>VYZX01011612.1:149298-368035 GCA_013401335.1 Brachypteracias leptosomus
CAAGCGTCTCTTGCTCATCTCTGAGTAGGATGCATGGCTGTAGCTCCAAGGTGCCAGGCTTGCTGTGGCCTCGCTTCTGCCCCAAGAAGCTGCTGGGTCAGTCCCTCTGCAGAGCTCTGGACCTGCAGAAGGCAAAGCTGCTGGTCTGCTCTACACGGGCCCTTTTCAGGGTGGTGAGGGACTGGCCCTGCTGCTGGGGAACCGTGGATGCTGCAGTCGCACAGCTCCTGGTTCCCTGCAGCACCGGAGCCGGGTTTCCCGGGCACGATACCTCTTTAAGAAACAGACCAACTGTTTCTCTCGCCTGTTTTTTTGTTTTATTTATTTTTTCAAATACCATAGTTTTTGTTGGAATTTGTCCACAGGGAAATGAGGTCTGCACGGTTCAGTCCAGGTTCTCAGAAACATCTGCAACTCTGGAAAAGCCGCTCAGGAGCGCCCGGGCCTCCCAGCACTGCTCCGGTGCCCAGAGTGCCAGGCACGGCGGGCTATTCGCATGGCCCCGCGGGGCTCGGGCCGTCCCCGAGGGAAGCAGACGTGCGGGGCTATGGGGTGCGCTCCCGGCACCGAGCCCGGGGCTCTCCCGGTGCCCCGAGCTCCCGCTCCCCCGCTGCAGGTGGGGCCGTCGAGGCTGCGCCGGTGCCCGCCCCGGGGCGCGGAGCTGCCGGCCCGGCGCGGGGGCGCNACCAGTCCGACCTGGGCCCCTACCCCGGCGGGCGCTTCTACGCCAAGCCCCACCAGTGCGTGGCCATCCCTGCCGACCTGCGGCTCTGCCACAGTGTGGGCTACGACAAGATGGTGCTGCCCAACCTGCTGGACCACGAGACCATGGCCGAGGTGAAGCATCAGGCGAGCAGCTGGGTGCCGCTGCTCAACAAGAACTGCCACATGGGCACCCAGGTCTTCCTCTGCTCCCTCTTTGCCCCAGTCTGCCTGGACCGGCCGGTCTACCCGTGCCGCTGGCTCTGCGAGGCCGTGCGCGACTCCTGCGAGCCTGTCATGCAGTTCTTCGGCTTCTTCTGGCCTGAGATGCTCAAGTGTGACCAGTTTCCCCAGGACGATGTCTGCATTGCCATGACGGCTCCCAACGCCACCGAGGTCTCCAGGCCCAAAGGTAAGGTGTGACCAGTGCCCCAGACTTGCTCCTGGCGCTGTTCTCTGAGCCGACAAGGCAGGCATTAGCCCAGGAGGGGCTGTGTGGGACTAAAGGGGGTCTTGGGGCAGATGGAGGCTCACCTGAACTCTGCTTCTCGGCAGCAGTCCTCCTCCAGCCTCTGAGCCCTCTGTGAGTGCTCCTGTCCTGAGGAAGGCAGGACACCCTGCCCGCTTCTTGCCTCTGCTCTGAAGCTGAGTGGGAGACAGGTGGTGCCAGGGCACGACAAGTGCGTGGCTGCTCTGATCCCAGCACAGGCACCGGGGCTGGGCTCCAGCCCGATGGACCAGGGCTCCAACCCTCCATCCTTAGGTGCTGCCCTGTCCTGGCAGCAGTTTCTTTGCTGAGCCTGACTCCTGTGGGGCTGTTCTTGGCAGCGATGTGATGTGTGGTCCCCACAGCTGCCTGACCAGAGTAAATAGTGACAAAACCCCTGGTCAGGTGCCTGCTTCCCAAGCAGTCCTGGGGCCAGAGGCTGGGCTTCTGTGGAAATCCAACCCTGCCCTCTCAGGTGGGCTCTGCGCGGGCAAGGGGGCACTTGACAAGAAGCAACTGGGGAAGGTGGATGCGGTTCTTGTTTCCATTATGTGCAGCATGTCTGTTTGGTGCCAGACTGGCTTGTTTGCATGAGTTGCAACGAGTGTGGCTTGTTGCTGGAAACTTTGAAAATAAATAAATATCCTATTGTTGCTTTGGCATTCTGCATCAAAGTGCTTGGAAGGCTGATGGGAGGGGTCTCTGTAGAGAGAGAAGGCAGAGGGCTATAAAAGAGTGCAATGCTTTCCTGCATCCGGAGCTCCAATGAGAGGGATGGGCACTCTGATTTCACGGGGGGGATTCTGCCAGCGCTCGGGAGGAGCTCGGGAATGGGGAAGCCGTGTGGTGGCGTCTGTGCTGTGTCCAGAGTTCGTCTGGAGGGAAGGTCACACTTTGCAGCGGCCGCTCGCGTGCAGTTACCTTCACAGACAAAGACTTCATGTCGTGCTGGGCTGAGAGCCATTGCCCAGCCTGCCAGGGACTGCAGTGTTATCCTGCTCATCCCAGCAGGACTTGTCCTTCAGGAAGCCTTCAGTTACGGGGCTTGAAGAGCAGAGGGGTGACACTGGGGGTGTCCCCAGGAGCCAGCACAGGGGCACATGGAGGGCAGTGGAGAGTGAAGGCTTGAGTGGGTTGGGACAGACTGCCTGGGGACAGACAGGGGGACACCTGAGCCTGACAGCCCTGGAGCTGTATGGGGAACCACTGTCGTGTCTCAGTAGTGGCATCCAGGGGCAGGTGGGAGTGAAGTGTGTGCCGGCACTGGGGGTGAGGTTTGGCAGCTCTTAGTCCCGGGGATCCAGCCTCTCCCTGTGTGGTGCTGACGGCAGCGCAGCCACTCTGTCTCCTTTGCCGTGGCTTGTCCTTGCTGACGGGATTGCTGGAGGAAGCTCTTTGTTTTCCAGGAAGGCTCTAAAATCCTCTGTCCTCTGTGAACCTAGACCGTTGGTCAAGACCACAGTTGAGTCCTGTGTTGCAGATACAAAGGTCGCTTTTATTCCCCAGGGACTTGGAACAAAGCATGCTCCTGGGACAGCTGGGTCTGAGCTGCTTGCTGTAGAGCTGCACCTTCCAAGGCCTGAAAAAGAGTTTGAGCTGTTTGCAGGTCGTTTGTTTTAGAGACGTTAATGACCCAAGACCCAGTAACAGTCTCCTAGATGAGCAGCATCTGCCAAGTTTTCCCTTGTGTAGTTGAATAGCTAACTTTCTGATCACCTTTCAGACCTGTCTGGACAGCAGCGTTGGAGTGGTACATTACTGCTTTCTTTTGATGCTGCTAACGTGCCCATTGGCACAGCATTGGGGCACACGCTGTCATTCACAGGCATTGCTAAGTGACTTTATTACAAGGAATTGTGTCAGCTCAGGTTTGAGTCCTTTCTGGACCTATTGCTGGTCCTGTTTAGGTGTCACATTCTGCACAAGCTTTAGGGTGTTTGAACTTGTTCTTTGAGTGAGCTCTAAGTCAGAGCTGGATAAGCATTGCAAGGAAGTGTTGCAGCCACTCAGACAAACCACTCTCTGCTAAACGGCTTCACAAAACTTACATCCCAAGCACTTTTAAATGAGCAGTTTGTTTGCAAGGCTGTTTACAGAATGTAAGTCTTTAAAATGGTTGTGCAAATGTGAACTGTCTTCACCATTCAGTGGAGAAGTATAAGCACCCATCTTCACGTCCCTGGCTGCTTGCAAGTATCTCAAAAGGAAACTCCTGCACATGCTGTAGCTGAGTCCCAGCAGCTCTAGAGGAGCCAGGCCAAGCTCCCTGTGCCTGTCCCACCAGTGGAGCACTTTCCTGTGAGGGGATGAGCAATCTTGCTAGAAAACTCTTCAAGATGAGAAGGCCAGGTCCCTGGTGATCTGCTCAGCTAGACCCGCTGCTCTTAGTTCTGTCAGCTTTTCACTGTCTTAGCACTGGTGTGTGGTGGAGGGGTCTGGCACAAAACCAGCCTTTGCTGCTGAAGATCCATGTGCCACATGCCATGTGCTGAGATACTTCTGCCCCAAACAGCTTAGAGTGAACAGACCAAGCTGACAGTGAACTGTGACTGCTGCTGTGATGTAGAGTGGCACAGCCATGTCTCCAGTGCCCCTGCTCCCACAGGAGATCCGTGCATGCCCTGCAGTGACTGGACCCAGCGAGGTGCCCAGCGCTTGGTCCACTGGCTGCTGGTGCTGCCTCCTCATGCAGATGAGGGGTGCCTCTGGGTGAGCGAGTGCTGCTGTGGTGCTGGCACTGTCCCTGTGCCAGCCCCTGTCCCCCATGTGCCAGGTCCTTCCCTCTGCCCAGGGCTCTGCTGCAGGAGACCCTGTCTGCACTTTGTGTGCGTCTTTGTGACCACCAGCCCTGGAGTCCCTTGGCTGTCGGGCACTGAGGTGTGTTTCCTGTTGATTCAGAGGGGCAGAACCCTGCAGTGTCCCCCCTTTTCTCTGGGCACTAATAAGAACGAGCCCTTTCAGTATTTTTCTCCATTAACACCTCAAAATTGGAATTTGTTTCTGCCTCTCAAAGAGCTGACCTGCTGAATTCCTTTCTCCTTAAGCACGAGGCGGTAAAGCCTGCGGGCCCACAGGATGCATCAGGGGAGTTGCAGATTAATATAGCATTACACATTCCTTCTCCTGCCCCGGGAGTAAGCTGGCTCTAAAGCCAGGCATTAGAAAACGATCAGCAGGGAAAAAGCGAGCCGGAGGCAGCTGGAGGTTGTGCTCAAGTAGAGCTGTCAGCTACAGAAGATGAGTCCCAGCAAAAATGCAGTGGACTGTGGACTGGCAGGTGGCTGTGCCCCGTACCAGTGGTGGGGTGCCATGGGGTGCTGGCTCTCCGGGCATGTGCTGACATGGCTGCTTCTGGGCTGCTGCAGCATGGCTGGAGGACCCAAACTGTGGCTGGGCTTCTTGTTGGCCCCTTCAGCCTGGGATTGTGTGGGAAGGGGATGGTGAGGTGCTGGGCAGCACTATGGGCCGTAGGATGCTGGCTCTGGTGCCTTGGGAGGGAGGCAGGTTTGGGATAGCTGTAGTGAGGGGAGTCCCTGCCATCCCAGCTATGCCAGAGCGTTCCCAGGGGCTGACATAGTGCAGCTAAAACAAAGCCTGTGCTTTCACCAGAGAACAATGAGTCTTATTTTCCATTTTGGGTTTTTTTTTCTTTGGTTGCCTGGAAAGCTCGTAGGATGGATGCAGCAGTGGCTTTCACGTTGTTTGTCTGGCCCATGTAGGCTCGGGCAGTCTCCTGGTGTGCACTTTGGCTGCTGGGGCACAGCGAAGTGCTTTGCATGCTGGGATGTGCAGAGATGAGCTGATGCACGGCAGGTACCCCCTTCTTGTTCCCGAGGGTGGACCCCAGGACAGGAACTGGCTTTTGATGCTACAGCAGAGACAGACCATAGGGACTGTCACCCTCCCGCCAGCATCCCCTCTCCCTCATCCTGAGCTCATTAAATGTGCAGCCTGGATGGAAATATTCTGGCTGCTGATTTTAAAAATAAAGTGTTGGGGATGTCATCATGTCCCCAAAGGCTGGCGTCTGCCTGCGTCGCTCTGAGATGGTAAAAGTGGCAATTGCACATTTGGGTTTTGGAAGAGGAATTCCTTGTGGGATGAGCAGCTCTCACAGGTCTGGAGCTACCAGGAGTGGGGCTGTTGAGTGAGCCCTTGGGTGCTGTGAAGGTTGCCTCGTGACTTGTGCATCGGGGCAATTGGAAGGCCAGTTGCTCTGCATGTGTGATTAATAAAGACGTGGTACATGACCCCAGGAATTAGCATTTGGCACAGAACAGATTTGGGGGAGGCAAGAGGGGAAGAACAAGCCACAGAAAACAAAAGTCTCCCCTGAAACCCCATGGGGCCTCTGAGACTGAGGAGGCTCAACACTGTGGTTGACACGGGTCACGGCCATGCCTCTCTCACCAGCCGTCCTGGCTCTGCACCCCTTGTTGTGGGAGACCTCTCTGGTTCTAATGTCCTGCAGTGCTGCTGGCTGAGGGCTGGAGGGAGGTGAACACCAACACATATTTTGCTGCAGTGCCGTCCCCAAGAATAACTCTTGTGTGGGAAGGAGCCCTCCGCTCCGCTGGACCAGGAACAGAAGCAGCATCTCCCAGCTCAATAAATTCATCCACCAGTAGCACAAATCTGCGAATCTGTGTCTGTGCTGCTGGGTGGTCTCTGCTCTGGCTAGAAACGGGAACCTGGAAACAGATTTTTATTCTCTGGGTGAAGTGAGCTTTCCTCCCAGCATGGATCCCGATGAGATGTCCTGGGCTGGTGTTTCCTGAGAAGAGGCTGTGGGATGCCAGCAGCTGGCAAGCAGAGCTGGCTCTGCGCTGGAGCCATAAGGCTGGGATGTAGATGGGCTGAAAACAAAAAACCAGCAGATGTGCACTCTGGGGTCGTGCTGGAGGGATTTCTGGAGGGGGCTGTGCACTCAAAGCTGTGTGGGTCCATTGCCAACCAGTGCCACCCTGGGGCAGGGTGGAGGGAAGCAGGTGAGGGGCCGACTGTGTGACCATCCCTGGGCAACCTGTGGGGTGGCCCCTGGCACTGGGGGAAACCTGTGCTGAACTGGGTCCTGTTCATCCGGAACCCCTCCCTGGCTCTGGGGTGGCTCCTGGCCAGGGCAGCCCCTCACCACGTGAGCCATCTCTGGGCACTGTCCTCCTGCTGTGCCAGGGTTTGGGCACTGCATGCTGGCCTTGGCACACTGCAGGCAGGGAATGTCAGCAGGCTGTGGGCCATGCCCTGCGGCGAGTGACTCCCCTCAGCCGAGTGCCTGGCCCTGAAAACCCCTCTCCTTGCCAGTGCTGTCCTCCCACTCTTGGCAGCTGCTGGCCCCTGCCCGTGCCTGGCCCGGGGCTGCTGGCAGTGCTGAAGCAGGGCTGGCAGGAGGCTGCCCATGGCCAACACTGCCCTCTGAGCTGCCAACCTCCATCAGAGTGTTGTCCCACAGGGCTTGGACCTGGCACCCCATGGCAGGGTGCCTGGACATGTGCCCGCCTCGAGGGCAGCATGGGCAGCCTGGTTCTTTGATGCTTCTTGAGCTGGCTCCTCACCAACTCTTCTCTCTTCTTGCCAGGAACAACTGTGTGTCCACCTTGTGACAACGAGATGAAGTCAGAGGCCATCGTGGAGCACCTGTGTGCCAGCGAGTTTGGTAAGGAGGAGTGTGGGGGCCATGGGGAGGTTTCCCTGGGAGGTACAGGGCAGCATGGCTCTGGTGTGGGCCAGATCCTGGACTGTTGTGTTTCCTGGCCAGCGCTGTGGTCATGTTGCCCTCGGGCAGCTGTGGCCCTTCCCTGGGGCCAGGCGAGCGTGCCTCTAGATGTCAGTGTTGGTGCACCAGGATGGGACTGGACTGGGATTGGACTGGACATGTCTGGGATGTGTCCAGCTCCTGTGGCCGGGGACTGGGACAGCGGGGTCCTGGCAGCAGTGCCCGGCTCCCACACCACCCTGCTGTGGTGCTGAGCATCCCCCCTGCCCTGCCCGATGAACTGCTGTGTGGGGCAAGGCTCTGGTGGGATCACCTGCCGATTGCTGTGGGCTGCGAGGCCTCACTGCTGCCAGGCAGGAGCCAGATGGTGCTGGTCTGGAGCCTGGGGATGGGGCAGAAGTGGCAGTGCCTGCTCTTTGGTGAACGTGGTGGGGTTCAGGACTTAACCCTGGTGTTCCTGTGCTTTTGTGTGCTTGCAGGAGTGACGTGGAGCATGGACCCTTATAGCTCTTGCAATCATGAAGGAGCAAAACAGCTTCTTCCTTCCCCCAGATTGCTTGTATCGCTGGGTTTCTTTTTAGCAAAGTTATGCAGCTCTTGTCAAGTCTAGGTGTAAAAACGCAAAGCCAGCCCTTGTCTAGCTAGGGCCAGGCAGTGAGCTTGAAAAATGCAGAGCTACTTGAAAGCTGTGTCCTAAGTATATTATGACTGAGTAAGTGAGTCAGACAATCATAGGTAAACAGAACTTCATTTTTTAAAAAAGTATTGCAGGGGAAAATATTAGCTTTCTCAGATCAAACCCAGAATTAACTGGTTTTGACATCCTTGCTGGTGTATGTAACTTTCCCGGAAGGTTATTGAAGGCATATTGAACAAGGTGTGCATTCCTCGGGGATTAGCACTTGAATGTGCCAGAGCACACTGTGCAAACCCAAACCTGCTCTGCGTGCTGGCCTCTTCCCTTTCTGCTGGAAATGAATTCTCCACTCTCCTGCAGGTTTGGTATGCCAGAAGTCCTAAGTTCAGTACAGACTTTTTCTAACAGGGAAAAGCACCAACAGGAACACCCCTGCAATGGTTTCCCAGGAATGCATGTACTTCTGGCTGGGTCGGGTGATGGAGGCACGGACTTGGTGCCGCAGCCTGGCTGGGAGCGGGACGTGCTGCTCACCCGGTGGCTTGGAGCTGGGTGAGCTGGAGCTCTGAGCCCTGCCCCGGAGGGCTGAAGATGAGAGATGAACAGGAGCTGTCCCTACCCCCTGCATCTGTGGGGAGAGATGAGAGGGAGCTTCCCAGCTGGAGGGGACAGAGCGAGTGGCTTCTGTGACCTGCAGCTGGTTTGTGTGCCCAGGGGTGATGTGGGGGCATTGCCCAGTCCAGGGGCTCTGGGCCTGGGGATTCTGTCCTCAGGGGAGGAGTGAGGGGCACTGGCTGGGTGGCAGTGACGGGTCCTTGTCGGTGGGTCACTGCTGCCTGTCAAGTCCATGGAGACAGGTGAGGAACAAGCCGAGGTGGCATCTGGCTGGTGGGCAAGTGCTGGGAAGGGATTTCAAAGTTTAACCACATGCTTGTCATCAGCCTCCACCACTAAACATCCTCCTTGTGCCTGGGGACGGTTACACAACGGGGAGCAGAGGCCAAACCAGAAATATTCACAGCCTTGGCAGAGCAGCTTGAGACATTGACTGACCCACAGAGTAAGTTGGTTATTGGGAAATTTTATGTTGACAGTGTCCAGAGGATGGAAATATTTCTTGGCAAGTGGATAGGGCTGTGGTGGGTGGCCAGATAGAGCATTCCCGTGCACCACAAACAGCGGAGGAGCAGCAAGCAGGGGAGACCTCAGCCCTTGTGCCTACCCTCAATCAACCCAAAATGGCTGTGAAGGCTTTCACAGAAGGCTTCCTGCTGCTGTGGTTTGGGTGGTGGGGATGGGTCCTTGTTCCCAGACCAGCCATGCTGGGTCCCAGCACAGAGGGAGATAAATAGAAGCCGTCTCTGCAGGCCCTCTCTGCTGTGCTGGGGAGCTTGGTGGTGTTACTAAGTGCCCGGTGCCCACGTCCAGGTGACAGCAGCTCACACAAATGTACAAAGGTTTTTCATTTGAAAATGAAATGACTTCCCTTTAGAGAAGTCCAAAGGCAGCTGAGCAGGATACAGCTGGTATCTGCTGCATGTAAACCATCACTCTTCACAATGGAAAGCTGGTCATGTCTTGATACACGTTTGTTCCCCTGCTCCTTCCTGTCAGCAGCTTCAGTCATGGTGGGAAGCTCACTTGAGTGGATTTTCAGTGGTGTAGGTTTCATGCAGCTGCATTTGATGTTTTCTTCCTTCTGTCATTGTGTTTTTCCTCCTCGTCCAGGAAGGTCCTGGGTGCACCTAGTGCTGCCTCCAGATGTGCCTGGTCTGTAGCAGCTGGGGAGCCGAGCAAGGCAGGTCATATGTGTGCCCAGCAAGGGAAGGCAGCGCAGGGTGCTCCTGGGGATGTCCCAGCTGTGGAGAGCAGCCAGAGCAGGAGGCATTGACTTCAGGAAGTTTTCTCAAAGCACAGTGCGTGGCCCTTGGATCTTTGTTTAGTCTTGGGGAATTACTGTCATGGGGTGATTTCTCAAGGAGAGCTGTTTATCTGGCACTAAAATAAACTCCCAACCCTTGAGACTAAGATTTCTTGTGCACATCCACCGAGGTAAACACTGGCAGCTGACAGGTTACAGATCCTCATCAAAGCCAGATATGTAAAATAAATGTTTAAATTAATGTGTGCTGCATGGGGCAGCTGTTAGTGGGTCTGCACCGACTCCCACAATGATGTTACTGCGAGTTTCACTTACATCCTAGTGGCTTGTTACAGACAAGATGTGAGGAGTGCTTTGGCCACCACCGATGTGTGGCCATGCCAGGGTGGGAGGTGGCTGTGTAACAGCCCTTGGAGCAGTGTCGGTCTCGGGGACAGTGAAGAAAGAGAGATGCATCCTGTTATGTGCACAGGAAGACCATAAAGAAAAGGGACCATTTTTCCCTGGTCCAGTAGAGGGCCTTGGACAAGGTGCTGGGGCTCGGAAGGGTGCCAGGAGACCACCATCCTTGTGGGCCAGCAGGACTCTGGGTTTGTATTCGTTTGAGCAGTGTAACCATCATCAATGGGCACAAGCTGGAGTGTGAGCTCGCCCTCCCGTGCCTGCGCCACTGCCTCCCCAGCGCTTGCTGCTTGTTCCTCGTGTGGGCTGGGCTGGCCCCGGAGTTCATTCCTCTCTCTCTTTCTCTTGGTGATTTTATTTATTGTTTCTGCCCTTCTCTGGGGTCTGAGGGGATCCGGCTGAACGGGCTCTCTCTGCACTGCAGCCTGCAGTACAATCAATACATACTGTTTATTTTTTGCTGTGACTGACAGCTCCTTGCCTGCAGCCTTCTCCTGTTACAGCCCTAATGTGTCTTCTGGCAGGTTTCCTCCTTCTGAGTGATTTCTAAAGGAAGGAGCAATGGGGCTGAAGGAACAGCAGAGCTTTCCCTTCTCTCACGTTCCCTTCCCTGCCCCTGAGGTGCTGGAGTGGGGCCCCTGCCTGTGCAGGCAGGAGAACAGCAGAGATGATGTCCCGGTCCCAGGTTCCTGCCTGCTGACAAAGAGGGGCTGGAGGAGCCCGTGGGGCATGGTCAGTGGGTGGGTGGTGGTGGTGGATGGTGAGCAGGGTGCAGGCGCTCGTGTGCCTCTGCCTGTGGCTGCCCCTGGTTCAGCACAGTCCTTGGAGATGTGGAGGGCACCCGAGCCCTGGTGCTGGTTTCAGGGAAGTGGGGGTTTTTGCTCTCAGGTGGCATTAATGCAGAGCTCCCAGTTTGCCTGGGAGACTGGGTTTCCTCTTTCCCCACACTGGGGGTGGGACTGGAAAGCTGGAGCTGTAGGGCCATCGATAAGAATGGTTTCAAGTGATGAAATGTGAGTTGTGCTTTGTCAGGCTGGACCCCAACCAGCTCTGTGAGGCCTTCGCTGCTCTTGGAGCTGCTGCTGCCAAGAGTAATTTCACTCTGAGTGAGAAAACACTTTCATATACCCTGTTTCATATTAGTAGCAATAAAAAAGACATTTTTATATCTGCAGCACTCGCTGCTCTCTGCACTGGAGACAGCAGAGCTGTGCTACCATCTGATACAAGTCCCTTGCAGCTGGGGCAAAGCTGTGTCTTGGTGTGACGGGGCTGCAATCCCCCAGGACCAGGGTCTGACCCTCTGCTAACGGGACCTGTGGCTAGTGATAGGGCAGCTGCACATCCAGTGCTGGGCTTTCAGTGCTGACTCTCTTGGCTGTGGCAAGGCACTGGTGAGTGGCTCGTGCCTGGGCAGATAGCAGCTTTGTGATGCTGGGGCTGAACAAGGGCAAGTGTGAGTTTAGCCAGGGAAGATTTCTGCTGTTGTAAACACAACATGGCTGAGAGCTGTTGAATCCCAAATTAAATCCTGAAATTTGCCTTTGTTATGTTTTTTTTTATCCCTCCCAGCCTGAATAATGCTTTCACTTCTGTGTTTTCTGGGAAGAGCCTTTGAAGTGGGCAGCTGGACGCTGGCTTGTGCTGGAGATCTCCTGCTATGACTCGCCTGCAAGTAGATGTTCTGGCAGCTCATGGGAGGGTGTTTGGGGACCACATAAGCATCGAAGTAAAACCTTTCCCTGTGCAGGGCAGGAGCCCCCTTCTGAGTGGAGGGGAGAACCTCCTGCTTGGCCAGTCCCAAGTGGCCAGGAGGTTTGTCCCTGTCCCTGTGGGCATGGATGTCCCAGAGGGGAGTGCAGCATCCCTGGGGATGCTACTGACTTCCCACCCAGCACCCAGGGGCTGCAGGCCTGGCACCATGCTGTGTTGGATCTGGCACCATGTCTTGGCAGTGCTGGCGATGTTGCAAGCAGAGCAGAGACAATGCCTGGCTGGAAAGGGCTTTCCTGGTTTTATGGGTGGTCCTGACTGCAGCTGTCCACTGGTGCTGCTGGGACAGCAGAGTATGGGGCTCCTCTGCCATCACCTCTCGTGGTATGGCTGGAAATTGAGTCCTGGTCCCATCAGTGCTCCCACTCGCAGGAAAGTTCATGGTCTCCCCACAGCCCCCAAGGCTGTTGCCCATCTAAGGGTGGTGGCAGTGGAGGGAGCGAGAACCTTGCCATGTGAGCACGTCAGCTAGTGTCTTCAGGAACATGGTGGGCACTTCGAAGGTGAAGTCACCATCCCTTGAGGGACTGAAAAGGTGTGTAGATATGGTGCAGAGGCACGTGATTTAGTGGTGGTCCAGCAGTGCTGGGTTAATGGCTGGACTTATCTTAAAGATCTCCTCCAACCAAAATGACTCCATGATTACCAGGAGCCTGGGTGAAAGTGGAAGGTGTTGAATGTGTTAGGTGAGATGTATTGCAGTTTGGTGAGGGATCATGGGTTTGATAAGAAGTTGTGTGTATATGTGAGAGCGAAGGGGATGCTGTGCTTCCTATGCAGCGATGCCTAGCTGCTGCAGCCTGGGGGTGATGAGGGTTGATGCTGCAGCCTGTGCCACGACCAATGCTGGAGTGGTCCCATGGTCATGGTGCAGGCTGGGCTGGGCAAGCCGCCCACGCTCGTGTACTGTGAGTAACCCTCCAGGTCTCTTCCTGGGGGCAGCTTCCTCCTGACTGAAGATTTAGTCTGTACGAGCAAGAGCATCCTGGGATCTCGGAGGCAAATTCAGCTCTTCTCCTGTTTGACGCTGGGAGAGATTTAGTGTGGCGTGGGGGGAGCAGAAGGGCCAGAGCTCCCAAGGAGGAAGCTGTTTGCTTTGGCAGCTTGATCAGATCCTGGAGCCAAGACTTGATCTGTCCCACTCAAGCCTTTCCCCTGATGCTGGGCGGAGGTTGTTCCCGGGGCTGGGGGGATGCCGGATGAGCTGCAGCAGCCTCGAGTCGCACGATGGTCTCCTCTGCCAAATCCTTCATGTTCTAGGAAAGCCACAAGGCAAGGGCTGCCTCCTGCAGTGTGGTGTTGTGCAGCTGGGAACGAATGTGCCTTCAGGCACTGCTTTTCTGGTGTGCCTGGAAAATGCCAGAGCTGTGTCCGGCCCCACTGCTGTGAAACTGCCGGAGTCCTGCCCGGAAAGTGAGTCTGGGCTTAAGGAACGTGGCCCAGGCAGGGGAGCAAGAGTGGGCTGGGAAGCCAGGTCACTGGCAGAGGGGTGAAACCAGCAGTGATTGTATTGTGCTTTTATTTTCTGTCATGTGGCAGCTTAGACCCCATCAAGGCAGCTGAAACTTGGTAGCCCTTGAGCCAGGCGGCATTTTCCCAGGTAGCTCTGCAGACTCTCTCTGTTGCTGACGGCAAGAAGGGCATCGTTTCTGGGAAGAGCAGAGTCCTGCACAAACTATCCGTACCCCTGGTCAGCCTCCTCATTGGTCCTCCTTGGCCTTATCTGATCTTGGCTATATGCACTGCTTTGCACGAATGAGGTTTGGATGAGTTGTTAGTTTGTGTCTAGATTGATGGTTCCCCTGGGCAGCTCCCATGCTCTCTGAACCTGCATCTCTGGCTTGCGAACAGGATCTGGTGCTGTACAGAGAAGGGAGCAGTGGTGGGCTCCATGGCACAGGATCACCAGACCCTCTGTCCTCCATGAAACATGGAGTAGGACAGCACCTCCAACAGCTGCCAGATTATTTCCTTCCTCTGGCAACAAGGATCTAAACTTGCAGTGATCACAGCAAAGCAATTTGCAAACCGCCTTTGAAAAAGTCTCTTATTACTGGTATTATGCCATTCCTCCTGCACTGTCAACCACTGCGCTTAGTGTAAGAGTTCAAAGTCAGAATGGATAAAGAGACTGAGGTTCACATGGAGGGATGATGCTGCTGCTGCCCAATTAATGTCATGGAGCTTAGAGCTGCCTGAAAACGACTTGCTTCATTTTCCAGATTTGTTGCAAATTGATCTGGTTCAGTGTCTTTAGATCCTTAAGGCTTGAGTCTCTTTAGCTCTTAAATATCCTGAATTTGGGAAACAGATGGAATGAAAATTTCCCTTAGGTTTCCAGTCCTGGATTACTCTCCTGTACAGTAACAGTGTAACACGACAGGGCTCTTGGCGAACACGGCAGACGTTTTTGGCACAGGGACAGATAAATGCCATGACTTGTGTTGCCAGTGTGGTGGCTGGAGCAGGAGAGTATCACAGAACCTTTGCTGCCTTCCTGGGGTTGTCATCACTCTGTCCTGCTGCTGTTGGTGTCTGGAACGGTCAGCAGAGCTGCCGTCCAGAAAGCAACATGTGTTCATTGCTACAAGTTCCAGCAGAACAAGACTTCAAGGAACGATGCTGCGGGGACCCGTCTCCCTGCCAGAGCCAGAGGTTCCTGCTTGTGTCTGCCACAAATGCTCTGAGAGTCAGATGAGAAGGGACAGCAGACAATTAATCACCTATCCAAGCACTATTTATCTGCATCTCTGAAGTAAACTCCCAAATAATGGAAATATGTTAGTAATTCTTGGCCATATGTGCTTTTCCCCAAAAATGAAGCAGAGCCAAATGGCACAGAAGTGATACTTTAATGTACAACACATTTTCATCATTTTTCCCATGTATCCTAAATTCCTCTTCATGGTCATGGCAAAGGAACATTAATTTCTTCTTTTTTTCATCTGGATTGTGATTAACTCAGGAAAATGCTCAACCCAAAGTGGAAAATATTTCCTGTGGAGGTTGTATCAGATGAGATCCCTGTCTCCTGGTGAAGATGCAGACATGTGATGTCTCCATGTGGCTCTGTTCCCTGTGTGTGGAACTCACAGACCTGGCTCTTGGCCAAGGGCTTCACTGCTCGGATGTGGAGATGTTCAGTGCTTGGGAGTTTGTTTCACAGGCACCTGGGGGCCAGGAGTGGCTGCAAACAAATGCAGGTGCCCGGTGAGCTTTGCTGGAGGGGAGGGAAATGAGGACCTTGGTGTTTTACCTTGATGCTCTCCCAGGTGCAGGGATAGCTCTGCTTCAGGCACGAGGGTTTTTATGTCGTGGTCAATGGGCCAAGTCATTGCCCTGGTGATGCTGTGGAGAGGGGAGCAGGGGGACTTGGGAGCTGGGGGGGGTCACTGGGCATCTGCAGCTGCGGAGGGCAATGATGCCCCCTTTCCCCAGGCTCGCTCAGCAGGGGCTTTGTGCCAGTGAGGGCTGCTCAGGAGTTGTTTTGGTTTTCCCCTCTCTCTGAATTGTTTTTCAGCCCTTAAGATGACCATAAAGGAAGTGAAGAAGGAGAATGGGGACAAGATGATCATCCCGCGGAAGAGGAAGGCGCTGAAGCTGGGGCCCATCCGGAAGAAGAACCTGAAGAAGCTGGTGCTGTTCCTGAAGAACGGGGCCGACTGTCCCTGCCATCAGCTGGACAACCTCGGCCACTACTTCCTCATCATGGGCCGCCAGGTGAAGACCCAGTACCTGCTGACGGCCATCTACAAGTGGGACAAGAAGAACAAAGAATTCAAGAAGTTCATGAAGAAGATGAAGTCTCCCGACTGCCCAACATTTCCGTCTGTCTTCAAGTGATGCGGTGGGCGGCAGGAGAGCCGCTGCCTGGACCTCGCGCAGCCCGGCACGGCGGCTCAGACTCCCTCCTCGGCAGGGGGGATGCTGGGGCCAAGCCCTCCTGCTCCTCCCTTGTGCTCCTTGGAGCTTCCCTCACTGACCCCAGCCCTCCCACCTCCCTGCTGCCAGCATTGGCCTGATTGCCTGGGCCTGTGAATCTGATATGCGGGCACCAAACGGTCGCTGAGGTCATGCACGATTTATGTCCGCAATATCCAAAGACCTTTTGCAGTACAGATATGTACATTCATTTAAATAGCAGCTGCCAGGTGAAGAGGGCTAGCAGAAGGGTGAGAAGTTATGTCAAGAGATCACATGCTTGCAGAAAGGAACCTTGTGACCGTATCACTCCTGTCTTCGTGACTGCAGGATCGCTCTAAATTAATTCCTGTTTGCACAAGAACCAGCCAATTAGAAAAATGTCCCATCCTAACGATAAAAGTTAATAAATGAGTAATGGAGAACCCATTACAATCTCTGATAAAACCTCCTAATAGCTAATTGCCCTCACTGTAAAAAAAAATCCCATTGTAGCCTAAACCTGCTTAGTTTAAGCCTTAACCCTGGGGCCCTTGTGGTACCTCAGCTGGAGCGAGGAGCTCTCCCTCACCAGCATCTCCTGTGACATGTCACTGGGCTGCCTGCCCTGGCCCCTGCTCTGTCTGCAGCAGCATCCCCCACCCTCACACCTCCTGCATCAGCCCTTCCTGGCAGGGTCCTGTGCACGTGTGGCCGGTGCTGCTGATGCCCAGGCGGGTAATTCAGTTTTAGCCACATCCAATCACGTGTCTTTGCTGGCCAACACGGGATTCCTGACTGGGGAGGCTTGCGGCAGCTCCTCCAGCTTGTGTCACTCCCTGACTTTACCAGTGATATTTTTATGGTTTCTTCAGGCTGCTGGCAAAACACTAGGTTGCAGGAGGCTGAGGACTTGTCCCTGTAGAGCACCACGGGAAATGCATCGTCTCTGTCTTTCCCACTTTGCAGTCGCTGTGAGACTATCAGTTTCTAAGTTTTTGTTTGTTTGATTTGTGACAACTTGGCTTTGTATCATTCTGTTTTTTTTTTTCTCTAATCAAAATGTCATGTTAGTATGAGGTCAAATAGTTTGTGAAACACAAAGAATATTGCATCCAAATGATTACATTTATCAGCCAAGCTGAAGTGCATTATTCCTTTAATTGGACAAGGTCTCTTTTCCATAGACCCATATTGCTCCACATTAATTATACTATCCTGCTTCCATTCATTATTCTCATCAATCACGATTACTCTAAGAGAATGAATATCTTTCAGTCTGAGATAATCCTGTTGTATTGCAGTTAAGTGAAATAACAAATCCTCATTTTTGAGGTTTAAACCAATCCCACTCAAAGCTGGTAAATTAATTATTCTTTTGCTCGGGAGGGCTGTTTATTCTCCACATGGGGACAGAGCCGCAGACTTGATTGTAGAATTCTGTGAAGAATCCAAGCGCACTGAGGAGTGTTTCACAGCTAACAGAGATGGATTTAGGACATGAACTCTGTAGAAAGTCCCACTAGGTTGTCTTAGACCACCATTTGTAGTAGTCTTGTTTCTTTGATACAAAATTAATCATTGTAGATAATGTGCTTTATCAGTGAATTAAAGAAATAAATAAACCATGGGCTTTAACATCACAGATTGATGAGGTGAAATGATGGGGAAGGTTGACAAATCCGGACATGTCAGGAACAGGTTGTGGCCCAGACTCGGGACACGTTATCTTGGAGCACCCCAGTGACAGCACCTGGCAAAGCCCCGGGGGAGCAGGGCAGGGACCCTCCGCTGGCTTTCCTTCTGCAGCCGAGTGGGAATGTGGGAGATTGGCTGTGCCTGAGAGATGCTTAAAACCTTAACTGGTCTGGGGTTCTCTTGCTGTCACCCAGGCATAATATAATTGTATGTTACTGATTACTTTGAACACACCCCTGACCTTGTGTGTTTGTCCTTGAGAAGTGAAGCAGAGCTGCTGAGCCGAGTGGCACGTTGTATTTCAGACACGGTGTTTTGGGCATTTCCATGTACCTGGAAAGTAATTTTACCATTCCCAAAGTGCTCTGTGACCTGTGCCAGCTGTTCCTGCCTGGATCCTGTGGATGAGTTGGCCAGTTGTCACTCTGCTTCCCCCGTGCTCCCTTACTGGGTGGAGGCTTTTGATAAAAATAATAGCACTAAAAGAAATGTGCTTGATGTAAGATCATGTTGTAGGCAGTTAAGGTATCTTTAAGTTTTGTTTTGATGTTATTTTAGATAGCTAATTTAGAAAAGTGTGGCAGATGAGAGGGGACTCTTATTCTGTTCTTTTTTGAGAAAATGTAAGACCAATGAAAACCAGCACTGGAGAGAGCAGCCCTCTCTGGGCAGCAAACAGAAGCATGAGGCTTTTCATTGCTGTAGCTGGAATGATATTTTTATTTCTATGAACACTCTTACACCTTTTAAAGGCTGACAGATATAACAATTAGGAGCATGAAGGCTAATACCGCTCTTCCTCTAGAAAAAAGGTCTGGCTTGGAAACACATGCTAAATGTCTGCTAATAGGAGCTTTTTCCCTGTCCTGTCACTTTAGGGGGAGCTTGGGTGCAAGAGAAGGTTTGGTGGGTGATACCGTGAAACCACCACCTCATGGAAAGGTGAACGTGGAGTCAGTAGGAGAGAGGTACCAAAGCAGCAGCACCAGCACCTGGAGGAGACCCTTTGGCCTCTGATGAGTGTGGAGGAAAGCAGGGTCTGGGGTTGGCAGTCATCACCCAGCCCTGGGTTGATGTTCCCTCGGCAGAAACACTGATGGGCTGGGTGACTGTGGCACTGGCAGAGCAGAACCGGATCCATTTCCAGGAGAAGGGGCTTTAAGAAAAAATGCCCAGCATGTTTCACGCCCCAGAATACATCTCTTACTCATTTAGGAAACATTAATTAGTTCATAGCTGTTGATACGTTGAAGGCAGCAGAGAAACATGGATGTTTTCCCAGAGGTGTTGGCAAGTCTGGATGGATGGGCAGGAGCCACCTTGGCTGGGGCTCGGTTGCCACCTGGGACCCTTGAGTTCCCACTGTAGCCACAGCACATCTTGGTCTGCTCCCTTGGGGGCACCAGAGACCCCCCCAAAATCAGTGGATTTAATTCAGGCCCATGAAAACGGTGTTAGTGGCCACTTCTCTGATGTGTGTAAAATTTCAGCATGTTCCCCTCATGTTACTTTAACAGTTGTTGATGTTGTGACTTCAGCTGTAACTTTGTAACTGATCAGTTGCAACATTGTACCTGGTCAGCTGCAACATTGTATCACTCTCCAGGTGAAACCTTGTAACTGTTTCACTGATCAACATCCTGTTGGCCAGGCCCCCGGCTCATGGCATAGACAGGAGGACTCTGCCCTGGGTTAAACGCTGGATGGCCAAGCCCAGAGGGTTGTGGGGAATGGAGTTAAATCCAGTTGGTGACCAGTCACAAGTGGGGTGCCCCAGGACTCAGTGCTGGGGCCAGTCTTGTTTAATATCTTTATTGATGACCTGGATGAGGGGATCAAGGCTTCTGGGGAGGTGCTGCCAAGCAGGACCAATGTGCTGGAGGAGAGAACAGAGGTGGCCAGGGCCAGAAGGGCAGCGAGAGCACAGGCTCATGTGGAGAACAGCCTCGCTTCCCCTAACATGGCCAGTCTGAACAAATGCACTGGAGGGGACAGGGAACAGAAGGGCCAGAGGGGCTGGTAGGTGCTTGACAGAGCTTAGCTCTGATTTACCTCATTTACCCCGGAGATGTGAGAACAGCTCAAGCTACACGAGACTATTTCTTAAAGGACAAATACTCATGATACAGTTGTGATGGAGTGTGTGGAAGAACACCAGCCCTGGTACGGAGAGCTGATGGTGTGAAGGCACAACCACCTGGGCAGAGCAAGGAGATCTGAGGGAGCCTCTCGCATGAGGCTGTTCAAGCAGAGTCCCGCTTGCTTTTCTCACGGTGTATTCTGGTGGAGAAATCTGTACTTGATTCTTTTTCTTTGTTTTAAACTTTTCATTGATATAAACACATTATGGCTTCTGTTTTCTCTCTTCTGTGAGTAGAACAAGAAACCCCTCAATAAAATGCATTTTTTATTTGAAAATTGTTTTTATTATTGCCTTTTCCATATCAATTGCATTACTCATTCCATGTGCTGCTGGCATCCCAGGGCCGCAGTGCATTGTCTCCTTTGGAGATAGCATCTCCTCACTGCTGCCTCGCAAGGGATGATGTAAAAGTTTAAATCTTAGATCCACAATGTGGAAGACAGGAAAGTCCACTGTCAAATTACTGCAGCTGGAGTACAGTATTTTATGTACGTAGTTGTCCCCCACTAAATACGTCTGTTGTACACCAACTACCTGAAGCTCGTTTGAGCTTATGCCAATGCAAAGCAAGGAGAGCAGCAAAGCCCTGGTAGGAAATGGTGTTTTCTGCAGGAATTGCCTCCCTGTTACCTCCTAAAGTTTGCTCACAGGTTATTTTGATCAAAGTACTTCACTCTCCCATCAGGTGAGGAATGGCCAAGTGCTGTGATTGCAATTGAGGCCCCAGCTGGGTTCTAGGGGTGTGGGAGGCTTAATAGCTCGGGGGAACCAGAAGTTCTCCTTCCACAGCACTTGGCCAGAGAGAGTGGCTGCATGATTGTCATTGTCGTCATCATCATCATCATTGTTGTCATCATCATCATTGTCATCGTCATCATCGTTGTCGTCGTCTTCATGAGAGCAGGTAAGGTCAGCTCCTTGGGACTGCTGCTTGGGGTCTCCTCTCTGTTCAGCATTGGTGTCTGGGGTGGTTCAGATGCTGAGGTGAAGGGAGACTCTTTGCTTTGAGCTTCCCTGCTGCTGGTATTTTTCTGCTGGGTCTTCTGTTGTTATTACCCAAAACACAAGCACCAGGAAGGTGTAAAGAGATATGGGAAGCTGGTCAATGTGTTTAATGAAAATTTACAAACTCAGTTCCACATCTGCCTAGAAAAGGGAGCTGGAAATTCTTACAGTGTTTTTAAGTTGTGTAAAAAGTAAGACTCACAGTTAACTGTTGCATTTGGGTGCATTTGCTGTCCTTGTACTTGTTGTTTTGCTCTCTGACAAGAGAAGTCTAATATAATATGACATGATAAGCGTAAACTGTAGAGAAAGCACCTGAGAGATTGGAGTCAAGCCTGTGCAGGGTTTTATGAGGAGCAAACAGATGTTTACTGAAATATGAAAGCATGAGAGGCTGCTTAAACCAGAAATTGGGTATCTACTGACTTGGCATTCTCTGGCAACAGAGACTGGTGTTTGTTCAGTTCAGGAGTACGTTTTACATTATGAATTTTTCAAATACTGATTTTTATAACAAGTTCTAGTTTTAGTTACAAGCATTTGTGTAAGTGCTCAGTCTAAACTAAGTCATAACTTGTTTTGCTGGGAAACAACCTCCATTCTTGCCTTGCTGGTGGCAGTGAGTGTTGTGAGATGGCAACACGCTGGCTGGGGGTGTAATACTCTGATTGTATTGTCTTGGATGTACCTGCTGCTTTTTGAAGCTCAGCTATATAATAAATGGGGGCTGAATTTAATGCCTATATGTATGCGAATAGTTCCAGGGACGTTCTGGCTGTGCAAAGCATGGAGCATGAACAGGGAGCTTGTAATGTCCTGAGAAGATGAACAGAGCAGGAAATGGGAGAGAAACAGTTCCTTTCCTTTCAGATGCTTTTATGGAAAAAAGGTCCATCACAAATAGATGGATGAAAAGGTCCCACCTCTGTCTAAGTGAGCCCCAAGTGCAGGAAGGCATGTGGGATGTGCTGCTCTGTGCTCCCTCCATGGGGAAAAGTCTCCCAGCATCTTTAGCAAGTGCTTTTAAAATGTGTTTTGCGAAGGAACGGAGGCTTCTTTTGTTACTGTTTTGTCCCCAGCTAATCCCATCTGAGGCTCTGAGCAAGTTACCCCTTGGCAAAGCTGCTCCCTTTTGATGGTCTGTAGGTGTCCAAGTCATGCTTGAATGTCCTTTGTGGAAGAGGAATGGGGTGAACTGCTGTTCCCCTGCCTTCACTTCTCACCCATCTTGTGTACAGACCTGTGTGCAGGGTCCGGGGGCTCTGCTGCATGTGGCTTCCCAAAGCAAAGCCACATCCTGGAGAGTAGGGAGGAAGGGAGTGCAGATCAACCTGTCAGGGTGGCCAACTCTTCTGCGGAAACCTCCCAGGCTTTGGAAAATGAGGGGTTTGTTTCAAGACCTTCCCAGTGGAGGCTGGAATCTCCTCTCGACCCACAGCCTGCCACAAGAATGCCGTCAGCGTGGCGGGAGCAGGGTCTGCTGCATCTCTGCTGCTGTCGCAGGACGTGCCAGGGACCACAAGCGCCAGGGGAGGCCTGGCCTCAGCTCCCCTCGGCACATCCCAGTGATGGATCTGTCTCCACCAATGCTCAGTTGCACAGTGGGCTTTGCTCTCTGCCTGCCAAGCCCCTGAGAGCTGCAAGCGATCGGCAAACAGTCCTACTATTCTGCACAGCCTGGAAATTCACTGTCTGTAATGTTTTTCCTTTAGAGACATCCAGGAGATGTTTGCCAAGCCATCCTCTAGAAAGGAGGAGTAGGAGAGCCAGGATGTGGCTGGAAGGAGCTGTACCTGGTAGTGGCCAGCCTGGGCTGGGGCTGGCTGCAGCCTTTGGGATCCTGCTCTTCACTCCCATTCTTGCAGTGCAGGAAACAGCTCTATTTGAGACCCTGTGCTGCTGCTTTGCACAGGTTAGACCAAATTTACAGAAGAAAGGTCTGTTGGGGGCAACAGAAAGTAGCATTTGATGATGTGGGTGGCACATCACTCAAGTGGTGTCTGTGGGTTTGCTCTGCCTTGACCCAGTGTGTACCTGGAACTGAAGTTCTGACCTGCTTGTCCCGGTGGCTTTAGTGAGACCTCGTGATTGTTTGAGGAAATCATTCCCTGCAATGTGGGCAGAAAGTGAAGTGACCATTTTGTGATCTGCCTGTTGAATGATAACTTGTACCTGTGGCTGAGGTAGGGGACAAAGCTGTCATTGCAAGTGTCACCTTTTGAGATAATGTCCCTCCTGCAGTTATTCTCAATGCCAGGCCTGACTGGAGCTTTGCAGAACTGAACTGGTGACCTCTTGTCAGGGCTCTGATCTGTACAAATTTAAGTGTATGGATGTTTATACACAGGATGGGCTGTTCTGTGACTGCGGCCCATGTTCTGGGTAGAGGTATGTGCCACGAGAGCAGGTATGAAGGGGCCCTTTGTGCTACTACATGAGGCATTTCGCAGGCTGCTCCAAAGCCATCACGAGGAGCCCTGAATGCAAAAGTACCTGGGTGCATTTACTTAGAACTGTTCTGCTTTCTCTTTTGCTTAGTTCTGCTTGGGGCACGTTGTGCTATCAGCAACCTCTGCTTCTGCAGTTCACTACCTCAGTCTTTCTCCAAACTCTTGAGTTATTAATGTGGCTGAAAGATTAATTTACTAGGAGGTGTAGTGTTGTGTATAAATAAACTATAGCCCCAGAAGGATGGTGCAGAGTGAGTATCTCTGCTGTTACTTGAAAGAAATTAAGAGATTGGGGCATTTGTCTTTGGCAGGCTAGTGAGCACGTGCACCATCTCTCATGTACAATATCAGAACTACATTAAACCTCACAAATACCAAACTGCAGACCCTTTAGGCAAATGTAGATGTGATGCCTTCAAATCAGTCACCCTCAAGGGTGAATGATCGCACCCAGCCCAGGCAGTCTCCCTAGTTACTGTACAGCAAGGGAAAGTGACTGATTTGGAGAAGGCTGAGCTTGTTTGTGGAAACTCTGAGGTAATTTAAGGTGTGATTGTGTGGGGGTTTGTGTGATGGTGGTGGTCATGCTGGCTGGCAGGAACCCTGTCTGGTCACTGGGCTGCTGGTGGCTCTGCTGAGCTGACATTCTGTGGCTGCAGGCATACATGATGGCGTGCTTAAAGTTGTATGTTAAATGGCCTTGATAAAATGTTAATATCAAGACAAATGTTTATAAAAGTCCCTCCCCTTGAACGAATGCTTGCTGGAGAGTTGAGCCATAATTATGGGTGATACGACTTTAATTATTAAACACTGTGCTGCCTGGCTGAATTAGTGTGGCCCCTAACTGCCTGCTCTGGAGTGTTTGTAATTTCTTCACCATTTCATATTCCTTCCTCTCACTCACCCTAAATGTTTATTTAATAATCCTGGAAGACCTTTTAAGCTTCCTGGGTTTAATCTTTGCTAAACACCCTGTCACTTTCACTTCTATTGATAATTCCCGTGCTGCAGAGCAGCCGGGCTCTGTGCTCTGCCCAAAGCTGTGCTGCAGGACGGGCAACCCCAGCTGCACCTCTCCATCCCTGGGGCCTGGGAGACCCAACACTCCTCTGGGAACAGAGCTGGTAGGGAGGTTGGAGCAGACAGACCCAGAGCTGGTGGGGAGGCTTGGAGCAGCCAGACCCACCTCGGATGAGCAGATGGGAGCTGTGCTGCTGGGGTTCCCCAGGCTGGGCTTGGGGGGAGCACACCCACCCATGACAAAGGGTCCCGATGGGCTGAGCATCCCTTGTCTGTGCTGCCCAGCTCAGGGACCTGGCAAGCATCCCTGGGCAGAGGAGGCCCTTCCATCCAGGGTGAGTGGCTGCTCCATCCCAGGGGCTGTTGCTTTCCCATTGGGTTTTGCACATCTCATACAGACATCTGAGAGCCAACTCTGCACAGACAATGTGTGGAGAGCTGAGGACTTGTCAGCTGGATCATCTCTCCTTCGTGCTGCATTTCCTCGGTCTCCCAGCTCTCCTTGGGCTCTGGCAGTATTAGTTTCAGCAAACTCATTTTCCTTCACAAAAGCCTTTGGTTACTTTGGGATTAGGGACTGTTTAAAGTTCATAGTTTTCCCGAGCTGCCTTGTTGTGCTGTAATGCTTAGATCCCTGGTCTGCAGGAACTTAATCTCCCTTCTCCTCCAGCAGCCCTGTTCTGTGAAATCTGTTCTCTGCTTTAGTGCAAATTGTTGATGGGAGAGAGCAGCGGGTCTTTCTGCTTCTATTTAATGTGTCAGCAGAGAAAGACATCTGCTTGCAATTACAGGCATGGCCTTACTGAAGGATTGGAGTGGTAGATTTTATAAGATAATAGGAAATCTTTATCAATTCATAATTCCTGGTGTCATACAAAGGAATACATTTCACTTAAAATATTATCTTTTTTTATTTTACCAAATTATAGGACAAACCATGAGATAGATATCAAGGGAAAATGCCTTGTGCTCTGTGAAGAGTGTGTCCTGGGTTTCTCACACAAGCCTCTGAGCATGTGAGGGCTGGTCTGGGGGGCAGGAGGGCTCTGAATCTGTTCCCTCGCTCAATTATTGCTTTCCCCAACCCTGGGGTAACTGGTGCTGGTGGAAGCAACGGGTGCCCACCTGGGGCAGCTGCAGGCAGTGGTGCAAGGAGCTCCCACCCTGCATGCATACCATGTGTGCCTGGAGGGGAGCTCTGGTGACTCAAAACATACAGGGACATACTTCTTGTCACAGCCCAGGCTACTCTACAGTGCTGGAGGGGAATGCCCCATGGCTGGATCCTTCCATCCTTTCTGTGGTGCCAATGGAGCTGGGTGGGAGCCTCCTGCCTGGGTCATGGGTCAGGGGCTGCTCCCTTCTCCTTCATCTCCCCTCGAAGGCTGTTCCTGGCAGGACGTTCTGTCAGCACAGCTATTCTTGGCCTTCCTCAGCCCATTCGTCAGCCCTCCGGGAGTCTGCTGTAATCTCTCTGTGATTAAGGGTCTCGGGGTATGTTCAACATCGTTAAAGAAACAAGAAAATAATAATAATGATGATCTGTACTGAGGAATGCTCCTGAGTGGAGTCAGAATTGCATTCAATGCCTTCCAGCTAAGAAAGCTCTTCATGCTTCAGCCGTAGCAGATTAACAGGGGCTGCATCCCCTGGCTCAACTTTCTGTGCTCTCTCCTCTGGCAGCACCAGCTCCTCTGCCCCACTCTACACCCTCTGCTTGGACCTGGATCTTCATCCCTGGGGAGAGATGGAGGGGTGTGTCTGACTGCAGAGATGGTCTTTTCTGTGAGTGGGGGAGAGAGACAGATACCAGATGTAGTGCCTGCAAGCGTGGGCTGGAGGGAGATGACTGTCAGGCTTGAGGGGTTCCTGCCAGTCCCTTCTCTCCTGCCCTCCATCAGCAGGAGAGGCTGCTCAGCACAGTGGGTTCTGCCTCCTGCATTGTGTCCAGAGATGCCCTGAGATGTCCCAAGAAAGCTCTTGAGGATGGGGGCAAGTTGGGGTTTTGGGGAGCTAGGTCTGGCTGAGCTTGTGAGGACTTGGGATTGTTCTGCCAGAGCATCTGATGTGCTCCAGGGATGTGACATATCCCAGGCTCTCTAGCTCATGGCACTACCAGCACACACACAAGTGTGAAAGCACACACACAGGCCCTAGCTCCTATAACCCAGCCCAGCAAAAACCAGCCCAGCAGAATGTGATTCAGACAGACTTGAGAACAAAAAATGAGAAGGATGGAAAATCAGGAAATGATTTCTAAAATGCCATGAATTTCTGGGTGCTACTGAAATGGTCAAATCTCTGCTAAGGCAGGGAGAAAATATATGGCAGGGGATGCCAGCAGGGTCTGTCCCCTGACAGGACAGCAGCTGTTCAGTCCAGGGCTTGCATCACTTGGGCACCCACTGTACCCAGCTGTGTGTGCTGGGGGCTGCTGGGCTTCCCGGGCTGAGGACAGGCTTGCTCCTTGCAGAGGAAGGACAGTCTGTTTCCACTTTAAGCTCCCAGATGTTGGTCATGTTACCAACACTTCTTTTTACTGGAGCAAATTCAAAATATCTATTTGTCTTTAAGGTCTCAGATGTGAGACATGGGGAAGTTCATTTCTGTAGAGCCCAAAGTACAGAGCAGCCCTGGCCTGGTGGGCTCCTGCTGCAGGACAGACCCTCTCCCTACCAGGGTCTGTGGGTAGAGGTGTCTCTGGGTGGAGGTGCACATAATCCTC
Source organism: Brachypteracias leptosomus (assembly GCA_013401335.1). NCBI lineage: Eukaryota > Metazoa > Chordata > Aves > Coraciiformes > Brachypteraciidae > Brachypteracias > Brachypteracias leptosomus. The sequence goes on from VYZX01011612.1 coordinate 175,839, forward strand.
TCTGCTGGCACAGCAAGCTCTGGCAGGCTGGCTGGCTCTTGCCCCTGCAGCCCATCTTCAGAGGACAGGCAGATGTGCTCCCAGCAATCTCCTCTGACTGCAGCTCTCCAAATCCCAGGTGGCAAGCCTGGCTCTGCACATCAGAGCTTGGGTGCATCTGGGGGTGTTCCTGCACTGCAGGGTCACCCTGTTGTCCCCATGATCCAGCTGCCCTCCTGGCAGCACCAGGATCTGAGGTGCTCTGTGTAGTGCCACTGGTGCTTCACTTGATGTAGTTCACTGTCACCTGCAGTGCTGCTCCTGGGGGAATTCACCGTGGTCTCAGTTGTACAGAGAGGAGAAATGTGTCCAGAGCTCTGGGCTTTGCATCTTTTTGCAGTGCTGGGGACATGGCTGGTTGTACAGGCACAGGAGAAACTTTCAGAACACCCCTTCAGTGGGGCCGAGCCCCGGGGCTGGCTCTGGCTGCCACAGCAGACAAACATCCCTCTTAATCACTTCAAATCTGGGAGTGTGAGAAGCAGCTTCTGCATTACAGAGTGAGGTGTGATTTTTGCTTAACTCAGACTTCCTGAGCTGTTTGATCTTGATACCACCAACACAGCCCTGGATCACTTTGGCTTCTTGCTGCTAAGCTGAAAAGTCCCTGGAAAGTGGAGCAGGTTTAATGTTCAAAGGGACCATGAACTCTCTCCTGCGCCCAAGCGCACAGCTGGCAGGGCTTCCTTCGGGGCACAGAGGAGTCAGGTTTGGGCAGATTTTCATTTTTTTTATCATTTGGAAGGCAGGAAGCCTGGCGGCAGAAGCAGAGAGCTCTTGCTCAGGCCCTTGCCTGCTCCGCAGTGCTTTGCTGGGGCTGTGCCTGTGCAGGAGCTGATCGGCAGCTCTGCAGGACATGGCTGCCAAAATGGGTCTGTTCACCCTGGAAAAACAACAAAGCAGGGACTGTGGGGTCTGGGTGCATGGCCCTGGAGCCCTCCTGTCAGAGCAGGGCAGGAGCATCCCTCTGTCCATCAGGGATGAGCATGACATCCGGAGATGATGCCCGGGGAAGGCACAGGCTGGTGATGTTGTTAGTGGCCTCCTGCTGATTTGGAGCATTAGATTATGCAGGATTGAGTTTGATTTCTTCCCTCCTCCTCAGATTTTTAGTAGCTGACAGTTGTTACCAGTGTGAGGTACTAACTTTTTATTTTGAACGCATGAGTTCAGGCTTGTTAATCACTTCCAAATGCCCCTGTCTAAAGGCTATATTGTTTCAGCATTCAGCCACTAATTTTTTGAAATCTCTGAAATAAGACTCTGCTCTTGAACATGTGCTGGAGAGTTGTTCCTTTCCTCTGTATTTTAAAAATATACATGTGGTTTAATTCAACAAGAGGGCTGGAGGGGACATTTTTCCACCGTTTTTTTCTCCCCTCTTTTTCTTTACAACTGTATCTGCCAAACCGCCCGGCTTTGTGCCAGCAGCAGCCCCTCAGATGATCCCAAATGGATCTGGAGGTTAAAACGTGTGTTTCTGGGGAAGTCCAGTATCGCTGTGTTGTGAGACAGACCTCGAGGTGCCCCAGGAGTTGTTTGGGCTGACTTGCTGGCTAAGGACAACAGCCACCAGCTCTGGGTGTGGATACCAAAGAGAAACAAGAAGGGTCTTCAGATGGGAGTTCCCAGCAGCTCGAGGGCTCATTTCATCTTGCAGACTGGCTGAAACAGAGATAACTGGACCAGGGCTGGGGCTCTGCTCCCGTTGTGTCCCTCGGTGAGGAAGGTTCTCTCCTTGCAGCACCGTTGTGGAGAGACAAAGATGATGCAGCAAAAGACCAAGCTCAGGGGTTTTATGATGTCGGTGCTGGCTGTTGGTTTTGGAAAGGCAGCAACTGCTAGAGGAGAAATGGCAGCACCTTTCTGAGAACGCTCACGGCTCTGCAGATGCTGGAAATCTACTGATATATCAAAGCAATGGGTTATTATGATTCAAAAATGTGAAATGCAGGGGGAGTCCTGTCAGGTCTAAAACCCTCATGGAATTTGGTTATGTCTGGGCTCAGGGATCCCAAGGAAATGTTTATTTCTGTGACTAAACTTGCTTTTATGTCCTAGATTTGGTAGGACTCTTGCAAAGATCTGGATGCTCCATAGGGTCTGGCAGACACAGGAGCTGCTTTAAGCCCAGCCATCAGAGACCTCTGGCTCCAAGCAGAAAGAGACATTTTTTAATTACTACCACTTGATCTGTAAAGAGGAAAAGCTGCAAGGAGAGAGACAGGGAAAAGCTGTTGGTGCAGGATCCAGTGGAAACAGAGCAGGGGATGGAGGTGGGCATGAGGCCGATGCTTGGGTGAGGACTGAGCTGGGCTGTGTCTGCCTGGGCAGGCAGAAGGGTGGTTTTGCTGGGCAGTGTCCTCCTGATGCAGCCTGGCTCTGTCTCAACAAGCGTGGCCATTGCCCATGGACACCTGAGCCATGTCCCTGCAATGGGGCTGTGGCCCGTGCAGCCCTTGCAGCAGCAGAGTTGGGGCCACTGCAGCATCTGGGCTGAGCCAGGTCTCCTGAACCACAAAATCCTCTCCCCTCTGCTGGGGAATTGCTGCTGGTGGAAAACCTCTTCTGTCTCAAGCTCTTGGAAGCTCTTGAGTGTGTCTGAGGCTGTTATGTCCTGTGGTTTTGCTGATATTATAAATAGATGTTGTAAGCGAACATGAAAGAATTTGTGCTGACCAAGGCACAGAGGCAATGAATGAGGAGGGGCTAATTCCTGCCAGGCTCTGTCCCTTACGTCATGTTGTCCTCTGATGGCCCTTACGCCATGCAATGTCCTGAGCTCCCTGCAGATACTGGGATCCTTCATGCAGCCTGGTTGTGGTGGAACCCTCTCCCTGCCCACCTTGAGGCCCCTGAACTTTCCTTGGTCACTGATGGCGTTGCCTGAAGATCTGGGATCTTCAGGGAAAGCTGAAGACCCGACACGTGCCATTGCTGGGAGAGCCTGAGGTGCTGTTTGCACAGATCATTAGACAGCCTAAAGGCTGGGACCTAGATAGCACGATACCACCCTGTTGGAAGCACATGGTGTCTTTCCAAAATGCCCAGTTTGTTTCCCTGTAAATTGCCTTCTGGGCTTAAACATCTCAGTCCCCCTGCATGGGCAAGTTCTGTGCAGATTCCCACAAGCTCTTCCATCAGCACAGTCAGAAAGGCTTCCCTCCAGGTACCACACAGCAGCAAGCATGTCCTCATGAGCAGCCCTTTCCCAGTCCCTCAGGAACACACACAGGTTTGTGCAGGCTGAAAGGAAAGCCAGGAGGGATCCAGCTCTAACCCAAAATACGGCCCAGCCCTTCCAACTTTTTTGCTTTCCCAGCACCCTCTGGCTTTGCTTGGCTTGTACTGGATGCAAATGCTGTTGTTCATCTCTATGGGAGGTTAAACACGAAAGAACTGGTTTAATGTATTTCACTGGCTGCCTGGGCTGGTGTGTTGAGCAGACGACGTGTTGTTCCTAAGCCACCACCTCAACCTTCAGAGCACACCTGGCTCTCCAGGTTGCTCTCCTGGCCTCTCAGTGCAGGGGCTTCTTCAGCTGGCCACAGGAAGATACTTTTCCAGCCCTAGGTTTTCCTTAATGAGTGTCTGAGTGATGCTTTCTCAGCTGTGCTTGGGGCAGGGATGTGTTGCAGGAGAAGACTGGGCAGCTAGTGGTACTTTGGCAGCCTTTCCCTCAGCAAGTATGTGGCTGTTCTGTTGTCAGCCTTCTCAGTTTGGTCAGGAAACTCCCAGTGCCTCAGCTGCCACAGGCGTCTGGTGCAGAAAGTTATTTTCTGGAGGGATCTTCTCCAGCAGGAGGGCTAGGAAAGCCGAACAAAGTCACTAGAAGGTTAAAAGGCAAGAGATGGGCTTAAAATACAGAGAATTCAGGATTTTAAATCAGTTTTTTGAGTCTGGAGGTCCTCGTTTGTGTCCTCCAATCACCTGAATTCAACATACGTGACTAAGCAGGAGCAGAGATGCTTCCACTCTCCCTAAGGTGTTTCTTGGCTCCAAGAAATGCAGTTTAATGGCTTGGGTGCCTGTTGGCAGCGGGAATGAAAGCATGTGCCTTATTTTTCTCCTTTGAGGGTCTCCTGTGAATCTCATGTAACTCAAAGCTAACTCAAGCAGAGAAGAGAGGAGCTTTTGAGCAGAGTTTTGTGCAGTTGCTCTCATTATGACCAGATTCATGAACCAGAATATGCAAATTCTCCCTACCTTTAACCAGAGGAACAATGAACAAGGAAATGAAGAGGTCCTGTGTGGGGACAGTGTGTCAGGCTCTGCATTTTCCGGGGGCTGTGGCAGGGGCAGGCAGGGCGGTTCCAGCTCGGATAGCAGCGGTGACCTGGGGAAAGGCTTTGGGGAGGCACCGGGCACCTTCCCCCGGCCGCAGCAGCCGCGGGAGGCGGGTGCCATCTCACGGCCACCAAGGGAAGGGGCCGGGGAGCCCAGTCCCACGGACACCTCCCTCGGGAGCATCCTCCCGGAGCATCCCTCGGAGCGGGCTCCGCGCTGGGCTGCAGCTCAGCTTCTGCAGCTGCTCTTCTCTCTTGAGCTGGTCTCTCCATTGCTCCTCAACAGCTCTGGGTAGTCCTGCCTGCACCTCTGTCCTCAGCCTGCTGCAGGGCCAGGGCTGCTTTGTCTCCATCCCCTGCTGCTGGGACCATGCTGGATGGAAAAGGCCCTTTATCTCCAGACAGAGCTAGAATGGCTGCACCGAGCACAAAGTGCTGCCCTGAGCCCTGGGCACTGCGTTAACAATTGCTCTGTCCCTTAAGGATGGAGATGTATCAGGGAATGACTGCAGATGCCATCCCCAGTCGGTCTTCCAGTGAGGAGAGGGCTTGGGTGGATGGTGTTGTTCAGCAGTTGAACTTCTAAATGCCTCAGCAGCAACAACCAGGATTGTAACTGTACAATTTCAAGACAACTGAAGGGTTAATATGAAAATCTCCTCCATATCCATTCCTCTGAAATGACCTCTGCAGGACCCTCCCAGAGATGCAGCTATCTTGTCTCCATGCTCTAGGAGACAGTACTTATCCTGAGCCTGACAGTTTGCTGCTGTCTCCACACTTCCTCGGCAGCTGGATTTCATTATCGTCACTATGTGGTACCTCACCTGCTCTTGCAAACTTGGCACCCTAAGCTACTGAGAGATTGAAGGAGTATCACAAGGTCCTCCCACCAGGCTGGACAGGAGTTACTGCACTGGGTGTCTGCATGGGAGGCTCTTTCTGATACATCTCCTCTGTGCATTGCTCCAGCTCAAGCACCTATTCCCTGGAGACCTTTTCTGTGCACTGCAGGGTCCACATGGACTGAGGGTTTCCAAGCTGTGTGGGATCTGTCCTGCTGCAAGGATCTGGCCTGAGCAGCCCCAACTGCATCCTCTGAGCTCTGTCCCAGGACTACTCCTCTGGTTGTCTTCACGAACAAGTTCTGCCAGTCTCACCTCTATCTGCAAAAGAAGGGTCAGTGGTGTGTGACTCCAGTCAGTTTATTTTTTTTTTTTTTTTTAGCTGCAGAGAGCAGCAAGTGAAGTGGCTTTTGCACCCCCATGCCCAGGAGCTGTAGATGGAAAGGGCTCTGCTCTCCAAGTGAAAGCTGGATGCAAGCTGAGGGAAAACAGATGGTTTCAAGATCAAGCCCATCATATGAATGAGAAACCAAACTGCTGATGGATGGGGCAGTGTTTAGCTCAGGCATGGAGCCAAATGTAATGATGTCCTTCCCAAACTGTGGGGTTGCTGATGACTGAGAACACAAGCCCTTGTTCAGGTCCAGAAGAACCTGGCTGTAAACAGAGCACGACCCAGCTGGAGCACGTGCTGTCTCTTTGCATTTCAGTTCTGCTGCAGCGTCACTTCACAGCACAGATTCTTAATGTGTACTTACATTGCAGTCAAGTGGGAGCTGCTGGTGCTGGCCCATTTCAGGGTAGTTTTAGCTGCCCAGTTACAGCAGCATGGCAACTCTCTGTGGGTCTGGAAGTTGTGGTGTTGGATGCCTTGGTCTGAACTGGAGCTGCAGGAATCAGAGGTGGAGTGGCCCAACGCAAGCAGAGGTCCCTGTTTGCAGGCCCCTGGCAGAGCATTGTGCATCATCCCATCCCTGCCATGCGACAGAGTTTGCTCATGAGGAACAGAGTGGCTCTGGAGGTGCAGGGCTCTTGTCTTTCCCCTGGCATTGGTCAGCAGCAGGGACTGCACCTTACCCTGTGCCATGACCTCAGTTGTTGGTGGCCATCCCTGCTCTTTGTTAAAGAGCTTGATGCTGGAAAGAGCCCTGGGTTGATGGTGGGGTTGGGGTTTGAAGTGGGGGCAGAAATGCTGCTCCATTGCTCTGCATGGCTATCCCATGAGGTGACAGACCCTTGAATCAGATGGCGAGGCCAAGACTGGTGCTCGCTCAGCAGTGTGCTTCACCCCTTGTCTCAGAAAATCTGTAAGAGGAAATTGGATTTAAAATTGTTCTGCCTGACTCCCAGAAGAAGGCCCAGGAGTGAAGGAGGGCTGAGGGGAGGGGTCACTCATCACCAGCTCATTAAAGGCAGAAACCCAAGGCCCTGGAGAGCTCTGTGCTCCGAGACAGCCCCTCTGCCACGGGTCATCTGCACAAGCTCCTCTGCAGCTGCTTTTTGGCAGTTGTGAGCACACGTTGTGCTGTGCCCCAAAGACATGTCCAAATTGGGATGTTTTTATTATTTTTAGCACTACTGACAAAGTATCCCCTATTCTTCTCCTGCAGGACCAAATCTGAGGTGGTATTTGCTTTTGGAAATGCAAATGCTTTGTTTCTGTAAGGTCTCTTGATAGAGTTGTGTTGTATTTTCATTCGCATTTTCCATGTATTTCACTCGGTATGTGAGTCATATAGAGAAAATGAGCTTTGTGCTTGAGAGAGTGCATGGCCTGGAGGGAGGAATGTCCCTCACCGCCCTTGCCATAGCCTGGATGGGGTCAGAGTGGGCCTGGCAGCTCTGTGGCAGAGGGGATTGCTGGGGTGGCTGCTGCAGCCCATGGCAGTGGGGCTATGTTCTGCTGCCTGCTCAAGGGATGCACCAGGGACCAGGCGGAGCAGGCAGCTGCCAGTTTTCCTCAGGCATCCTCTCCCACCAGTGCCAGCATCCTGCACCAGCCCACACACTGCCCTGGGAAGCTCTTCAGCTGAGGAGTTGCTTCTGGTTAAAGCCATTTTCACCTGAGAGCATCAAGCATCATTCCCTTGCTCTGCCCCAACATGAGCTGCTTATTTTTGGAAAGGAAGAGGGAAGGAGCCATTGGCACCCCCCATCCCTTCTCCCCTCACCCTGATTTGCACATCTGTGCCCTCTTCTTTGTGGGGGGGAATTCAGAAATGCTGTGTTTGCACTTGAATATCCAAATAACATATGGACAAGCAGTTGATGTCTCAATCCATTTCCGAGGCTTGCTACTATAGGCACTTAACTTTACCCTTGCCCAGATGCGGGTGCATTTTATGTGCTGTGCATAAAAAGGCAGAAATTGCACAGGGTGGAATGTGTTGGAATTGGCACTTTGGAAAATGCACACTCTGCTGGAATGTGCTAAAATCCATCTCACACAGAAGGGCAATTAACTCTATTTATGTTCATGAGACTGAATCTAAAACTGGCTTCAGAAAGCAGCTCACTCACATTAAAGGGCTTTATAATCATTATGCTAAAGTATTTCTTTTGAAAACATTTTCAGTTTCTTAAACAGTTAGGATATTTATAAAATATGGCATCAATTACTCCATATTTCTTTATTCACACTGATTATACAACCCATAATTATACTTAAGCCTCTTATTTGTATATCATGGCAGCATTAAGAAAAGCTCTGTGATTTGTCTGCATGTTATTCTTTCCAAATAGCAGAGGGCTGCAGTCTCTTCCCTCCTTTGGAGAATTAACGTGGTTGTGTTGCCCAAACAGCAGCGCCAGGTGCCCACTCTCCGGGCAGCTCCTCTGGGGAAGGCAGCCTGGGGCTGGCGATCCCCGTGACAGGTAACACTCGCCTATATGCTGGTTGGGCTCCAAATGCTGTGTTTACAGCCAGCTTCTCACAATCATTTACTCACAGGAAAACATTTTCCTGGACCCCTTTTGCTTGCTGTAAAAGAGTTGATGTTGAAATAACTAAACTCTCCCTTGGGTATCATTAATACAAGTAGTAAGGACTCTGCTCCATTACACCCATCACAGGGGTGTGAGGTGTAGCTGGGGCCCAGCTGTGAGCTGGGGATGGTAAAAGTGTCCTGGCTGCTGAAGTATTGATGGTGACCACTTTGAACCTCCTGATTATAAGTGGCTGGAAGTAAAGCCCTGCTTGAATTAGGAGAACTGTTGGTGCCCTTTGGAAAGCAACGTCGTCTGGATTTGAAACAGCATGGCTCTTGTCATGGCTCTGGTTAACTTCTGTTAGGGTTCCACACAATGTTGGTCTTACTGCTTGTACATAATTCCATCCTTGAAAACCACTTATTATAGATGAGACAGATGCCCTTGACTCCTGCTGAGCCAGAGCAGCTGATTGCACAAATTCATCTCTGGTATTGTGGTGACTTGCAGGGGCCTGGGGACTCGGTGGTTAAACCCCTGGCTGGGCTGAGAGAACTCTGTGCAGTGGGAAACTTGTGGGAAACCTGTGGTCCTTCCCAGACAGGACAGAACATGCTGGGGGCAGTGGGGAAAACACCCAGCCAAGGATTGGCAGCATGTATATTAAAGGGAACTGCCTAGAAACAGGGACAAGCCTTTTCTGAGAGGTTTGACGAAGCCATCATGTGAGAGGAAAGTCTGCTATAATGATTATATGAACCGTGTCCATAAATTATGCTAATAAATCTGCTAGGGTCCCTGTCTTGTTTCTAAAACTATGGGAGCAAGTTGGTGTTTAGTGAAATGTGGAGCAAAGCTCTGTCTGGGGTGTGGCAAGATGCTGATCAGGGAGTTCAGAGCGTGGGATCAGAACAGACTGAGGTCTCTGCTCAGGTGGACACTGGAGGGAATTTATCCCTGCAGATGCGCTGTGCACTGTCCTGTTGCTCTGGTTAAACTAGAACTGTGGCGTATGAGCACATTAATGCCTTTTAAGGGGTTTTCCCTTTAAGCAAAGACTGTGGAAAGGAGGCCAAGAAATGTCTACTTGCCCTACTTTGGTTCTCAGTAGTGTTTCCTATGCAGGTGTGTGACACTGTAGGGGTTAAGAGAGCAGAACACTGAAATTTCGGTGCATAAAGAAACTCCCTTGCAGGGGATGAGGCTGCACACAGATTTCCTTGTTACGCTTGACAGATGCGCAACAATAGACAATGAGTCAAAGTGGGGAGCCAGAAAAGAGCTCAGGAAAAAGCTGCTGAGAATTACTGGTGTGGCTGGGAGAGCGAAGCCCTCCTATAACAGAGCATTGTTCTCCTGGATACAAATCTCAGCTGAAATATGACCACCAGGCTTCCAAGGACTTTCCAAAACCGGAATGTGCATCATCAATAAACCCAGTACACCCTGCACAGAATCCTATTTATCACCTTTATGCTGAGGCGTGAAATTCCCACCCTGAAAGGCTGGGATGACAGACTGATATCCAGACAGTGGCAAACTCACAGTCAAGCATCAGGAAGGGCTGGAGGAGGCTGCAACGGGCTTTTCTTGGTAGAAGCAATGGCCAGGGCATGTGTCTGCAGATTTCCTGCAGCTCTCAGAGGCCCTGACAAGTGCATTCTTCACAAATCTGGTGCAGTGATGCTGTGAGTCACAGCTCAAGTGAGTTCACTGAGCATTTTGGGGCAGGATTGTCTGGTGTCTGAAAGCACAACTCAGCATCACCTCTAAACCTTCCATGGCAGTTCTGCCCTTTATCTGGAAGTGAACAGGGGCTGTGCTCTGCTCAGTTTCTGCAGTGCTTCTTTCCTGTCCAGCGTGGAGCTGGTGCCTAACCTTGCTGTGAACGCCTCTTTCTTGTGCCCATTGATGTGTCTGTATGACATACAGGGTTCCCAGGACCCTGTGCTTAGCCAGGACAATGAAACCATGCCCTGTTTGCTTGGAGAGTAGTGTCTGCTGAGAAGAACAGCAGAGATAAGGACACAAGGTGCTACCCCAACGCAAAGCACATCCTTCTTGCTTAGCCGTGGAGGAATTCCTGTTTTGTCCCAGTACAGTTCCTGGAACACATGACTGGAGATGACTGAATAACAAACCAAATGGAAGCAGACACTGTCTTTGCTCCTTCCCTCGCAGTAGGAAGCTCTGCATTGTGGTTGTTCTCCCAGATGGTTGACGAAAGTCCTCAGCAGATCAGCCTTGCTCTGTAGCCACTTGTGGTTGGCAGCGCGGTGACTGTTCCCAGGCGGCAGTCTGGAGTTCGTGCTGTGCTGGCAAGTCATCAGCTATTGTTTCTCTCCTTGACAGAAAGGCTATGCAAGTCCCAGAGCAGCAGGGGCTGTGGATTTGCTTGTTCTGTTGATGACTCTAGAGCTTTGCATTGTTTCTACTGACCTCTGTGCTTGAAACGCTTTTCCACTCTTGTGAAACTTGTGCTTGCCTTCTTAGAAAACCTGCAGGATCAAGAAGGCTGCACAACAGGAGAACTGAAACACAGTTTCATTTTTTCACCCTGTTTTTCTTCTATGGTCCTTCTGTTCCACTTGGTGATGAAATAGGAAGTCTGGTAACGGATATATGGCGGGAGCAGGTAGATTGGTCCAATTGAGAAATTGACCCACTTACAAAATCCCTATAGTGTATTTCCCAAGCTACACCTGATCCTTGAAGCTCCTCATTCTCTGATTACACCTTCTTTTTTGTCTATTCCTTCTGTCTTACCTGGGGCTTCTCCTAAGTGCCCTTGTACTGCTCTTTTGGTCTTGCTGTGCATGTTTGGTGCAGGCTGAGATTTCTGGAAAGGAGAAGGGCATCCTCTGAGTATCCAGGCAGGCACACAAATGCCCTTTCCCGTCTGAACCAGGTCCCTGCTCCCTCAGGCAGAACAGCTCAGCTCTGCTTGGGAACCCAGAGGTCCTGCTCTTTGATAAGCATCTCATAATACCTGAACTGTTTCCTCAAAATAAAAGGGACTTAATGGCAGGATATTGGTATCACTTTTGTGCAAATATCGGATTACTGTCTAGAAACCAAATTGTCTGCAATTGCATGTCTGAATTAAAGGAAGACAGACAGCAGCATGTAAAATATGAACGAGGTTCATTGTTTGCCTGCAGATATTAAAATTTCTTCAGCTCAGTCTCAGAAAAGCACCGTTGTCTTCCAAAGCAGTGCAAAATTTGATCTGCTTTCAGCTTTGGGATGGAGTCCAAAATTAATTCCCTGCACATCACTTTGCTTTATGAATAAGAGGAGCTCCTCCTGCAGCACCTGAGCAGGTGGGAATGTTGCTGGAGCTGCTCACCAGGGCTGAGAGTGACCCTGGGGCTGGGAGTAGATGCTGGGCTGGGTGGAGCTGGTAAACAACACTAATGCAGAATACCCCAAACTCTCCGGCTTATGCTTGACCCTAAAAAAAGCAGTTTTCGCAGTTTAAGGCATGTCGGAGGAGGATCTCCTCAGCAGCAGGAAAGCACATGAGTTTTGCCCTTAATTACACGGCAGTTTTTGTCTGGGCCCCCTGTACAGGGGGAGTTTGATGCTCACATCTCTGGCCAGAGTCTCCGAGATCCGTTCCGGGGCTGGAGGGGACGCTGGAGGCTCCGGCCGCGCCTCCCGGTCCTTTGCCGCAGCATCTCCCACGGGGCGTCCCGAGGGTCCCTCAGCCTCTCCGGGGGGGGGTGGGGGGTGGGAGGCGATGGTTCTGGAGAGGCAATGGGTCCGCCCACCCCCCCCCGGAGCCGCAGCCCCGAGGAGAAGTGAGCACGGTCCCGGTTTTCAGCGTCCTTCGGGACGGGGCTGCGCGACCGGGGAGCTCCGGCAGGCCCGGGCCGCAGTTCCGCTGCTCCGCAAGGGCACCGGGCTCTGCAGGCGGCGGGTGCCCGCGGCTCCCGGTCGCGTCCCGGTCCCCTCATGCTGCTAGAACGCGGGATTTCTCCCCAAACCGTCGCCGCGCGGGGGCGCGTTTGTCTCGGGAACGGGTGCACGGGAGAGATGCCCTCCCCCGGGTCCCGCTGCTCTGAGGTTGCTGATGCAGTCGTCCCAAGCCCCGGCTGAAGGGGGAGGACCTGCGGAGGGCTCGGATCATCCTCGTCCCTCGCTGGCAGAGCTCCGGGGCAGCCAAAGTCCTTCTCTCCCCACCTTCTGGGGTTTAAGTCATTTTTAAACATTTTTAATTGCAGCTCTCGAGAGAATCTTGGGAAGATTTATTTGCCCTGGACACTGCAGGTTTTAAAGAATAAGTCCAGATTCTAGAAGCAGCTCTTTGCATGTCCTCTGCCCTGATAAAAACGTGTGGAATGATTTACACTGAGGGTGTCATGATGATGGTGAGAAATTGCTTCTGAATTTCGCACATCTCCTGTTTTGCTGTATCAGGTGCAGCAGTCAAAAGCTTCTATTCCGGTCCAATTAGGATGGTGCCTCTTTATGACATAACCAATCTGGACATACAAGCTGTTTCTTTATTCATTTCACTAATTGCTTGAGGCTGTTAAAGCCTTTCATACTTTAAAAAAAAAAAAAAAAAAGGTAGAAGTCAATCCCCAGAACACTCAGAAATTGATAACAGTCTCTATGCTGGGAGGAACAGAGATGAGAAGATGTTTGATTTGTAATTTGTGGTCTAATAAACTAATTAGGAAGGAACAAAAAATAATGGAAGCCTCACTGGTTTTATTTAACATCTAACAGCAAATTCAAGTTGGTTAATTTTTGCTATGTTGGTAATTGTGTGGTGGATGCAGAGCTCCTGTCCCAGCCCTGAGTCAGGGACAAGGCTGCAGCATGTGGGCAGTGATGAAGGATGAGGGGTGGTGACATCTGCCTGGTGCTGGTGTCAAGGGACCTGCCCCAAAGAGCAGGAGGCTCAGAAGGGGAGTCAGGTCCTTTGGGAACTGGGGAATCCTGCAGCCGGGGGCACATCTTGCCCACAGCCTGGTCACTGCATGATGTGCAGCCAGCTTCTTTGGAGGGTCCTCCAGCACCTCCTCAAAGCCAGGCAGGATCAGGCCACCTGTCCCTTGATGTGTAGCTGGAGTAACATGCCTGAGCATCCATGTTCTTCTGATTCCCTTGGGGCATCCACGAGCACAGACAAGAAAAAAGCTTGTTGTGTGGGTAAAGTACCTCGAATTAAGACGCTATGAAAAAGGGAGGGAAGCCCCTGTGATGTTGTGATTTTTACCCTTATTTAGCACAGTGTGTTGGCTCTCCTGACCCCGTCTCTGATATGAATGTGCTCTTCATCTCCTTGGTGGAGAACAGGCTATCATTCCAAAAGCCATTAAGTTATGGGATCTGCAGCAAGGCTTAATGACAATTTAAAGTAGGAACCTGAGCTGTGGTGTGGTAACACCAGAGTGAATGCTATAATTGGGAGGCAGTGGTTTCCCTGTAACCTTTTATTTCTAAAATGTTTTAAATGGCCCAGTCTTGCTGTCAAAGTTCCCTCCCTCTGTTAGAAGTTTGTTTCTAATGTGGGTCATGCCTCTGCTCTTTGCAGGTGGCACGCTACAGAATCTGCATTTTGTTTTTTCAAAGTTAAAGTGTCTTTGAAATATGATTTTGCATCTAACGCAGAATGTAATAAAAAGACTTTAAAGAGCTGCTGACGCCTTGTGGAAAATTGAAAAACATTCTGTTGAGAAACAATTCTGTCGGGCTGTCTTATCTGCTGTTCCCTTTGCTCAGTTTCAATAGCAAGGGGCACTATAAATATATATAGTTATACATAAAAATGAGAAACCTTGGCAACCAAATAGAAGGTTAGTTGTTTTCTCATGTTCATTTGCTATGGGCAGGAGGGTGAGAGGAGAAGGAGTTCACCAGTTGGAATTTCATCTTCACAGCTCTGGGACTGATGCTGTGGCTGTTTGTTCAGTGTTGGACTGAAAGGGAGTCACATAACAGTGGATTATTTTTTCCTAGAGGTATTTGTTAACCCTCTAAAAATAGCATCAGTGGTTTCTGGAGCACCCTGACAAGGTTGGTGGGGGAACAGAAGTGAACCGATGCCTTGGAGCTGGAGGACAGGAGCTGCCATATGGTGACAGGGCCAAGCCCTTCGATGGCAGCAGGGCCGGTGGCTGCGTGTCCAGCGTCCTGGGGAAGGGCGAGGCTGAGGGATGCTTGGCCCTTGCCTTGAAGCCTGAGCAGCACAGTTCTCCCAGGCTGTGTTGGTCATCCCCAGCTCTCAGCCCAGGTGGTGCAGGCTTGTGAAAAATGCTCCATTTCTCTAGGACAAAGGAAGCAGTTGCCTAGTAAATAAGGCAAGCCAACTTAAAATCAAGGGTTAATTGAAAAGCTGATATGAAACAGGTCTATATGCCCAGAGGGAGTGGTAGTTTGTGGTGATATAAATCCCAATGTTTACATGGATATGCAGCTCTGAGATGCCACTCAAAACTGATAGGATTCCTTTTAGTAACTTGGTGTAGGTATCGGTTCCATACGTGTCTTTTTAATATTAAGAAATACCTGGGTTTTTTTGCTTTGCCCCACTCATGACTTGATATTCCTTGGGTTATGAAATGATGTCCAGGTATGCCCTGCACAGAGCAATCCCTCCACACACTTGGTGAGTGGACTCAGACATCTGCATGGTATCATTCCCCTGTCATCAACTGATGGTGGTATAATTAGAAAAGTCATTAATCCTTGCTCAGCAGTGCTGAAAACTATTTATAGCAAGGCAGACAAACCCTGCATATTGGGCTGGGGTAGGTATGGAAATTACTCCTGGTGCCATATGTATTGTAGGGCACAAATCAGAGAAAGCAATTTGCTTCTGGGAGGGAAATTCCCTTTCTGGCCGTGTGCAGACAGATGCCAACTGTCTACTCTGACCAAGGTCTCACCCTCTGGAGTTGCCAGGGGATCACTTTGACATCCCCCATAGGCTGTTGCCATCCCAAGCTGTGGGGTCCTGATGGGAGCCCTGTCCTGTCTGTGTCCTCTCTGCCCCCAGGACCCACCAGCACCCAACACAGAGTTCAGGGCTGGAGGTGATCTCAGTCAAGGAACAGAAACGAATCAACTCAGCTCTCCTTTTCCTCAGTGTTCCTGGGGAAAGACACCGAAAACAATCAAAATAGCCCTTCTGAAAAATTAACAGTGACAAATGGTACCTGACAGCCTATTGTTCATCCTTATGCCCTGGGACTGAGCTGGCTATTTGCTGGTGTGTGTTCCTCTCTTGTCCATGGAGATGGAGAGCACTGGCCCACTGGCTTCAATAGTGTTGGACAGCAGCAAGAGCTCTTAGCCACTGATACACAGAAGACAAAAGTGGTAAATGCTTGAGTCTGCCTGGGAGGATCATGGAGCAAGTGTTTGTGTGGCTGCTGACCATGCTGTGCCACAGCAAGGGAGGCCCAGAAAGCCTTGTTCAGAGCTGGGGAAACACCAACACTGGTAATTTCCCCCTGTGAGAGGAGTGTCCTGTGCAGCAGCACAGTGTGGAGCTGATGGCAGGTTTTGCACAGGAGGAGCCGTGGGCAGAGCTATCCTGGAAGAGCATTGACAGCCACTGGCCTGACCTCACCCAGCCCATCCCAGTGCTGGCAGTGCTGCAGCAGAGGAGGGCAGGAAAAACAGACCAGGGGGTGTGAGCTGGGAGTGTAAACGCTTCTACGTCTGTGCTCCTGCTCAGGGCTGGTAACTTGTGCCCAGCTTCCACCCACCATCTCCTCACGTCTGGTCTCAGCCATCAGGGAGTTTTCAGGATGCTTTGGCAGCTAAGGATTTGTTACTCACCTCTCTTCCCACTCGGGGGCTCCTATGACAGGCGTTTCTGTTCCATTCAGTGTTATCACTCTCTAGATTAGTGCTGGTGGTGTGGGCAGAGAGATTGGTCCCCATGTCTCTAAGCCAGAGGAAAGACTGGGTGTTAGCAATGCCTGGTGAGCTACAGGACAAGCAAGGCTGTTATTTACGAGCTTCCAAGTTGCAGCTCAGCCTGGGCTAAGGTCCATGTTTTCCCTGTGCAAGAGCCAATCTCTCTGCCAGGCTTTCTGCTTGAAGGGATCCATCCCCATGTCTGGGCTTTGCCTGTGGTGCCAGCCCTCAGCTGCCCACTCAGCTCCCTGTGCAAGGGTGGCTTTTGTGCTCTTGTCCCATAAGAGGGTGGGAGAAACTCCAAACTTTCTGAAGCAACAAAAGGAGGGTTCAGTGAAGGACTGCTGGATGTTAAATAGTGCGTGAGGAGCCTACAGAACTGGCATCGAGCTAATAATTGCTGGGAAGTGGAGTGTTGCAGGCAGCTGCAGGAGTGGGTGTTGGCGAGGGCCTGGGGAGTCTGTGATGTTGTGCCAGGGTCAGTTGAGGTGGCAGCGTTCAGAGAAATGCTCCTGTTGTCAAGTTAAACACTTCACTGGGTTTTGCCTAGTGAGGCACAAATTGCATGTCTGTGTGCTGGCAGGCAGGCATCAGGGGAACCACAGGGGAAATATGTTTCTGTCTGGGCTTGCTGCATCTCCCAGGCTTTGCTGTGAGGATTTCTCAGAAGAAAGCGTAAAATTGTTTTAGCCTCTGAGATTAGTGGGCTGAGCCTTTCCATCCTTGGGGACAGGACTGAAATCCCTTGCAGAGGGTCCTGGCTCCCCTCTGCTTTGTCTGGGGTTCAACTGCTGGGGCTGTGCCAGGGAGGTGGGAGAGGACCTGTTGAAAATGCTGGTTTGTAATTGCGGGAAGTCCCCAGTGCTGGCTTTGGCTGACAAAAGCAGCACTCACACTCTCCTTGCCTGGATGATAAAAGGTGACCTCGGAAATTGCATTTCCAAACATCTTCCCCTCTCCGAGAAGGATGGCATTGTTCCCAGTGTTTCAGGCTGGGGCTGCCTGGGGCTCTTTGTTCAAGCTCCCCGGGTGCTGTAATTTTTATGCACAGAGCTGAAGATGCTCGCCAGAGTCGGAGATCCTTGAAGGCGGCTACAGTTCAGCCCTTTGTTATCCTGAGGATTAAAAAATGCAGCTGAGGAAGAGCTCATGGAATCAAAATAACCTATCTGGGGACATCCCGCAGGCATGTTTAACAGTGCGATGGAGCTGGGGTCAACCACTAGTTCAGGTTGTTTCAAGCAATACGAGCTGGCAGAAAGGCCCACAAACCTCGGTGAAGAGACACGTAGTACTTTAAACACGCTCAGCAAACTTTGTTTTGCAAAAAATCTGCTGCTGCCTGCTCTAATTTCATTGCTGAATGTCAGGGAAGGAGAAGACTAAAGGGCTTCATGCCTCAGAAGGGAATTGGTGTTGTTATGGTCTCAAAGGAATAGTGACTGCCCAGGTTCGAGGAGGGTTGCTGCTGCTGCTCTGGGTGCACAAGACCATGGGCTGCAGCAGCATCTCTGCCAGGAAAAACCTGGGATATGGCTGTGGAGCAGACAGGGTAGCATTTTGCCCTGCTCTAGCTTTGCACTCTGGCCTTGCTGAAAGAACGGCCTCACTCTGCGTGCACGTGGCCAAGGAGTTTGTGAGCTCTGGTAGGAAGCTCTGCTCATACCCCTGTCTCTTCAGATACTGCTGCTCCCAGAGACAGTGTTGCTTTGTGCTCCCAGTCACTCTGCGATCTCTGCTCTATTCAGAGAAGGGAATTAGATTTGGGAGAGGAGCAGCAGCAGTGCTAGAGGCTGCTCTGGCAAGTGCTGCAGCTTTCCCCTGCCCGCAGCCTCCTGTGCCGGTGGCACCTGGGGAGGGGGCAGCGCCAGCGGCACCATTGGGAATAAGGTCCCCGTTCAGGCAGAGTTTGCTGCAGGGATGTCTCATAAACAATGCACAGGTGACCGTGCCTTTGCCTACAGTTTCCTCTCCTCTACTCCCCCGTGCCTGCCAGCTCAGACAATGGAATGTGGATAGCACAGTATAGCCCAAGGGAGAGAAGGGAAACAGCAAATGCTGAGAGGAACTCCAGATGTTGCTGCATTGCACAGTGGAGGGTCATCTGTCCTCTCCCCAGAATTCACTTGGAATCCACAGGCTGATGTTCAATTAGTGGTGTTTCAGGGGAAGGCTGGAACGATGCCCCTTGTTGTCCCCTGGACAGCCTGGCATTCAGCACCTGGCAATTTTTACTGGAAGGGGATAGAAAACAGATTTGTTTGAAGTACAAAATGCTGCTTCTCCCAGCAAGCCCTCTCTGACAAGGTGACCGACACCTCGGCAGCTCTGGCTGTGCTGTGCTTGGGTGGGTGGTGCAGTGTCCTTTGATGTGCTCTGATGTGCAGGCACTGGGCTGTGAACACAACCAGGAGCTGGGACTGCCTGTGCCTGGTGAGAAAACCAAGCACTAATTTCACTTTATTTCCCTTCTACCCAGCGCCTTTGCCATGTCCCTTGACCTGAGCAGTGGCTGCTAATTAAGAAAATGGCTCTGACGACAGTGGGTTTCTTTTTTTCCTCCCTTGGGGAAAGGGGGTAAGCTGAGTTTTTACCTCAATAGTCCTGCAGGGCTCATCCTCTGGCCACATCATGCCCCAGAAAGCTCTTCCATCTTGCCATGGTGCTAGCTCAAAGGAGAACCAAAGCAGTGCTGTGTTCTCCTGGGCAGCAAAGCAGCAGGAGCTGTGTTTATGGCTGTGACAAAAATCTTGTTTATTTCTGGAGATTTTTATAATTATTCACTGAGCTATGTTGTGCCTCAGGAGCTGGAAGTCACAGCAAAGCAGTGGGTTAGTCACAGATAGTCGGACCCAGGGTATCACTGGGGAAAATCTGGTTTCCATTTCTGGCAAGTGAGAATGTTCAAGGGCTGAGGGACTGGCTCTTGTATCTTGAGGGCACTGTTGTGGAGAGGAATCCACCTGGAAAGAGGCATTCCCACTGCCAGCACAGAGGTGAATGCACGGCTGTGAGCCCGAAGCTCTGAATACCAGGGTGGGGGTTTCGCTGCCTGTGCCAGGACCCTGCCTTGCAGGTCCCTCAGTCTGTTTTTGCTCCGGACCCGTGTGGTGATGCAGCCACGGACAGCACGAGGGCCGCCCCCTTAGCATTGCCCCAGGGCTCAGCTCCCTGAGTACCTTGAGGTTTATGCCAGTTAGTTGCTGACCAGATAATAGTTCTGTATTTAATTGGAAAGATACTTTGCTGAACAGCCCTGTGGGGTGATGGTTACTGTACCATGTGCTTGCTGTAGCTTAGTTCAGCCTCTGGGAGGAAGCAGGGCTGGTGGAAGAGGCAAATTAATCAATGTGAATGCCCACCAGAGTCAAATTAGAGATAAATGTTTGGAAGGGAAGACATGTAGTGTTTCCATAAAAATACAAGGAATCTGAAATGTGTCATAGCTGTAATGTGTATGACAGGAAGGGTAAGCTTCCTCTGGGCAAGAAGGTTGGATAGGAAATTCCATTATTCACTCAGCTACATCTCCCTGCAAGCGAAGGAAGTTTTGTGCCTCCCTCTCAAGGCACAGAGTAACTGATGCCCTTTGTGGGCTGGGATTTTTAGCAGGGGCTGTGTGTGCTCTGGCCCCAGGCAGCTCTCTGGCAGGAAGACGGGCATTTATGAGGTATGGGAGCAAAGAGATCTTTCAGAAAATGCCCACCGACAGCAACAGGCTGGACCTGGCCTGACCTGCTGCTCTGAGGGGGAAAAACACCCTTGCTGGCTTGTGCAGTGCAGTGCCCATCAGGCTCTGGGTATGGAACCAGCCGCTGAGGGCTTGCAGCCCGTGCAGGATCAGGCCCTGATGCTGGCGAGTGGTCTCCCCATGTTGGTGGCACATAAACATCTTGAGAACCTGGCCCGAGATGTCAGTCACACCATTTCCTTCCCAGCCAGCTTGCCGAGTTCACTCATCCCTCTTGATCTCCTGCTTCACAGAGACACTGGTCAAGCAGTGCAGCTGGTCCAGAGCCTCTCCCGTGAGGAAACAGCCCCGGTTTGTGCTTTGCTTTGTTCTGTGGCTGTGGTAACCTCTCCTTCTTTGGAGAATAAGATGTTAAAGAGCTTTTGAAAATGATCAAACCCTTCAGCTTCACTGCTGTGATTAATCAATCACAGCTGCTGCTTTACAGCTCCTTGGTTTGATGTGTTTCAGGTTGTTCCAAAGTTAGCCCAGCTCAGGGCCAGTAAACACATTCCTGAGCCTGGCAGGGCGCTGGGATGGAGTAAAAGCTGAATTTTCCAGTGCTGCACTTTGTTCAAAGCCAAGGCTGCCCAAGTCTGTGGGGAGGGCCACGGGGCAGCCTGTTTGCTTGGCACAAAGGAGGGCAGCAACGAATTACTCATTCTCACCATTATTTTCTGCAAAAGAGAGTTCTGCTTGGGGGCGTTCTTGTCCAGGGAGCCTTGCATGGGCCCCATGAGCTGTGCTGTGCCAGTGGGGAGGCTGCCAGGCTCTCTGGGAGACCTCGGGGAGCGTTTGGGGCTTTGCAGCCCCCGGGAGAGAAAGGATCCCGGTCCCTGTGTGAAGAAACGTGCAGGCAGGCAGCTAGTAATCTGTGACAGACAGGAGTGAGAGGGGGCACCTTGAAAAATGTTGAAGGATTTGTTAATTTGTAAGTTATTTCCAACATGTCTTGTGCTGGTGCTGCCGTTACAAAGGAGCATGGTGCGCTCCTGGGAATTATATAATCCTGAAAAAAAAAAAGTGAGAGAGACATTTAAGAAACATCTCTTCCCTGGATGGCAGCTGCATCATTGGAAATATTGTCTGATCTGCCCTTCTCAGCACTGAAGTATCTGAGGCTCCAGGTGGCAGCTCTAAGGAGTTTGTGTCAATTTTGGAGGCTTAGATGCATGGCTTCTTTTTTACAGCTAAAGAGCCAAGCAGGGTCATGAAGTATCATAGCTCAGATAGTTTGTAAAACTGCTGTCAAGCAGATTAAGCTGGAAATGGAAAAATTGCTGGTGAAGTCTTTTCCTTTCTTTCTAATGTTTGTGTGATAGAGGGTGATTTAAAGTCCATTTCCCCACTTAGGTGAGGCTCCAGATACCTGGTAGCGAAAGGGCAGCAGTGTGGCTCAGCCAGGTACTTTGCACAAACAAAATTCTTGAGGCTGTCTACAAAGTATATTTAATAGAAATAAATCAAACTAAATAAAAACACTTCTCAAAGATACTCCAGACACAGCCCCTTAGTGACCATCAGCTGTGACTGACCTGTAAGTGCCTGGAGACCTTGCACCCAGGGGATCAGTCAGATTTTGCTGTTACTCTCTCACCTATGCAATGTGAGCTTTCCAATAAGGTGGATTGCTTAAGATACAGCATTTTTATCAGGGTCTGGCAAAGGTGATACCTAGACAGCAGAGCTCTTCTGTGAGAAAGGAGGAGACCTATAATAGCTTTGATCAGCCAGGTGTTCATCAGGGGAATGAGATGTGCTTGGTTTCCTGGCTTTGGAAGTGAAGGTGTAAAGGAGCCTTTCCACATCTCAGCATGCAAGATGAGCATCCCCCAGTTCCTCCAGGGTGCAACTCCCTATTGCCTTGAGCTGCCAAGATCTTGGAGGCATCTCCGCCCCCCTGCAGAGACACAGCACCCTCATTCCTGCTGAGAGATGTTATGGGAACAGAGGGAGGAGAGCAGAGCTGGGCTATCTGCCTTCCTCCTTGTTTGAGTGTGCATCACAGGTGGGAAATGCCACCTCACAAGGCTTGGAGCACAACCTCACTCTGCTCCATCACGACCCTGTTTCTTACCTAACCTGCTCAGTGAGTGAGGCCCACATGCTGGCAGATGAGGTGACTGCCAGCTCAGCAAAGCCAGGACAGAACCCTCTGCAGCACCAAGCTGATCCTCACCCTCCTTATTTTGTTATAAGAAGAAAGGAGGGCAGCGAGATGACACTGACTGAAGTTTTGCATTGGTAGAGGGAAGGTGTATGGGATTGTGCTTATCTACACCCTGGTTTTCAGGACTTGCAGCCTGAGCTCTGATGTGGCTTAGCCTGGATGATATAGTGCATAAAAAATAAGGAAAGTCCACTCTTTTTCTAGATTCAGCTGTTACTGCATTTCAGAGAGTGGAGATGGGTTTGCTTTAAGCCTGGCTGTGCATTATGGACTCCTGGGCATGTGTGCATGGTGCTGTATTAGGGATTGTCTCCTCACTGTGTATGGTTTGTAAGGGTCTGTACCCACCTGATTTCTCCTTCCCCTCTATTTCCTTGCTCCCCTTTTGCTCTGTCTCTGATCTTGTGCACTTGTTCATCAGCTTCTGCCTCCTGTCAGTTCTGCCTCAGGGAGGCTGTGACTACGTTTTGGCTAAGATGAACCCGTCCATTCCCTTTGGTATCTGCTCTCCTCTGGCCACGGCCCTGAGGAGCTGTTCCTGCCCCTCATCCTCACGGGTCGTGCCTCCCACTCTCCCTCGGTGGGTGCCTGCGGTGCCAGGCATGCTCGCTCCGTAAATCCAAAGTATTAACATAAGAATATCATCTGCAAAAGTATCAATCTGGAAGTAAGTACGTTTTCCCTGGAGCCTGTGCTATCCTTCACAGCCTCTGCCCTGCAAATCAGATTTGCACATCCTTCTATTTCCACAGTCAGGAAAATCCCTCTCGGCCGCTCAGGTTTAGGCTGTGTTGGGCAGCTCTGCCTTCCCCCGACCTGCTGAGACCTCCCCAACCCAGGGCCTGTCTGGGGCCGTGGGAATCGGTCCTGGGGAAGCTCTGGCTGATAGTAGGAGCTGGATGCAGAGGGAGGCTTCTGGGACCAGTGCAGCCTTGCAGAGCCCGGCGGAGCCAATCGCTGCTGCTAGGGGTGGAGCTGGAGCGCAGCCGAGCATCGCCCAGCGCCTTCCCAGCACAGTTGGCCTGGGTTGCTGGAAGAGCTGGTGGGGAGCGGAGAGCCGCGCTCGCAGCCCCGGTGTGTGCCCTCCCGGCAGCATCGCTGGAGCCGCCCCGGCCCCGCCGAGCACAAGGTACCACCCGGCCCCGCGCCCGGCTGCTGAGGGAATCTGTTGATTAGAGTTGGCGGAAAGTTTACCGGGGAATCCGAGCTGTTTGATAGCGGTGTTTGCGGGAGAGCAGCGGGAGGGGATCTGCTACGCTCGCGGGGATCAGCTGCCAGGTGCGGCGGGGCTGCCGGGGCGGTTCTGGGATCGCAAGAGATGTTGCGGAGGGACAGCCCGTGATGGGGTCCGAGCCGGTGCCGGTGCGGGCTGTGCCGAACCCGGACCCGCGACGGGGAGGCCTGAGGTGAGCAGCACCCAGCTCTGCTCCAGGTGTTGGAATATTTTCCCGGTGGAGTTTACACTGAACACTGCGCCCAACCGTGAGCCGGGCCGGGCCCTCGGGGCGAGCATCCCCCGAGAGGCAGCTTCTGCGCCCGGACACTCGGGAAACTCGGGGTGTTTTACTGAACGGACTCTGCGCAGGTGTCCCCACGTCCAGCGTGGGAACGGGAGCTCCCCGGGCCGCAGGATGTGAGCATGCATGTCTGCAGATGCGGGAAAACAAGCCTATTCTCTCTGTTGTTTGGGAAGTTTGGAGAACTTCCCAAGTCAGCACCGCTTAGAGAGCAAAAGAGTTTCCAGGGAGGCAGCTGAGTGCAGGGGGCTGGGGCTGGCATCCCCGGGGTCAGCCCTGACCCCACTCACTGCAGCACCCGCGGGAAAGCAGCTGCCAGCCTGTGTGGCTGCAAAGGACATCGGTCTGGCATCTCCGTGGGGCTGGCTGGTCCCACATGTTGCACTGGAGCCATCCATGGGCCTGGGAGCCAAGCAAAAGCTGTCCCTCTGCACCATGAGCGAGGTGACTGTTGTTTGGGGCTCCATGAAAGATCTCCACTAGCTGACCCCCGAGACGACTGAATTGCTGGTGATCTCTACCCCTTGATTAGTGATACCAGACCTGGACAGTGTTCTCTCAGACCCGGATGAGAAACATGCTCTGAGTGCTGCCCTTTGGGCAGCCACGCTCTCCTTTTGCCCTCTGATGTTGAAGTGACCTTAGCGTGCAGCACTGGGTGAAGCACGAGGTTTGTGAAGCCTTGAGGGAGACAGTTAAAAATCACCAGTCTGCATTTTCTGCATGAGGTTGTGCTGTTGGCTCTCACATGAGCACGTGCAATCCATCTGCAAAACACAAACAACTGGCTTGGGAACGTAAGAGGTGAGCCCAGGGGAGCAGGGGATGCTGCTGGGGAGGGGGACACTGGGCAGAGGGGTCTCAGCTTTGGGGCTCTCATCGTTCCCTAGGAAAGGGATAGTGACCTGGAGCATCTCCTGCTGCTTCTCCTTGCACTGTGATGTGGGGCAGGGAATGGTGGGGACTTGATAAAACAGTTTGTGAGAGGTATTTTGATAAAGGTTCCAGATAGTGACTCATCTACTGTAGGAACAGACAGGAGGGAGGGGCAGTATAGGAGCTTTCTAGAGTAAAAATGGGTCTTTACCCCTGATTTTACCAGAAAAAAGAGGATAGGAATCACTTATTACTCTCAGAGCAGTGAAGAGCTGTTGATTTTAAACCTCCTAATCCCAGTGTCCCTGCACCTGCTCTGGCACTTCCTTCATCCCTTTCCCCAGGGAGGGAGTGGGGCCATTCCACAATTCAGATTGATTTCCACCCCTCCACTGATTTTATCTCATCATTCTGAGTCACTCTGGATAATTAATCCTTGTCCATGCATAGTGGTTTGCGCTGCACTTCTGTGTGTACCTGGCTGACTTGGATGTGCACCTTCCAGGAGTCACTTCCCTTGGCTCTGAGTTGAACTGTTTCAACTTTTCTCCTGCATCCAGCCATCCTCCCTCAGACTTTCCTGTCCTGCTCTGCCCATTCCGGTGCTGGAAACCCCAGAGGAGTGAAGTGTTGCTGCATTTCCCCTTTCCCAGGTGTGCCACAGAGTGCACACAAACTCCCTGAAGGCCTCCCCAGCGATTCACACATTGCTGACCAGCCCTTCTTCAGATGTTATCTGTGCATGGCGAGGTTTTGCTGATATTTGCCTGGATCTGGTTTATTTGCTGCTTCCAGTTTGCAGAGGGATTGGTGCAGCTGGTTAATGCTTGCTGACTTAGCACCGCGCTCCCAGTGAGCAGCCGCCCAGCTTTATCTCAGGGGGCTTTATGGCTCAGTGTGTGCCACTGCACCATCAAACTGCCCCTCTTCATCCCCAGATATTTACCTGGGAATGCTGCTTGCCAAACTATGTGTTTCTCATCCCTCCCTGTAGGGGTTTTGCTGTTGTAGGGAGGAAAAATCCCCAAGCTCAAAAAAAAAAAAAAAAAAGCTGGGGCTGGTCCTGGCTGATTCCTGCACTGGGTGGCCTGGGAACTGTCAGATCTGGGTGTCTCACTTTATCTGGGTTACGCTCCCAAGGAAGGAGGTGTGACTTGAGATCCAGAACTGGTTTGAGAGATCAGAACTGGGCCAATTTCTAGGCCAAAATGGTGCTGCTGTTGTTCCCAAAGGTGGTTTGTGTACAGAAACAGACGAAGGTCAAGGCTCCTGCCTCCCTCCCCAGCACAGGTGCCTTCTTCAGCTGAACACAGAGGGGGTTGTCACCCTGGGAGCTGCTGGGCAGGTAGCAGGACATATGGAAGCTTTATTATTCCTTACAAAGTGTGAAAAACACCCCTTCCTGAAAAGTAAGGGGCAAAAGGGGAGCCACACGGTGCAGACAGGGCTGCCCACAGGAGCAGCAGCAGCTTCAGGAGCCAAGGAGGAAGGCTTTCCTCCGCGTCATGCCATCTTCTCCCCTGCAGAGACTGTTTACTGTGTTTGTGTGCCCTGAAGGAAGGCTTAACAGAGCTAGGCTTTGCTGTGTCGGTTTTGCAGCTGTGACCTTCAGGCAGCTTGTGGATGAGACTGGAGAGGCACTGGCTTAATGGGACGGGGCATCTTTGCCGCTTTGAACCAGTTCTCCTGAAATTCCTTGGACGCTTTGTTGGCACCACCCTCAGTGTCTCCTGCCCTCCCAGGAAGGACGTGCCAAAGGCTCCTTTCCAGACTTGCTGGGGTGTGGAAGAGGTGAGCCCGGGCAGCATGCAGGTCCTGGGCACCCAGACTGGATTTTGTGGGAGCTGTGTCTGGGAAAACAAAGTGTTTTCCAGATTCACTCCTGCTCCACTGCTCAGCCTGGCTCTTGCATTTGGGTCTGTGTTTCTGGTCACCTTGCCACAGACATGGGCAGTGATTTCTGTTCTCCCTGCCTTTGCACCTCGTTCTGCTGACAGCTGCATTTCTCCTTAGCTCTAGGTGTGAATGCTTTTACCTGCCACCACCTTCTGCTCCTGCAGAGCAGGAGAGGGCATTTTGCAGGGGGCTGGGGGGACCCATGCCATTCTCCTCTTCATTTATTAATTAGAAAGAAATAAATTTGCAGAGAGATCAGATTTTGAGAAAGACCCAGAGATACAAAATGCTCCCAGAGGACAGATCTCTAATTGCTCTCTAATTGCATTAGGGTTTAATTTGTTGTTGTTTTTACTGTAATGTTCCCATTTTTCTCGACAGTTTGCTTTGTTCCATTAACCAGAAATGGCTGGAGATGAATATTATCAATATTAAACCTTGCCTGTTGTGCAATGCTTGACAGCTCTTAGACCTTGAAAGTGCTGTTGGGGGACACTGGAGGCTTGGTCCATGGGGTGTGTCAGGCTCCAGGGCAAGAGCTCACGTGTGAGGAGCAGCATCTGCCCTTCAACCACGTTTTGTCTGTGGGTGCCAGGCTCAGACCTGGGAGCTTCTGCAAGAGTTTGCAGATCTGGTGATACTAAGTCAAGGGTCTGTTGGCCTGCGAGTGAGGTGGTGTCATTCCCCCCGAGCAGTGTTATTGCAGGAGGTCACTGGCCGTGCACCTCTGCAGGGTCCCGGGTAGAGGGAATGGTTTGCAGAAGACAAGTGGTGGTTGCTGTCCTCCTTCCAGGACATGACAAAAAGCCGAGCTGAGCTCGCCCCAGAGCAGCTCACAGGCAGCAGCACTTCAAAGGACTCATTTAATCCATTTCTCCAGAGCATGGAGGGGGGAGCAGGTTTGGAAATGCAACCAGGAAGCTTCTAAAAGGGCTTTCAGGAGCTTCATTTGAAGAGTGATAGGGGAGAAGAATATCATTCCTCTTAATTCCAAAGCACAAATATATTTATTTTGTCTTGTTAAAGGTGAAATGGAGTAGATGATGTAGTTAAGCTTGAACTTGCTTCTTGCCAACACATTTGTTGGTGAAACAAATCCTCAAGGAGAGAGTATAAATAAACCTTTCCTGTGCTTGAGACCCTGGAGGTGTCACCTCTCTCCTCCTTTGATCTACTTGCTCATATATCACATACGTGTTACTTGTGTGGTCACACAGCAAGCTGGGCAGTCTTCCCACAGTATCACACAGGGTCCCCGAACAAGGGACCCACTGGCCATGAGCTGGGTGTGATGGAGCTGTAGGCATGGCCCTCAGAAAGTGGTATCAGCACTGGGAGATACTGGGAACCATGCTGTGAACTTAAAACTGCTCCTAAATTTGATCCAGCCACTTAAAAACAGTGGGTGGACTCTGTGGCAAAGTGAGACATTGGTATTTAAAGCTGTTTTGAAGGATGCAGCCGCAGACATGACACCCAGCAGCTAGCTGCGAATATGAGGCATGCACTGGTTTCAAAATTACATAAAATGAGAAAAGCTCTGAGCCCTGGATCTGCAGCACCCAGAGTGGCTTGTCAGAAATCCCAGGAACAGGGTGGGATTGAGCACCCACCGCTTTTGAAGCTGTGAATTAATTGCTCAACCCCCCAGTTGCATGGGATGCTGTGCAAGTTCCTCTATTATTTGAAATATAATAAAACATGTGTGAGCTGATGGGGTTAGTGAGAGGTAGAAACTTGCATGACCTGTGCATGGCTGAGGTGTTGGAGCATTTCACCTGCTCTGAGCTGTCACCGTGCATCTTGGGGTGCTGGTGGCTTCCACATCCATGCTCACCACCCCTGAGCTCATGGAGTCTTGGCTCCGGTGATGGCATGTGGCAGAGAGAGACAGAGCTTAGCCTGACTTAAAATGAAAACTAATTAATCAGTTTTGTGTTTTCCATCCTACAATGTCACTGGTGAAAGCGTCAAGACAATAACTCTGGATCCAACTGTTCATTTGAAAATATTGAGTGATTATACAAGTTTATGACAATATTACTTCCTGCTGCCAGAGATGCTTCACGATACTCCTAATTGTAGCAATAATTAATCTGTCTAATTTTCAAGCACGCTGCCGTAGTTCACAGGAGTCTGACAGGAACAGGAGCCATGCAGAGTGTGGGGACCTGTTCTTTTTTCTCTCTAATTATCAGGTGACTTTACTGGCATTCTGACTTGCTGTGCTATGGCCCCTGTGCTCTGTGGGGCTGCCCTTGCCCGCTCCTGGGTGCAGGGTGGGGGTCCATGGGAGGCACCCCTCATGTGGGATGGGGCAGTGCTTGGGTGGCGTGTGAAGATGGAGGGATGCAAGGAGCTGGCTCTGACACCAGGCAAGAAAGGACATTGCAAAGCAGGATGGAACCAAGCTCTCAGTGCATCTTTACCTTTGCTAATTTGTATTTATGAAATTCTCCAGGAGCTTCACAGTCTCTTCCTGCAGTGCAGGGTGTTTATATTTCAGGCTTTTTCAAATTACTGAGCTCTGTTACGGTTTCAGAGTGAGCTGCTGAGGAAGTTATGGTGCTGTTTCATACCATCTTTGCCAGTTGAGGCAGATCATGGTGAACCCTTTACATTCAGTCTTCTCAGGAATGAGTCATGTTTTATGAGAGTTTTGTTCTCATCTGACTCTGATTGCCCCAGGTGATGCTTTACTTTGGGAATGTGGTGTCACCTGATGGATGCTTTCCTGTTTCTCAGAAATCCTCTACTGCCAGGTCTTGACCTCTTTGCTTCTGGTAGGTGCTGTAGCTGAGACACCTCTTCAATCTTTTTTTTTTTTTTTTTCCGAGAAGTCTGCACCTTTTCAGGAGTTTTGGATCTCTGTGAGGATACTGCAAAGGTATTTTCCCACCCTTACCAAAGCACAAGGAATTTATTGGTTTTGTAGAACATACAGGAAGCATTTTTCAGCCTTATTTCCTCTCTAGGTTGATGACCATGACTGAAGGATAACTTACAAACCCCACTTTGAAAACTGATGTTGTATGAAACACATTAACTTGTTTTAATGCCTTTCTATTACTTCTTGGTACCACAGGGGATGCCTAATAAATACTGTAGGAATAGGAGTCCTCAGACTAAGCAGAGAGAGGGAGACCTCCCCAAACCCCGAGTCAGAGCTGGTCTCCAAGAGCAGCTGGTGCCCAGCAGCAGTTTAATTTCTCACTGACAAAAATAGAATAGTTTGTATTTCTGGAGACCCTTTCAGATGCAGAGCTGGAGCACTACCATGGGCATCGATGAGCCATTTCTCATTGCTCATCTGTTGGTAAGGGACAGAATAGTGTTGTGGGTTTTTTCCAGAGGGGAAAATAAAGCATGAATTATGCGAGTCATTTACTGAAATGCTCCCAAATACAAGGCAGGTCTGACATAATACTTCAAAGTCCAGCATCTTCTGCTCCATGTGGATGAGCATGGGAGATGCTCCTGCGAATAAATGCAAACAAAAGGAGGATTGTGTTTTTTCTTTTTAAAATCAAAGATGGGCAAAGAAAAAGAAAAGGCTGTAGGAGGGATGTAAATATTTTATATTTTACTTAAGATAAAGCTCCTTGTTATTTGCTGTTGCACACAAAGCTAATTGACAGATTACATGATGATATGAAGAAGTTTAATGAAATCTGCTGATACCCTTTAGAGGATGTGGAATTGGATGTACGGTTAAATGAGGCCAGGGGTTTAGCTTCTCCTTGCTAACTAGGGGACTTAGATACAAAACATTTGCATTCCTGGTGTCTTGTTTCTAAATCATTTAATTGATGACAAAAAGCTCTGCTACAGCAGGGGAGCTGTAGCTGAAGGGAACAGAGTCCATCAATCATGACAAGTAAGGAGGGTTCCTGGCCAGCGCTCTTTGGCTGCCTTGGGAGACCTGGACTCCTATAAATCCTCACCAAGCGGCTCTTGTTGAGGCATCTCCTGCTGGTGAATATCAGATGTGTCCCTACGAAGGACTTGGGTGGGGAGAGGAGCTCAACCTGCTCAAGGGAGCTTGAATGACATGAGGTTAACCAGGAGCATCTCCACTTCTGCTGTCACTAACTTCATTAACCTTTGCTGGGCAGGGAGCTCTTAGTGCTGTCGGCAAGCAAGCAGTGACATTAAACTGATTTGGGGTTAGTGCTGTTGAGGCTGAAGCTGGTTTTGATAAGAGGTGCTTTAGCTTAGCCAGCTAGGCCAGCATGCAGGCTTTTATCACCGAATCCAGTATTAAAATAATCCCTCATCAGTGATGGACAGATTTGTTCTCTGAAGGCTTCTTCTAAGCTCGTTGCCACCTTACATGGCTTTGCCTCTTGGGTGTCTGAGCTGAAGCTGATGGGGAATGACAAGCCCTGATTATGCAAAGTACTAGAGGCTACGAGCTGCAGGCACGGGATCCAGCTTCCTACGGTTTTGTACGTTATTAGGGAGCCACACGAAAAAGTAGGTTCTGCTTATCCAAAAATAAATGTGGCGTCCTGATTGTAATTGCAGAGAGAGGCTGAGTGGGAGCTGCTTGCAGCTTCTGCCCCCTCCTCGGCTCTGCTGCAGGGCAGCCCTGGCACCCTCCTTGGGCAGGGATGGGCCAGGGCAGCAGCAGCCCCCCGGCTTTCGGGGTGCCCACAGCCTGGCAGTGCCGACTGCGCTCTGGGGAGGCTTGGAGACTATTTATGCGTCTTTTTGTGAGAAACCACCGTTTCCATAGCAACCACAAGCATCACATGGTAACCCTGGCTCCTCAGCATGCCAGCCCGCAAGCGCCTTGCTGCACCCCGTGCTCTGGCCCCGCGACGCCCCGACACATTGCGAGTCCCCAGGGGGTCTCCAAGGGGTGTGGGAACTCCAGGGAATGGAGAGGTTGGGGCAGCGCGGTGCTTGGGGCTGGGAACACCATGAGAGCTGATGAAAATGCATTGCTGGGTGGGGAGCAGTGGGAGGATTTGACAAGGGAGGTGAGCAGGAAGGAGAAGAGAGGGTGCTAGGGCTTTGTGCCAGGCTGTCC
Source organism: Brachypteracias leptosomus (assembly GCA_013401335.1). NCBI lineage: Eukaryota > Metazoa > Chordata > Aves > Coraciiformes > Brachypteraciidae > Brachypteracias > Brachypteracias leptosomus. Next base: position 207,042 of record VYZX01011612.1, read on the forward strand.
GACCAGGCTTCCTCCCCAGGGTCAGACTCAGCCAGGGCTTAATCAAGGGGAATCTGTTTCTGCAGGGAGATGCCAGCAGCAGGGATGTCCCAGGCCAGAATATCTCATTTCTTGCCCGTACCAGGTCTCTGCATCCCAGTACAAGCGAGTCCCTCCCCTCTGTCATCTGACTACCTCAGCCCCTCCATCTCAGAGTGCATCCTCTGCCAGGGTCTGTTCTAAGCCCCTCTCTCTGGAGGTTTTGAGGCTGTCCCTGCTGCTGAGGGAGGGGCTGAGCTGTACCCCCTAGCCACACTGGAGCAAGTGTCCAGAGCCCTGTCCCCTGTGTGGGATGCAGAGACATGGAATGAGATTGCTCTTTGTTCCATTCCTAAAAACTTTATTAAATCAGTCACAGTATATCAGCACCCTTTTAAAAATATATTTTTATTCAAGTCAGCGCATGTTTGCAATTAAATCCTGCCACACGATGTAGTGTGAATAATTAGAACAATTCATGTGTATAAGTGGATCCGTGCGTTTGTAGGGCAGGGATGGTGCCTCTTTCAGAACTGCGGTGTAGCTCCCTTTAAACTTGGCAGCATCCTCCCCTCATTCCCCCTGAGGCAGCTCCTGGCAGGAGGGCTTGCTCCCTGATGCAGGCACAGGTCTTCCCTTTGCTCTCTGCATCTGTGCTCCTGTAATTTCCTCGCCTGGCTCTTTATTCTCACCTCAGACAGGCAGGAGGTCAAAAGGCACTGGATGGGTTTTAGCCGTGTCTCTGTGTTAGGTGGGTGCTGAGCTCTGTGATGCTGTTTGGGGGTGCGGAACACCCCGCTCCCCCACAGCCTTGCTGTTTTTCTGCCTGGAAGGCATCACCCCACCTCTGGCTTCCCTCTGGCCAGAGGACACTGTTCTTCCTGATATCTTTGTTGGATTTTTTTCTTGCTGGGTTCTGCTATTTATAAACGGTACCTCAGTGGCGGTCATGATGAGGTGAGGAGACGGGAACATCTGGCAGCTCACGGGTCTCAGGGGCATTCAGTGAGACATCCCTGGTGAGATCTGCTCCTGCAGCTGAATCCTGCACAGAGGAGTATGAACTGGTCCCTCTTTCCCTGTACTGCTTGTGGGGTATTTCTGATCCTGAGCAGGGGGGCATGAGTGTCAAATGCGGGTGCTCTCCCCTCCGTGGTGAGGGAGCTTCAAGGCTCCTTCCAAATAATCATCTCCATCCATTGAGAGGATACTGCTGCTGTCTGAGTGTCCCTTTCTTAGTCCTGCCAAACATCAAGAAGTAGGTCCCAGCAAAAGGAATGATTTGGCTGCTTATGCCAGGGGAAGTTTGGGGTGCTGGGGTTGAGACTCATCTGCGCCAAGGCTCCATCTCCTCCATGTTGCTCTGCGCAGCCTCCCCTCTGTGTTTGACACATGCAGCAGACACGTGCAGGATCTCCTGCTCCCCAGCTCATGCCACACACAATCTTGTTCTGATTTTCAAGGCTCCAATAAAGCGTGTCAAAATGCATCAAAGGCTGAATGCAGAAGTGAAGCAAATTGACTCTGGAGAGGATTTCAGGAATGGAGGGAGTAGGGAGATGGCAGATAAACCCCAAACCAAACAGGAGTTGCAGGGAAGGCAAAGCCTGGCAGAGGCAGCAGATGTGCAGCACAGCTGGAGGGACATGGAGCATCTTTGGTTTGGCAGGAGAACGGGAAAAACTGAAAATAGCCATTTCTTCAAAGGATGTGGATGCTCATAGTGAGCTCTTCGTGGGTAAGGACACTGCTACCATCACCTCTGGGATGCAGGGTTCTCCGGGCTCTGTTACATCGCTCACTAGCAAGGGCCCTGTCCCACCTCTGCTGGGACTGCTCTGCTTCCTCAAGGCGATAAAAGCAGAAGGAGATTTGCACTTGTGGAACAGGCTCAACCATCCATCATGCTGATAGTGCTGGGAAATAAGGCACTTCAAAAGGCAGTATTTTGCATTTCTTCAGATGCCTTGTTGTAAGTGCAGTGACAGAGTTGCTGAAAGCACATTAATTATTAGTAAAGACTTTTTTTCTTTTTATTGCAAGACAAATTAAACAACAGAAGAAAACAGGAAGTGTTACACGAGATGTTAATCCGTGGGAGAGTGACAGCAGCAAAAGGCACAAATAATTTACAACATGAAAAACAGGACATTTAATTTTTGGCTTGTTGTTCATGTTTGGCATTCGTGCACATGCTCAGTTGCCACTTTTCTAGTGTTCCAGTATGGAGGTTTCGGAAGCTGTTAATTCTGGGAAAGGTGATTAAGGCTCTTGAGAGTAAATTGGATAAGGGACCACAATTTTTTTTTCTTTCCTCTTGAATGGAAGAAACCGAGTAGCTGAATTTGGTGGTTTATCATATAGAGCTCCTTGAATGTACAGGAGGAAACACGAACCTGTGCAGAGATTCCAGAGAAGCAGGTGGTTGAATGAGCACCTCGGTGGTGATGCTCGAGACAAGGTGTTTGAAGCCGTAGGAATTATTAACTCTGTCTTGTTTGTGTTTGTCATGTACTCTGGAACTTTTGCTTAGACTCGTGAATTTCCTGTTATTAAAAGAACCTCTTTTCCTATTCACAGAACTCATTGCTCAGAAAAAGGAGATGATGAACTTGATAACAGGGGGTATACAACAACAGAAATAGAAGCGGCTTGCTGAGGGAAGATTGCTGGAAAGGAGATTACAACAGTATTTATCAGAAACATGATGGGATGTATTTGCAAGCAGTACCTGCAGATTGTGCCTCTGCTGTCACAGCAGCACAGGGCTCTGCAACTCACACCATCCTGCTGGTGCTGGAGATGTAACTGAGCTCCTGGAGCAGCTCTGCTGCCCCGGCTGCCTCTGGATTGTGAAAGCATCTATTGCAGGTGCACTTCCACTGCTCTGCTCCCCTTTGTGACACTCATCATGTGGCCATGTCTGGTGGGATTCAGCTGGTAAAAAGCATATCCTTAAAAAGGAATTTGGCTTTGTCTGTCTCTCTGGTGTCAAGAGGTGGATTGCTGTCCTCTAAAATTTAATGCAACTTAGTTAGCATCTTTCTGGCACTTGCCAAAGACTGGAGTCAGCCCCATCAAATTGATTTTCATTAGGCTGTTACAGTCACTGGAACTGCTGAGAAGAATCGTAGCCATATGGCACCAGGTATTCAAAATGAAGCCTCTTCTGACCCAGTTGCCATTCCTGGAGCCGCTGAGCTGACATGTGCAGAGGCTACTGGTCTGAAGCAGGATGGGGCCCCTCAACCCTTGAGCACCAAATAAACCCCAAAGCAAGGTGATCAGTGTCTGTGGTGGAGGCCCCACCTGAGGAGGAGGAGACCAAGAGTTTTAGATATTTAGACCTTGGGGTGCAGACCAAGTGCTTCTGCTCAGCTGAACAGTTTGAGTCCAGCTGGCAAGGCTGCGAATTGCACATTAATTCTTTAACTCTCGGCAAGAAAAGCCTCTAAGAGCACACAGGGAACTGTTCCTCCTTGCGCAGCATCTGCTGCTCTCCTCAAAGCCATGATGCTCCACAGACATGGACATGCCGATGGCCGGTGGTGGAAGAAAACCCTCCTTTCCACTCTGGTTTTGGAGAAAGTTGGGCTGCATAGTGAGGCTCAGCCAAAGGCTGGTCGAGTCCAGGAGCTGTTAGGGACTTGTAGACACAGAGAGATTAGAAATATATAAATGCTAATTGCTTATGAACTCCCTTTATGACACTTGCAGGCAGAAGAAGTTAATAAATCACTGCTGGGATTGACCCACAAAATGATAATGCAGAGTGTATCTGAGACAAGACAAAGGAGGGAGAAAGGGGAGATTTTCTGGAGCAGGAGAAAGCCCTGTCATTAGGTCAGGTACCCACACAACAAAGCTGTTTTCTTTTTCCCAGGGCTTCACTTGTGTGTCCAGTGCTTGAAGCCAACTCTGTTATGGGTGAGATTTGCTGTTTGTAAATCTCTGCTCTCCATGGCCCTGTACAGTAGGATGAGACCTGCTGGTGCTGGAATCACCTCAGGAACACCACACAGGGGCTGCTCCTATTGCGTGCAATATGGAACCGCACTTTTGATGCATTATTTGAGGGTCTGCCATTCCAGAGAGAGTTCAGTAGGTAACTCGAGTAGTTATACATGAATCATTGCCACATTGTCAGCACAATAACTGTAGTCACCTGTCGTCTGCATTACACCCTTGTGTAGCCACAACGGGCAATACTGAGGCTAACACATCCCACACCTGTATTAGAAGTTACTATCTAGAGAAAAGACATTAAATCCTGTTCCTTCATAAGCCTGTTCAGCCCCAGATGCTATAAAGCAGGGACAGACAACTCCATTCATATGCACTTGTGTTAGAGGCAGAATAAACTTGGGATCTGTTATCAGAGCTAATACTGAGCAGCTTTTGATTTACTCTGATTTTTGCAATGAGACTTTAGAGTGTGAGCAGTGCAAACTGCATGCAAATGAAGGTGGTGTTACCTGCCTCTGACTTGGTTCCAGGATTGAGAATTAATGAGATTCTTTGGTTTGCTTTGTGTTGATCTATTATATTTAAGTGAGATTTCTTCCTCCCACTTTATTTTGCCTTTGATGCAATTTTGCAATACTTTTTGTCCTCCTAAAAAGATCTTTCAGTGTCTTTGAAAGTTTCTCAATGTGGTGTTTCTCTAGACAGAGTAAATGAAGATTAAACCTAGGCAGACAGCAAGGGAAAACAAGCAAATGCCTTTGCAGAATCAGAGAGGAAGGGCACAAGCAGAGGAGCTCTGAGATTCATGCCTTTGGTCTGATAGACCATGAACATCTGAATAAACCTTTTCCTGGACCTGGGGGTAAGTCAGTCTCTCCAGGCTGGGAGCCTTTGGTGTCGACTCAGCTGCTTGTTTTCATAAAATGTTTGGGCATCTTAATATCTGTGAGACTGCAACTGGGGGTTCTGTGCAACCACCTCCCATGCAGCAGCTCTTGCTGTGGGTTGACACCAGACGTGCACAGAAAACCTCATTCCCCCTGCGCAGCCCAGCACTGATGGGTCTTTCTGCACCTGATTGTTGTTCTGCTAATAAGATCTCATAACTTAGCATCATAGAATCATCATTGTTCATTTCCATGTTGTTTTTCTTCCTAATCAGTGAAATAAACTCTAAAACCTGCATTATCAGTCTTCATTATGCCCAGGTTTTTAATGATTGACAGTGAATAGACTTTATCTTGGCATTAGTCAGAAGGCACTGGCCTCTATTTCCCTCTTGAATTGCACTGGGGTTTTTTGTTTTTAAACATCCTCTGTGAAGCTGCTTCTGGTGTTGTCTGACTCTGCCAGAGTTCAGTCTGTTGTAAGCCTCAACCTTCCTGATACACACCTTGGTTATCAGTTCAGAGTTGAACACCTTCAATTGCTAGTGTAGCGAGGAAGGTGTGATCAGAGAACTCAACTATTCCAGTGAAGCAGATCTCTCATCAAGCTGTCTCAGTGAGAGTGTCCTCACTGGAAGCTGTGGGGAACGCACAAATATTTAAACAGCTGCTTGAGAGCAGCACAGCCCAGTAAATCACCCAAGCAATTTCCTTCCTTGTCTAAATTGAGAAATATAGCGGAGCACCCTTCCAGCTCTAAACCACCTTCCTCCAGGTTGTAACGATGTTTGCATTTTATAGAAAACTCTTTATCAGCTCCTCCATATTGTATAACAAATGGTTAAGCGGGTTTCGAGCCATGAGTGATTTATGTTGTAGCTGGTTATGGAGGTGGTGTTTCTAGATATGAAAGGTAATGGTGAGGAACAGCCGTTTGCAAGTGTAGCTCCCTCATGAAGTGTAACTGCAGACCAGCTCAGGATCTGTGCCGTGTCTGAGGCTGCCCATCAGCTTGAGTGCTCCTTGGGCAGGCAAGAGTCCAGCTGCCCTCACCCATGGGCAAGGATGTAGGGCCAGGGGAAATCCCTGGTCTCAGCAGTGCCCAGGAGCTGCTGCAGGATGAGGACCAAAGGCTGATTATGCATTAATCCTGAATTGTGGATGCTGAGGACGTGGTGGAGGCCACCCGTGTTTCACATTTACACCTATATAAAGTTGTTTTTGTCCCCTCGTGGTGACAAAACCCCTTGACTCAAGTGTTGCCTTGCCCATGTCTCTGTAGGGACCCTCATCAAACACGTCCTGTCCTACCTGCCTTCTGTAACTGATCCTGCTCGTTGTCTCTCCTCTTTGTCATGAACAGATGAAATCGTCTGACATTGACCAAGAATTATTCACTGAAAGTTACTGCAAAGTGTGCAGCGCTCAGCTAATATCGGAGTCCCAGCGCGTGGCCCATTACGAGGTAGGTGGGATGCTCTTTGGTCACTGTTGGGTTGTAACTCCCCCGTCGCTGCCTCTTCAGCTGTGTGTTTTATGGGGTGGCAGCAGCCACTGTGCTCCCAGCAAGTAGCTGCACCAGCGGTTAAAGTTCCTCTCTGAAAACTCAAGATTCAAAAGACTATTTTTACTGGTGGTGTCTTTTTCTGTAACTGATGTCACTGCATCGTTGTCTGCTCTATGCCTGGTTTTTTTCTTCTGTCTAAATTTGCGAAGTCAGGCTGCAATGTGAGCTTGACTGAGAGCTGGCTCTCAAAGACTTGTAGTTAGCAAGGAGATCAATTAAGAGTTCAGCAAAATGAACTCAAGTTTTTTTATTATTATATGCTGTGCCGAGTAGGAATCACTGATTGTGCAGAGAATAGATTAGTATTTGTGAATGTGTTGAAGCACTTCAGAGGCGGGCAAGCAATAAACAATTAGAAAGGATGTATGATTAGAGACATGGTAGAACAGCAGTTAACAGCACTGCATATCTTCAAAACAAAGTTAAATGAATTCCTGTTAGACTAGGGAGGAACTAACAGGTGATGCCTGGCTGTGTGGTCAGTGCCATGCAGAGCAAGGACACGTGGTACAGCCCCATCTCTCCTGGAGAACTCCAGGAGAAGTGTTGCATGTGGAGAGCCCAGGGATGAGGGACTTCTGCACTCAGGGAGCTGCTTTTGAATACACAGACACTCAGTGTCTGCGGTGTTCCAGCTAAATCAGAATCTGTGCTGAGAGGCCTGGAAAATGAAGTTTCCCCAAACTTCTGCTCTGATTTGAGTGTTTAGCAGTGGATACACAGGGGAGAGATTTGTCTTAGTGTGGCAGTGGAGACGCAGAAGAAGCTTAATCAATGTACAGCATCCAAGGATCCTGCATGAATAAACAATGTGAACAGTAACACACTTTTACTTGTAAGGCACTTTACATGTCTGTTTTGGTGAATTTCTGAAGACATCTCCATAAATGCTGCTCTGGCTGCCCTTGGTGTGCAGCAGAGATCCCTGCCAGCTGCTGAGAAGTCTAAGGCTGCAGTTTGAGGTTAGAGTTCCACATCTTGATAAGGGGCGATGCAGACGCCAAGTTCTGTCTACAGGAGGCAGGAGTATTGCTGCAGAAACAGGAGCAGCGGCTGGTGAGCAATGGGGTGCTCAGAAAACCTCTTTGCTTCTGTGCCTGTAATTGTAGGTATGAGCTGAATCATTAATTCATAGCAGATGTCTTTGAGATGTGGAAAACAACACGGGTTTCTGTTGTATATTTCTAGCGTGAGGTGTTGTGCTCATTTGTCATCCCCTGTGAAATCCCAGCAGATGCTGTAGACATTCGGCACAATAATGTCATTACCTACCCTTGCCTGCTGGGTTGTGTAACGTGGAGCAGAGGGATGAGGAGAGTGTGTGGGGAGGGGGAACAGCCCAGCCTGGGCTGGGGGCTTCTGGAATGGCCTCGAGGCTGAGGTACCTCTGCCCCACAACTGTGCCATGCTTGGCCGTGTCCCCACAGCAGCCTCTGCTCTTGGCATGGAGGCTCAGAGCTTTGGAATGTCTGTTCTGGTCACTGCTCTGGAGTCTTACACTCATTCTCCTCATACCCTGGTCCCAAGAGAGCCGCAGACACAGAGAGAGGGCTGAAAATCTGCCTGGTGGCTTTATGGGAGGGTGGTGCTGCGTGTCAGGCATGCCCAGGAGGAGCTCTTGCCAGGCACAACAGAGATAAGCCCTGGATCTTCTCCTCTGTATGGCTGATGCCTGAAGCCTTTGGGCTGCTGGCAGCTTGGTGCACACCGAGACTTGCTGGGGATGTTCCTGACTCTGTGTGCTCTGCCTGCAAATGTGAAGGGAAAACTGCTCTGCAGCGCTCCTGGCTCCTTCCCGAGGAGAGCTGGATGGGCTTCCAGAGACCCGAGCAGATCATCTGTAGTGAGTCACTGGTTAGGTGAACTTGGCCTCTTTTTCTAGTCAGACACCAGACAAACAATATGCAATTCCTTGCTCTGATGCTGTGTCATAAGGAGTTTGGTCTGAGCATCTGTCCTGTACACAGAGGAGCCTGTTCTCCCTGCCAGGCACCTGCTCCAAAGATGCTTCTTCACAGCCAGATGAGCAGATCAAGTCTGCCATGAGAATATTCAACTTTATAACATCAGCATTTGCAACATGACTGTTCTTGTAGAAAACTGTGGCGTTGAATGGGCTCCATCCTGCCCCAGACCACCAGCTCCTGCTGCAAGCCAATTAGATAATAACAGAAATGTAAAATTCACTGTTTCTTCCTAATTAAAAAGTAGCTGGTCACAAGTTTCACACCTTTTTTTTCTTCTTTCTTTTAAAAAGCACTCTATGGTCAAAATTGATTCTTTCCATAGGGAAAATAGCAACTTCAGAAGAATAAATTTTCTGCAAGTAAATTTTCATTTAGCCTTCTAAAGTTACTTTGTTTCAGCTTTTTGATGGAATTAAAAACATTGTCAATATCAAAGCACGCAGTAAAACCACAATGTAAACAAATGCTTTGCACAGAGCAAAACTTTCATTTACAAGTTTTTCGTTCAGTTTCCCAAGGTGAAGGTATTTGCAGAAGGCCATACTGGAAACCAGCAACCAAAGCTCCTGGGCTGTGCTGGTCCTGCCTCTTCCTCCCTGGCATGGTTGGTTTGGGTCAGCATTGCCCTTGCCCTCACTGAGCCAGAGCTTAGAGAGAAAGGGAATTTATCTGCTGCCTCTCTAGTGCAGCCGAAGATCTGCAGCCCTTGTGCCAGGCACTGAAATCTTGGCTCCTTTGTGCATGCAAAATAATACATTTCTCTGTAAGAAAACAGGGGGAAACAGCATATGAAAGGGGGATGTTTTTATCCTGCCAAACAGGAATAGGCAGTTCCAATCGTTGTCTCGTCTCCTTCTCCAAATCATCAACCAATAACTATTCTTTTCTTCTGCACTACTTTTCCTGGAATAAAAGATAATTTGATGTCAGTCGCGCAATATTAAGCAGTATTATTTCCAAGGGCAAGTGTAGTGGAAAAATGGCAAAAGAATCAGAGTGTTTGCAGCATATTTTTGCATCCAACTTGACACAGAGCAAAACACTGCCCTTATTTTGTGTGCTTTGTGCCACTGTGTCTCTGGCTTTGTCTGATGTGTCTGCTGCACCTTTGCTTTCCTCTCCACCCCCGTGAAGCTGTGGGGTGCTGCTCCCCTGCCCAGGACTCCCCTTAGGGCAGAGCAGTTCTGAGTAACTGGCCTCATGATATCGACTGGTGATGAAGTTGCAGAGAGAAAATGCTGTAACGAGCTCTCTGCAAACTATGCTGTTGAGTATCACAGGAGGTTCCGCTTCCACACGGCGGTAAGAGATGAGATGGATCTTACTGGTTGTTGTCAGTGTCCAAAAGATAATGCATTTGAATGTTTTTATTCTTAAGGCAAATGAATATCTTAATTTGCCCCCCTGAAGTATCAGAAAACTGCCTTCCTGTTTCTACTACTGCAATAAAGCATCCAGATATGGATGCTGGATAAAATCCCTGTTGGGTAATAGCTGCCAGTGTGGGAGGATGACTGGCAGACCCCTTCCAGCCTGGACACTTCATTTGCACGAGGTTGGGACCAGCCTCATCCTGATGGTCTTAAATTGCTGCCAATATCAGCCGGCTCCTGTGGCACATGGGGAGCAGGGGGATGCCGGGGCTGTGCCATGGCCGTTCCTTCCTTGGCCTCCTCTGGGTGCAGTGGGTGGTGGGGAAGATGGGGAGGGTCAGCTGCATGGGAAGGGACCCATCTCCTGGCACCATCCTCCTGGGGCACTTTCTGCGCCAGCCCCAGGGACCGGGAACATCACGTAGCCAACGACCTTTTTTGCTCTGCTTTGATGGCACAGACGGTGTGTGTCTTTCAAGCACAACTTTGAAATGAAGGGATTGATTTTTTTGTTTTTGAAATGACATCTGTGGGTGGGAGAACCAGAAGGCAGCTCCCCAGCATCTGCACCTTAGCTCAGAGCCCTGCCTGGGGAGATGGGGGAACCTGTCAGAGGCTGGGATCCAGAGCACGCGGCTTGTGCTACAGCAGCTTCATCTTGCACTGGGCTCCTCTGACTTTCATCAACAAAGCATCTCTATCCAAATGCCATTCTCCCCTCAGAGGTATTGCAGAGAAACAACTGAGGCTGCTGCCCTGTGGTCAGAGGCTCTTGCCATTGTGTGGCTGCTTTAACAGCTGCTGAATACACAGAGCCAGGGCTGCTGCCCTCTGCTTGGGGAGGTGTCAGAGGGAGTGGAGAGGGTCAGAGGGCACCAGTGGTTTGAGAAGTAGCTGGTGCCACAGAGCTGGCTGAACAGGAGAAGGAAAATAAATTGTACTGCACTTGCTGCAGTGCAATTGAAAGTCTGTGCCCCAGAGATGAATTTTTCCTGTTCTGTATTTCTGCATCTCACCTTCCTCTGGAGGGGGAAGCCTCCTTGCTGATGCATATTCTCTAGATTGCCCATGATTTAACACTTCCTCCCAGCTCTGTCTTTGAGAGAGATTGTACCAATCACTTTGGTGAACAGCTCTGTTAATTTTAAAAAGCCGAGCTTCCTTAGTTAGCTCTGAGTCCTCATCTCTCTATAGAAGTGTTCACAGCCATTAGGAAGATGTTGCCATTTATTTTCAAGTTTCTCCTTGAAAATCCTGCAGGAAAATTACCAGATATGCCAAGTTGCTCTCAGGTTCCACCCTGAGCTGCATATTCATCACCACATTTGTACCTTAAGCTGCTATAACACTTTTCTCCATTGTAATCTTTATTGCTTCAGGTGTTCAGATGGTACTTTGCTTTTTCATTTAAAATGAAGAAATAACACCGGGTCTGTAGGAAGAGGAGCTCGGGAAGGTGTTGGCAGATGTTGGTTCACCTTGTGAGATGAAGGAATGATGCTGAGACACTTTCAGTGGAGCCTGAGCAATAGGGGAGGGCAGAGGCGAAGTGTGTTAAAATTCAAATGCAGAGGAAACTGGGGCGAACAAATAAAGTGCCGTGGCCTTTGGCTCTTCTCCGGAGCTGAGGGCTCTCCGGAATTTCTCAGCCTATCTCCAGCGTGAGGCGGGCGAGCAGTATTGACAGCCTCATCAATACTCCTTGTCTGCGCGGGGCTGGAGTGATGCTCGGGTTAATCTGCTTCCAGTTGGGCTGTTCTTCCCTGGGAAACTGCATGAAATGATGGCTTGTCTGCAGGAATAATAAACATTGTTTACTATTGGCACATTAGCGCCTTAAGGATCAAGATGTGTGTGCTCAGAAAGGCAATCTTGTGTCTGAAATATTAATGTAGTGGAAGAGCACATACCCTATTTAACAAAGTAAATGCTGCCTTGGAATGTAAGGATCTGGAATTTTCTGTGCCTGGTGCCAGGTACCTGTGTGAGGTGCTGCGGCATTCCCAGGATGGAGGGGTGGGAAGGACACATGTCGGGGCTCTCATGTGTCAGGGCCCCTGCTGATGGTAGAGGTGTACTAGCAAAGGGAATGCAGCAGTGGCTGGAAATGCTCTCTCCTATGTTCTGCTACTGCTGCTACCTACCTGCCAGTTTTTTGGCTTGCTTTGGTGACAGTAACCTGGAAATACTTCAGAGGATGGAGGAGGAGGGGACATCCTACCTGTTCTTCCTACATCCCCAAAATGGCTGAGAATCTGCTGCTGTTGTGTGCACGTGCTGTGTAGTTTATAATGGCTGCTCAAATGTTGCTGTTTCTCTGCAGATTGTGCTGGTGTTTGGTAGGAGAAAAACCATAAGGCCAGAGTAAGCTTTTTTGTGGCTCAGTGACAGAGATGATGAAGGTGCTGCTCTGGTTTTTGTATGTGCGCACACAGACTTCTGCAGATGCCTTGGTACCCAGTTCTTGTTGTGCTAACAGCAGCAATTAAAATGTTGAGGTAAATATGGCCATACATTGTATATGAAGGAGACATGTGGATGTCAGTGTTTTATGGCGAGGTGCTCTTCCCTTTTCTTCATGTAGCAAGCATAGAGTCAGCATTAGCTGCTGGATCACAGTGTGCTTCAGGAGACCGATGTAGATTAAATGGTACTTTACAAGGCTCTGTGTTCCTACTCTGTTGTCAACATTAATGGCTAAACATTATTTTTAATGCACTCCCAGTGTCAAAATCTATCGTTAAATAGCAGCAACAGCAGAGCAGATAAAGCCCTGTTGTACAGCTCCCTTCCGAGGTACCTCTGTGCAGAGTCCCATTTCTGGCTGAAAAAAGCTGAAGCTCAAAGATACTTTCAGAGCAGTAGTAAAATGCACGGGGGCTGAGACCCTTGGTTAGCAGTGATGGGGAGGCACAAGAGGTGTCACATTAAACCTACAAGGAATAAAAGTGATGGAATGTTACTCTGTCACCCAAGATGGGCCTGCCCTGGCCAGGCACCTGTAGGAGAAGTCTCTGCAGCTCCTGCTTTTCTGCAGCAGCTCCTTTCTGTTCCTGTGCACAGGAGGGCACCTGTTTGTTCCAGGTATTCACTCTTGCCTTTCTTTAATATTTTAAACTCAAATCCCATGTTTGGATTTGGCTTCCAGGTGTTTGAAAGCAGAGTCTTTAGTTATTCTCGTGTGTTGTGACAGAACCCGCCCCCACGCCTGCCGGGGCTCTCAGGAGTGACTGGCACCGACACACTTCAAACCTGCTTTGTTTCAGACGTGTAAAGATAGAATGGGAGCAGTGGTGGAGCTGCTGGGGCTCGTGTGCTTGTGTTAACTCCTCTGTTCCCCACCTGACACCAGGATGGTAGCTCTGTGGCAGCTCAAAGTTCATCTGCACCTCCAGCATTGGTACCCAAGGGCAGAGTGGCTGGAGCTGTGGACCCTGAGCTGCAGCTGCTTGACATCCGCTGCCTGCAGGAACACAGCAAGGGGTTAGCTTGCTGTGTGGAGCAGATTTTGGAGGATTTCACCCTGCTTGCTCCATCCCCCACATCCCCTTTCCCTTGGCACATTCCCAGGGATGTGCACTGCCTTGGAAAAATCCCTAGACACCAATGGAGAGGCAAAGTCACGGTTGCATTGGTCTAGGTGTAAGATCCACCTGCAGAAGAAATGTGAGGATGTGAAGTGAGAAGGGAATTTCAGTGCATTTGGGGAGGAATCGGAGCTTGTGGGCAATGCTGGGAGGCGGGTCCATGGGGCACCTGTGAGCTGGGTGCCGAGTCCTGCTGCTGGTGCCATGCTGCTCTGGCCACAGCCTGTGAAGAGAGTTGATATTTACACAGGGTACACAACAGCGTGTAGGGCAAGGGATACTTTGACTACAGTCAAAATCAATATAGGGAGTGGTAAAGTTAACCATCACATAGCTGAAATGATGGTTCCAGAGACAGAAAATTCATGCCTTGCTGTTGTGGAGATCTGCAGGTACCTGTCACACCAGGAGCTGCAGAGCCCAGTGTGGATCCATCTGGAGTGGCTCTTGTGAGAGGACAGAGCTGGGTCCTACAGGTGGTACCCAGCCACAGGAGATAGGTACCCATGGTGCCCATCCATCAGGGTACCAGTGCCATCTGCCTGCTTTGTCTGTGTGACGGGGACTCCACAAGGGGAAGAACACAAATGTGGTATTTTCTTTTCCTGTGAAAAAGCACAGTTTAGAAACCCTTTTCTCAGGGGCCTCCTGGGCTGGCTCCTGAGCCCTCGCCAGCTCTTTGCAGCTTTATGTGTCAAGCGTGGCAGGAGGGCAGGGGATGGGGAGGCTGTTTCTGGGCTCTCCTACAGCAAGCACATTTTGGGCAGCTCACACCAAAAAGGAGTATCTAGTGGGTGAGATTTTTCTCTTCTGAAGGTGACTGAAGCAACAAGAATGTTGATTAAAATTGAAGTTGTCAGGCTTGGACTGGACACTTTGTCCCCGTGTGATTGCAGAGCGGCAGATGCAGCAGCCCCTGATCCCCTGCCAGTCGCTGCCTTTGGGTGCAGCAGGTTGCTGCTGTTTGTTTTACTTGGAGCTTCTGAGGTCTTGTTTTTTGCATTTCTAAAAATTGCACTGATTAAGATTTGGGAAAAGCTGCTGGGGCCTGCGAAATTCTCCCAGCCATGTGATACATTGGTGAGGTTGTTGGTAACCCTGGTGAGGGGATCCGCACTTGGGGCCAGCTTGACAAGCACAGATTTAGAGAAAATGAAGTGAGCTGATGGTTGCTTTGCTGAATAGATCATCAGTAATTGCCTTTATGTGTAAGCAAATCAATGTTCAAGCCAATGCCTGTTGCTTTGAAGAAGCTGGTTTCACAGGGGTGAAAATTCAACTGTGTGCAATTGGGAATTACGGACACGTATCTGTGTGCCCAGAAAGTCACCAGCATGAGTAGAGGCTTTTTAAAAAATTAACTCATGGAGGAAAAAGGGGAAGTGGATAGAAATGACCATAAATTATAAATGAGGCTTTGCAAAAATTACAAAGGGAGAAAAAGGACATTGGCACCCAGCAGCGTCTGGAATAACAGACGGGAGTTTGTCTCTGCGGCGAACAACGGGGATCTCAACAATGGTGTTTGCTGGTCGTGTGGGCTGAAGAGGCAAAAAAGGGAAGGCGTTTGCTGAAAATACTTCTGTCCTCTATTTAAAAAAAAGCAGAGGATGTTGTTATATCACAGAGTGAGAAATAAATTGGTTCTGTTCCAGGAGAAATTTGGAACTTTGTTAAGCAGCGATTATGAAATCTAGAATGTTGGGTTTTTGAGTCAGCAGGTCCAGTAATTTGCAAGCAAGTGCTTGAAAAGAGCTGGCCACAGACTCTGCATCAATGCAGCCGATCCTTCCTGGGACTTGGAAAGGGGAGGAAGCTTCTAGGAGGGCAGTGAGTGTGGAGCCAGGCACAGCAGTGTCGGGAGTGGAGTCTCCCAGCTCAGTTCCTTGAGCAAAGAGGCTCTGGGGAGGGACACGAGCTTGTAGCTTCAGGAGGACAATGTCATTGGTATTCTGCAGGAGCCTTGGAGAACTGGGTCTCGCCAAAATAACTTTATGACTTTTGATGAGATTGCAAGTAGGGCCAATACAGATAATAAAGTTGCTGTAATCATACTCCTGCATGTTTCATGGCAATTTAATTAAGAAACTGCCAGCCTACAAAAAAATCAACACAGTACACTAAAAGGATTAAAATCCAACCAATGGGCTTCTGAAAAAGAACTTCTTACAAACCAAGAGAAGCCATGGCCATTTGGGCTGCCATTGCAGTTCCTTTTGTCATCTCCCACCCGTGTGTCTCTGCTGGTCTTGGCGTGGCTGTGTGTCCCCCTGGGTGGGTCTCTGGTCTTTGGCTGGAGAACAGACAGAGGGGGGAGAGCAAGAGAGGAAAGGCAAACCAGCCCAAAATGTGGTTCTGCCAGCAGAGGAGTGAACAAGCAGATGATAAAGGGAGCTATGGAGAATAGAGAAATTAGATCAGATGCCACTACAGTGTAAGGAAAGCAGCAGAAACAGTTGGTTGGAACCTGGTGAGATGGTTGGGGGTACAGGAAGAAGTCCCTCGCAAGATGGTGAAATGTTTTAGACTGTCAGGTCAGCTTAAGTCAGTGGTGCAAAGTGGGAGCAGATGCCAGGGCAGGCTGATGCAGGGCTCCCCATGAGCCCCAGCAAGGGGGGATCTGAGTGACCATGCAGTCCAGCAAAGCCTGGGCTAAAGCCTCCCTGGGGACCTGTGGCTGTGTGAAAGGAGACATGTCTCAGTCCTCCCTGGGGACATGGCTGTGTCGGTAAATGTGCAGAGAAGCTGTTCAGTGATGATGGTGGTGAGCATGCCCTCTGTGAGCTGGGGCTGTTGCCTCTGGAACCAACTTGTCCAGGTCTCCTAAGGTCCCATCAGCTGCCTCTGCTCCCCTCAAGACATGATTGTCTCCTCAGCCACACTGGGCAGGAGTCTGCTGCAAAACTTGATTTATGCAAAATCAAGTTGCCTTTCATAGCACAGTTTAGCTCTGCTTTGCCCTTTTATGTTTTAGGGTTGAATTGCTGGGACTCTGCCATGATACTCTGTATTAAAATAGATTGCATATAGATAGAAATGATCCATTTATTTCCTTTTATTGATGAGCCTTCTTACAATAGCACATGAACTTGCAATGCAGAATCTGCAGTTGCTATGTGAAAACAGACTCTTTCTAAGCTTCCCCCCTCCCTGCATAGAGAGGGTTGTTTTTAAAGCATATAGTATTAAGTTAGACTTCTTGCCTTCTAAAGGAGTTGTTTCCAGACACTAGAGACAGAGAATTTAACTGAAAATGCCTTTAGCCTAACACTTTGTAAAGCTACAAAAGAAATATCAGAGGCACAGAAATACTCTCTTGGTGCACCCTAAGATAGGATTGTGGTGGCTATTGATGAGCAGGCTGGTATCTCCAAAGGCAGTGTTCTTCTTCTAGACCCTGGATTTATGTATGTGTCAAGGTTTTGTCTTTTCTAAGGCTTGTGCACACAGTGAGATGAATCAAAGTGGGAGCTAGACATGCCCTGATCCACTTCATCCCAGTTTCCTAACTCCTGCACGTAGATCTTCCTTTGGCCCTTTCCCCTTTGTATCTGTATTGACTTGGGTGGAGGTTGTCAGCTCTTGCTGTGCTCGCTGCTTTCTCTGCTTTCTTGGGCATCCTCCTAGTGCTGTGACCTCCAGAGCTCCTTCGAACATGTGGGACCTCTGAACAGGGTGGTGGAACCCGGCTGGAGCCCAGCAGGTCCCTTTTGTGCTGCTGTGCCACCCCCTCCCTGGCACTCGCCCTCCTTGCGCCTTGGAGCTGCAGCTTTCAAATTGCCTTGCGGAGGGGAGAAGATAACCCGCAGGGCTGTTTGCAAGCAGCACACTAAGAATAATCACTTTGCTCTTGCCTTGGTGTTAGGATGATAAATACACATGTAAATGTAGAAAATACCAGAGATAAAATGGGTGACAAATGGGCTGCACTACCTCCGCTCCCTGAGAGGGAATGAGATGCTCGCTGTGTGCTTTCAAAGGCCAGGGATGATTCTGAGCTTTGCTTTTATAACCAGGGGATAATAAGGCTGCATAAGGAGCCATGTAGTTTTAAATTATGACAAACATAAGTTATTTCTTTACCTTAGCTTTCATAAATCCTAACAAATGCATAAATGAAGGTGAGAGGTGTTTTACAGAAGGTTGAAGCTTCACTGCCTTTTAATGCTGACATTTGGACATCATTTATGGCACAGCTGAGTGCCACAGAAAAGAACACTAAAAATGATTACTGTTAAATCTTGCCTTTTCATCCTAGAAAAGAAACAACCAAAAACCCCACCAACTTTTAACCTCTGCATTCAGCAGGCTGTGGCTGTGTCTAAGCAGGGGTCATGATGAGTTCACCCCAGGGAAGCGCCTCAGGATTGTGGGAAGGGTCACTTGGGGCTGGTGGCTGAGAGGGGTGGAAATATTCAGTGGAGGAATTCAGCTGAGAAGCTCTGGCTTGGTGTTGTGTTTGACTCTCCTCCATCCGCAGTGTGAGGTGCAAGGGACCGTGGTGGCTTCTTCTGTCCCCTCCCTGGGCAAAGGCTTCCCAGCGTGTGAAACTACAGGAGGTGACACCAGCTGAGCATCCCTTCAGGCAGAACGTAGGAGCCACGTCACCCTCTGCCTTGGCACATCCGTCCCTTGCATTTCAAACCTTAATTTTGTCATTTCTTAATTACACCATCACTACCTGGACTGCTAATCACTGAGAGCTGAAGCTTTGGGGTTTTCTAAGCTCAGCTCTGACTACAACAGGTCTCATTTTCTAAATGAGTGCAGGAAGACAAGTTAGGGAAAGAAATTTGACGTTATTTATCTTGACTGATTTGCTCCATTAAAAAAAATTATTGCATAGTCATATTTATGCATACAAATATAGCTCTCTGCAAATTTAGCTCCAAGTTCACACCACAGGAAGAAGAATGTTCCAGAACATGCTAATGATAATTTAATATTTTAAAATTGCAAATCTGTGATCTGAAATTATAATATTATGGTGCTGCTGCTCTGTGAGGCAATCAGGAATGGAGATTCAGAGAAAACATTTGCATAATAATAGCTGCCATGTGTGCAGGGGCTCTGGATTTAGTAGGTGAAGCCTTTTCCTTCCCTTACATCTGCTGAAGACCAGAGCTGGCTATAAGTTTGTGTTTTGAAGGTTTATATCTGTGCTCCTGCTGTAAAAACTTTTAAATCTTCCTTTACATTTTGGGAGTCACAAGGACGGCTTTGTCTGCGGGTGCTGGTGTGACCAGCACATCTCCCTGTCTCTCCTTGTCCCCATGTGCTGGTGAGCTCTGGCCAGGCACCTCTCAGCTCTACAAAAATACCCCCGAAAACTTCCCTGTGGTATAAATGATGTTTGAAAAGCACATGCCCAAGAAGGTACAATAAGTAGCTGGTCTGGCTGAGCGGGGTCTGATTGGGACGGGTGACCACTGGTGATGCTGGGAAGCATAGTCTGCTAGAAATGCTTGAGAAGGGGCTTGGGATCCACATAGTCCTTATCCCTCTTTGGATATGAGGAAAGCATTAGATTTCATAATGCACAATTGTCTGATAATTGACCTGTGGGAGAAATTTCTTTCAAACCTTTGGCAGGTATCAACTGGCTTGTTTCCTAGAAAGTGAGCTTTTATACCCCTTACATATTTCATTCTTCTGGAAGTGTAGAAACTGTGGATTTCAGTTTGTGTGTGTGCATCTGATCCCCCACAATGCCATCCTGTCTCCACCTGAAGCTCAATAACCCCGATCTTTTAAATCTCTCCTGCTATGGATATGGGCTGATAACAAATGTTGCTTTTCTCTTGCTGCCTTTATTCCCCCTGAATCTCCCAGGGGCCGCAGGCAGCAGGATTTAGCAGAGAACAGCAAGGGAGGAACATTTCCCCTGCTGATGGCAGGTGTGATCTTTCTAGAGTTGGCTTCAGCTCTCTGGAGAGCTGTGACACCTCCTGAAATGGGAATGTTCCTCCCCTGTCTCTCTTCCCCTTTTCTCCTCCCATGTTGGATATGTATTTCAGGAGGATGTAAAATTTTGTTGGAGGTTGGTCTTGTATGTGCTGCAATACAGCCTTTTGCTTTTTGTAACTAAATATCTTCCTTTTTCTTTCTTTTTCCAGAGTCGGAAACATGCCAGCAAAGTTCGTCTCTATTATATGCTTCATCCCATAGATGGAGGCTGTCCAGCTAAAAAGCTGCGGTCAGAAAACGTGGGTATAATTTAAGTCCCTGTTTACTCAACTGCTTTGTGAATCATTGACTCTGTGCTACGATGTTTTTTGTGTTACAGCCACAGACGATCAGGTACCCAGAGGTAACATTTAGATTAGCTGAAATGCTAAGTAACTGGAAATAATTTTCAATAATACACAAAATATTATATGCTTCAGCAACAGTAATTGCATTTTTAGTTATTTGAATGTTCTTTCATAGGAAAACCAGAATGCTGGTAGCAAATACCAGGCGTTGATTCAGTTGAAATGCAATGGTTGTGTTTTGCTGGTGGGCTCCTGTGTGCAGGCAAGGAAGGGCATGGGGCAGAGGTATAGGGCCAGGGCAATGGGGCAGGGCCGTGGGGCAGGGCAGGGGCTGCGGAGCCACTTTCGGGGAGTCGCTGGAAATCGGGTACTGGGCCCAAAAGGCTCCTCACAAAGGTTTGTGGTCAGCCTGCAGTTGTTAAAAATGGCAATTGGGTTCCTCGATTGCATTCCAATAAACAAACAAACATGAGGAAATTGGACCAGCTCACAGGCATTTGTCAGGCAATAAAAAGAGACTAAATTTATAAGGGACTGATTCACAGTGAATTATTCATTTAGCTCTTTCCCATATTCCGGGGCTGGTGTGAGAGCTGTTGATGAGGTTCCCAGCAGATAGCAGCCAAAGCATTTCAGATCTATGGAAGTGTGACTGTGGCTTAATGCTATCAATATTTAGTGAGATATCTTCTAATTAAAGAGAGAAGCATGCAAGT
Source organism: Brachypteracias leptosomus (assembly GCA_013401335.1). NCBI lineage: Eukaryota > Metazoa > Chordata > Aves > Coraciiformes > Brachypteraciidae > Brachypteracias > Brachypteracias leptosomus. The sequence continues at coordinate 227,377 of VYZX01011612.1, forward strand.
TTTGCCAAAGGAATCCAAAAGCTCCTTCACACAGTAATTAAAATTGTAGTGGAACTTTTTATGTTGCACACAGGGTAATTGCAGATGCAATCTACCCCTTAACAACAGAATCTCACAGTATATTTATTGAGTTATTAATTACAAAAAGGTGCAGTGGACATGCTCATACAGAATTGGAACATGGTCTTCTAATAAGCTTCATTACATCTTACACGAAACCACATAACTGCACATACACCTTGGCACACAGGTATGGTGGACAGAGAACCAAAGAGAACTCAAGTCAAAGCTGAATTACTTCCCATTTCTTTTTGTGAAAGGTGACTGTGAGAAGTAATATAATTCTGTGCTTGCTGGTGCTTGATTGTGCCAAAGCAGCCCTTAGTGGGGAGTGAATTAACAAGTCCTTATGTGCCAGGTGAATGATAGGCTATGCAAGACCTAAGTTCTAAAATTATTTGTGTTATAAAAATACAGCAGGGGAAATCTGCCAGCTTTTACTGCTAGAAGTAGGCCTATTGCTGATTAGATGTTATCCAAGTCTTTGCATTTAGAGAGAACAGAATATTTAGTACATCTCTAATGCTGCACGATAATGTCACTGCTGTGTTCTGAGTGTGGCTGTGTTGCCCAGTTCAGGTATCCAGCAGTGTTGGTCAAGCTGGGGCACGACAACTCTAACAAGTACTAGAAACAACCCCTGAAAACCAATTAAATTTCTGTGTAGAAGAATCTGCAACTAAAAAGGGAATATTGACCCTTTTTGCATCAAAAGCTGCTGTTACACTACTCGGTGCCATTTGATTGGTATCCTTTCGACCACAAAACAAAGCTCCTTGTCTTCCTTTGAATGCAAGGGAAGGAGGAGCTGCTGCAGCTGTGGATGCTGGATACAATAGGCTGGGAAACAGCATTTGCTGCCTGACCTTTCAGTGAGGTGAACGGTGTTTGCTGGTGTCTGATACTATAGAAACATTCTGCATAGAACACCCATTATCCTGTAGTCAGAAGTAGGAGGCCGAGGCAATTAGTCTTGCACTGGATAATGACTCAGTTGTTGGGCTGTTCATTATTGCTTTAATTTTTTTGTGGAGAAGGGGGGGAAAAACCTCCTGTCTTTGGTGTACCGAGGGACTGTCAACCTTTCATTTTAAATTTCCACTTAACATTTTAGCTGAAAGTAATCCGAGAAGGCTGCAGCTTGTGTCAGGGCCCTGCTGGAAAGAGGAGTCATCCTCAAGTCCCAGGGTTGGTGAATCAGTTTTAATCAGCCTTTTCTCACTGCCTTTAAAAAATAGAAGCCCTATTTATGGTCAAGACAGACATGATGAACATTTCTGGTGTGCTCTGAAAGACATTTTTGGGCATGGGAGAAAAGCCTTCAAATTCTTTCTAGCCCTATTTGTGCCATAAGATAGCAAATTGCTTTAACCAGCATCATCTTCCTTAAAAAAAAAAGGGGTCATAATAAGCAGGGATAAATTGTTTGTGAGAAGATGGCAGGATATTAGATTTCATTGCTGAGGGTAATGCAAGCCCTGCAGTGGAGATGTCCTGTCTGGTGCTGGAGATGGGTGAGCCAGGAGCTGTGTCTCTCTGAGGCACAAATGGTGCTGGGAGCATTGGGAGGCCCAGCTTCAGATCCCGATCAGTAAGAAAATCACAGTTTTTATAGCTTCTGGTGCAATATTTACTGCACACTATAACTTAAATCTTCAGCAATTACACTGAAACTAAGATGGAATGCCTGGTATTAGGGCCAGTGTTCTTCCTGTGTGTTTTGTGTCTGATCAGGGGTTTTCAACAGAAAGGTCAGGTGCTTGTTTCAGTGGAAGAAGTTAGTGATGGAAGACTTCAATTCATTCAGGGACAGAAGGCTGGGGCTGTCTGGGAGCTCCTGTTGCTGCTTGACCTTGTCAAACACTCCCCTTAACTTTGGGCTGGCTTTTCTTCAGAGAACATATAGGTCCTAAGGTGCTCTGAGACACAACGAGCGTTTCAGATTTAGGTAGCTGCAAACTGGTACTTTTTGCTGGTGCCACAAGGAAAAACAGGCTCCAAAATGGAAGTGGTCTAAATTTCAAACAGAGTGTTACAAAAAATAGCTCTTTCCATGTGCAGAAAATTAACTCAAATCTAAAGGATACTTTGCAGTGCCTTGAGTGCTATGTGTTATATTGCTGTATTTCAAAGGTTTGTATAATCTTTTCTTCTTAGTAAAACCTAGGAAATGAAGACAGCAGATTTGTATCTGTGGAATAAAAATCCTTACTTTTCCAGGGGATTGCTTAAGAAACATCCAGCAAAGGGCTGCAGCTGCTTGGTCCTGTGTGAGGATTATGCCTTTTAGCAGCTTGTTAACAGGCATCTGAATAACTGAAGTTAATTCTGTTAGATGTACAAGACTTGCTTTGAAGTTTATAATATTACAAAAAGAAGGCCTATAAATCAGGCTGGCTCGACACGGCTGCGGAGTGGGGGGAAGATGAGCGATGTCAGCATTGGGGAACAGATGCTTTATCTCTGAGCTCATGGTGTGTTTCATTGTGCTTCGGTTTATGTGAGGCCATTCCCCCTGTCAGTGCTTTATCTCTGCAAAGGTTACTGAGGAGGGATCATCTGGAGAAGATCTCAAAAACAAATGGTAGAAATATTCCTTGCACGTTGGCTGGCTTTATACAGCATGGGGTCAGAGAGTTGATTGTGTTGGTTTTATGGAAACTAAATTGAGATGTTAGTGCCTATTTACTTCTGCTGTTTGAGACCGAACAAGGGAAGCGGTGAGGAGAGATGGGTGAGGATATGTGTGGGTGTAGAGTATCCTTGGAGGTGAGTGGGTGCTCACTTGGGTGTGGAGCATCCTTGGAGAGCAGATGTCTGCCCTGAGCAGGCTGTGGGTTGGCCAAGCCCTGTGCCCCAGCTCCCCCGACCTTCTCTCCTGGGCATCCTGATGGACAGCGATGTTATCTTACCAGCTGGCTGCACAATCTTGTCAGCGCGGTGTCTTTCGACAGGTGACAAAAGACACCTGGATCAGGTTCCCCCAGCCCATCAGGTTACAGGTAAAACAGCCGCTGACAAATGAGAAGGCGTAATTACCCTTCAGGGCTGGATCCGGCCTCCCAGGAGCTTGGTGCAGGGAGTTTGGGTGGTGGAGGAGACAATTCTGCTGAGGAATGCTGCAGACTTGGGTAAATGCTTGATAATGCTCGAGCCCAGACGTCTCCTGCATCCTGTTAGGAAAGAGCAGCATTTAGTGTATGGAGACAGGCTGGCTGCTAGAGAGCAAAGGTCTATTGTGTTCTGTGCAGTCTGGGACTCTCAGGCTGACCGAGAAATCGGGGACACTCTTCTGGTGCAGGGGTGCCAGGCTGGTGGCCGAAGCCTCATCCAGGCTTTGAGGTGCTCACCCAGAGATGGGTGAACAGGGATGAGCTGTGCAGTGAATTGTGGATTGGTGTAAATGGGACCTTGGGCTCTGAATGAGGCATCTGAGGAGGGTTTACATTTTTTAAAATGTTTTTTTATTTAACTGCAGTCTATCTGTGAAAGTAGGTTGGAAAGGAAAAAATGTCACTGAGGAGCAGACCAGGCAGAGGAAGAGACCCTGGTGTGTACACACTGAAGTGTATCAGCTTTTCAAACGAGCTCTGTTGGAGGCTCTTTATACGTTACCACCGCTGATGATCAATAGAGTCTGGGAATTTTTTAGTCTGCTCTTAACTTTCAAGTGATTTCCCTTTGAAGACATAAAATATCTTGAGAGAAACCTATTTAAAAGAAGTGCAAATTACACTCGGAGCAGTGCTTATCACCTCTTGAGATTTCTCCCTTAGGTTTAAGTTGATTTATAGTTAACAACAACAACTGGCTCAGCCCCGGTGAGTGCCCATTGCTTGGGTGCCCGGGGCTCTGGGGTTGCTGCCCACAGGGCCAGACGCTGCTGGAGCATCCAGCTGCTGGTGGGAATGTTGGGAAGTGCTGGAGGTGCCTGGCTGGTGTGCAAGGCAGTGGTGGCTGGGGCCGCTTCAGCCCTTTGTTTACACGGAGGAGTTGAAGAGCTGAGCTCTTCATTCTGTGTCTGAATATGAGCAGGACATTTCCAGAAGAGAATGGCTTTTGGATGCCATCTGAGTCCCTTCAGCAGTTCCAGCTGTGCTCTGTGTGCAGGGGCACAGCCAGCATGGTACCAGTTGTGTGCCCCACCAGCACCTGAGCTTTCACACAAGGATGAGCTGCAGGGGCATTTGCAGCTTTTTGTGAGATGGAGCATGCAGCTTCTAAAGCAGAGTATTTGCTGCTTTGACTGCATACCAGCAGTTGGAATTCTTGCTTTAGAAAACCCGACTGTCTCCAGATGTCCCTGGAGGGGGTTCTGCTGTGGCACAGGGGCTGGATCTGACCATCTTGTCCAGGGGCTGGGTGGGTCAGTCCCTGCCTGCACACAGCGGGTCACATCCTGACTTTGTGAAGGGCTTGCTCTGCACAGAGGAGCATTGTCAGGAGAGATCGTTTATAACTTGTGCTCAGCGGCCAACGCAACATGCCGAGAGCTTTGGGAAGTGGAGACCCCACAGACATGGCCCTAAATGTGATTCCCATTTCCTTTGTGGAATGGATTGAATAATTAATTGTGACTAATGGTGCAAATGTGTTTTTCCTTGCTTGTTCCTTGTTTGTGCTCTTACCCAGGTACCCGTGGAAGCTGTTTGCTTGTAGACACTTGCAGGCAGCAGCAGTTGTGCTTCTTTATTCTTCAAGAACAACTATAATGAAGGCTGGAGACAATATTCTCAATAAATCGGGGTTTACTTGTAAAAATAAAGATGCAGCTGGTAGTAACTTGTATCACCGCAGCCATGAGAGCCTCTTGCTGGTACTGAAATGCTAAATGGTGAAGTTTATAGGTTCTTAAAATTTCCCGTCACCTCTTGGCTGACACTGAGGATCTCACAGGGGGTATCCCCTTTGCCCCAAGCTGCTTTATGGTGCAGATCCTCAGACAGGGCCACAGGCCACGGCTCTGACTTTGCTTTAGGCAGCATCAGTTTCTGGGATGTGTTTTTTACCATTGTTTGTAAAGTGTCTTGGAATTTTATGATTGTCTTTTTTCATCTGGCAGGGTTCAAGAGCTTAAAATCCATCTCTAGGAAAGGAGCAGGATGAAAATGTGGGTTTTAGGTGTTTTTCTTTTTTTTTTCCTTTGGTGCAAACCCTGCAGCAAGCGATTTTTCCTGTCTTGAGTCTGTGCCATGAGGCTGCTCTTGCCTTCAGGTTTATCTTGTTAGCAGCCGGTAGTAAATTCTTGCTGCCAGGTATGAGGCAGGTTCCTCTCGAGGGCCAGGAGCTGAGCAGCCCCAGCCAGCCAGGCTCCCATGGAGCAGATACCCGGGGTGCAGTTGGGGCTCCCCACCCCTCCGGCCCGTCTCCCCCTCGATCCTGGTCTGTACATGAGGGGAGGGATAGCGGGCTGTCCCACAAGGGCTCAAGAACAGCAGAGCAAAGGAGCAAAGGCAAAGGGGCAGGAGATATCTGGGGCTGGTGTGGGATCCTGCTTGGGGGACCCACACGAGTCCTGCTGCTTCATTTGCCTCTCCCACCTGCAGAGAGGGCTGCCCCAACCCATCCTCCCGGTCCTGTCCCCCCATCTCAGCCAGAGAATAGGGATAAAGACCAAAGGAAAGCAGATGGATGGATGTGAGGGGGAATCTCATGGCTATGGGGAATACAAAGCACAGGGTGAGCTCCCAGCAGATGAATTAGAGTGGAGGTCCTGGGGACTCAGGGATGTTCAGGGCTTGGAGGCATCCCCGGGCTGAGCAGGGCTGGGACCAGGCAGGAGCGAGTCTGAGGGAGACAAGGAAGTAAAACCTCTTGGAAACTATGACCTTGGCATAACAACCTGGGTTCCTCTCTCTCCTTTCTCCGTGACTGCGTGGTGGGCTTATACACCTCTTTTTTGTCTGTGTTTTTGTCTCCACCCAGGGCAGTGATGGTGACTCAGTGGATAAGAACAAATGCTGCACACTATGTAACATGTCCTTTACCTCAGCAGTGGTGGCCGAATCACATTACCAAGGGAAAATCCATGCCAAAAGGTTAAAACTGTTGCTAGGTGAACAACCAACATTAAAGGCCACAGGTAGGTGCAGAGCAGCGAGCCGGAGGGTCCAGGCACGGGGTGGAGGGGGCTTGAGGTGCTGGTGTGGCAGCAAATGTGAAGCCGAGTGATGAAGGCCAGCACAAGCAGCTATTCATTTGTGTCGCTGTCATAACAACCTTTAAAAATTGCTGATGCTCATTATTGTCTGCTTTGTTCCCGTAGATTAGTGGTTTATCAGCCAGGGCTGGCCGTTGTACCAGAGCCCTATCTCTGGCTCCACGCTTCTGAAAGGTTTTGCTCGGCGGAGACAATATCTCCTCTGGGCACGAAGAGCCTGGCCTCACTCTAATTATCAGAAGTTATTCAACAGCTCAGCTAATATGTTTAATAAACCTTCTGTGTTAGTGTACAGAACAGAATATCATTTGCTTTTACCTTAGAGGGAAGTCTAGTCTTTAAAAACTGTTGGATGGGTTGTCTTTTGCTTTTTGCCCAGATGGGTATTCATGCTCTCTCCACACCGAGTCCAATCATACAAGCCTATTAACTTTCGCATTTAAAAAGTCAAATGTTGGAATCGGATAATTTAACCATCGTATTGTTTGCTTAATCATAATGTCCCTGCAAACCGCTAATGTACTGTGAAAGAAAACTTCTGCTGTGCTTGTTGGGCCAAGGGATACTTGAACAAAGTCTTCCTGATGCTAACCAGGCAGAGTAACTGGGCTGTGGTCCTGCAGATGGGTGTATTCCAGTATTAATGCTAGTTCCTTAAGAACAGAATATAAATTCAGCTGTGCATTCTACATCCTGCCTGCCATGATGTTCATAAGTCCTAGATCTGATTAAATAAGGAAGGATTGGCTCTATGCTTGTGGATATTTTGTTAACTTTACAGACTGTAGATGCTGATGCTTAGAATATCATTAGTCCTTTTCCAGGACTGGCTTGGGAGATGTTGTCCCTTTGCCTGAGGGAACACAGGGCATGGCTTTAGATGGTGGCTTGCTTGTTTTCACTAATGAGCCACTCTCAGAAGGCTCCTTAAGTGAAGGTGCAGCAGAGTTCAAGAGGTGCATCTGAGAACTGCCTGGTGCTTTGGGTCCTGGGGTGAGTCCCAAGGGTACAGCCGTGGGTGCTGGCAGCTCCCGACCAGCCCCACAGCGACCCGGGAGGATGGATCTCACATAAACTAACATGATAAATTGCAGCTGACTTGCTTTAGGGCTCCTCAGGCTGTTCTCTGCAGCTGGCAAATAATTACAAGGGCACTGGGAGAAGTAGTGTCCTCGTTTCTGGTATTTAATTGTCCAGTGCTTGCATTAGTGCTCAGGACTCCCTCCCTCATGTGCAGCTTTCCAGCAGTTTCTCTTCCAGCACCAAAGAACCTGTCACAAACCCTAGTATTTCTGGTTAAATCCAGGTGAGCTTGTGAGGGTCACAGGGGTGTGGATTTCAGGGAATAGTGCAGGGACTGATTCCCATGGAAGTCAATGATTTGGATTCTCATGCTAGCAGGGAAAGAGTTGCTTTTTGCCCCTTTGGGACCACTGTTGTGGGCAGGACCCGGTGGTTCTGGAGGGGTTTGGGCAGGTCTGAGAAGCAGCTGGGAGCCTGGTGAAGGCAGATGGACAAACTGTGGGTGGTGGTTCTAGATCAATGGCAGGAGAGAGTTGATCTCTGCACGTGCCAGTGGAGATCTCGGACTCTGGTGACCCAACATTTCTGTTAATGAAACCACAGATGTGTGGACTGGAAACAGGGAGATGGGACCTGGTTGTACCCTCTCCGTTGTTAGAGGCCTCTCTGAAGTGCTGCTGATGCTGACTTACCGTGGAATCTGTGCAGCGACCGGCTCTGCAGACACAGTGGCTGTAGGGTCTGGGCAAGGCTTTCCAGGAGCTGCAACCATCCGTTGTCTAATTATTTAATCATCTGGCTCAGATGAGTCCAAGTGAGCTGCACTTGGGCTCTTCAGCTGTTGTAATCACGAGGAAGGAGTGACTCAAGGACTCACCAGCTTGTGTAGACACTTGATCTGGAAGATGAAGCTGAGCTTCAGGAACACGTTAATAAGCACCTCGTGCTCTCCAGTAGTTCTCAGAAATGTGCCCTTTGGATACTGCATATTTCTAGGCTTGCTGCAGAGTTGCCCAGCATTTTCCCTTAGATTCTGGACCCAGTCCTTCATGGCTGGCCCCAGAGAGCTTTTAGTCTCTCAGACAGAACTTCAGAGCCTCTAGTGCTCATGAGTCCTGGGAGCCAACCATGCACAGCCCTGAGCCTGCTGGATGCTCCCGGGAAGGAGTGTCCTGTTCCCAGGGGCTTCACCTGTGTCTGTGACAACACCGTGGCCTGTGAGGGCCTGAGTTGTGGCTGTGATGGTTTCAATAGGAGAATTTATTATCTAGCCATTTTCTTCCCTAGCTCCATGGAAGGGCCCTTGTACATCATCCTTGCAGCCATGACTGCCAGAAGGCCTCTCAGTGTGTCAGTGTCAGCTTTGGGACCGTGGTGATGGAGGTTGGAAGTGCTGGTGAGGAGCTGCTCTTTGCTGTGATCCCGGTAATTCAAGGGCCACTGGGTGTGATCAGGATCCCCTTTGGCAGTGCTGGGGCTGCGGGATGGGGATGTGACACTTACCACATCACCCTGGGGTGGAATGAGCTGTGGTTTGTTTCCCTTTGAGCTTCATGAAGGGAATAAATAACACTTAATATAAGATTGCTCAGAAGCTGCTAACTCATAGCAGTTAGGAGGTATCAGTAATCAGTGCTTGAAGGATCCATTCCCTTCTGATGTGCTGGGGACCTGGGAGCTGAGCCCAGTGACCGAGGGGCAGATGCTGGTGATTCGGGAGGCATGAGCTCGTGTTTGCAGTGTCACTGTAGCATCTTTAGAGGAGATCAAGCTGCTATTCTGATCATAACCATCATAATCCTTCAGATGCTTAAATGGGTAGAATGTGTTATTTGGTATTTCCCTAAGCTCTTAAGAGTAAAGTATTTTTAACTTTCATGTGTGATCAAAAAAAAGTGACAAAGACTCTACACAAATATCTGAACTCTCATAATCTTTTAATTAAAAAAAAAAAGCTTAAAATGTTTTCAGAGTTCCCCAAATGCTCTTATTATGGCTGAGATTAAACACAGTCTGAAAAGGTGTTTTAGTGGCAATAGACAAGTAAAAATAGGTAATAACCTCGAGATTTCAATGTCTGAAAAAAATCAGTCCTTGCACAAAAACTTATTCTGCTACCCTCAATTGTTGTGAAATCCTCTGTTGATCATTTGCTTAATTAGTGTGGGCCTGTGTATAAAGGGAGGAAAGAATCTGTGAAATTCTTTGCACAACTGTCTTTGCAGGAGTCATTTGGCTCACACAGATGTGCAGTTGCCTCTGCGAAGCAGAGCATCTCTTTAAATTGCACAGTAACAAAATGAACTTAGGGGACAAAATGAAGACTAATGAATGCAGCTGAAACTGCAGGGGAAATTTAGGAAGAATTCCTGAGCTGTTGGAAGAGCAGCATTTTCCAGCGGGGGAAAAAAGAAAAAAAAAACAACCTTGAAATATACGAGTACTCGCAGCAAAGGCGAAAAATTTGAGAAATGTCTGCAACTGGAATTGTGATGCTGGTGATGGTTCCTGGAGGCAGCAGCTCTGAACACGCTGCCAGGCTGCTGTGGGACCTGGAAATCCCTGCGGATCAGCCCCTCTCCAAGCACAGGACCCTGCGGCTTCGTCCGAGACCTGCGTCCGTCTCCAGCCGGGAAGCGGCAGAGGGGCGGGTTTCTGCCGATGCCTCCCCGCTGCTGCCTCCAGCGTGTGTCCGAGCGCTGAGCACCCTTCCCTGCCAGCAGGGCACTGCCACAGCCCCTGGGAGCAGCTCGGTGACTTCCCGGGAGGTTTCATGCTCCGAGGCGAAATGTTTATCTCAAGTCTGCTGAACCTGTGAAGAACAAACTTCCCCCTTGTCACCATGGAGGTTACATCGACCCTAAACTCTGAGCAAACCACGCCCTGCACGTGATATCAAGATGTCACTATCCATTCTGCTCTGTGCCCCGGCAGTTCTGCTCCCACTGTTAATCCAAATGCACTTTCTGATCCCCTGGAGCTGCAGCATCCCTCACCTGCTTGGATCTGTCTTTCAGATGCATGTGGACACAATCTGCCCCCCAGCAAATGCTGCTTGATATTCTGGGTTTTCTGTCTCTCCAATCCTGTAGAAAATGACATCCGTGCTCAGTCCCCTTACAGAATTACACCTTCTCTTTCAGTTTTATCCTAATGAAATGCAGATCTCTTATTTCTCTGCTGGTGCTTTCAGGAGAGGAAGAAGTGCCTGAACAGTCGGGTTTTTCACAATAGGAAAGTGATGTCTCATCACTACAGTGGAGTATTTGTGATCTTTTCTGTTGCTCCTGCTGAACAAGGTTGTAGCCCTCGGAGGCTTTATGTCACCACTATTGCTGATGAATTTCTCTAGTCATCTCCAACATCTTCTGTCAGCTTGCATCTAGTCATCGGCATGAGTTATCAGCCAAAGAATTGTGGGGGAAATAGCTGCTGCCTTCATGGCTCCGAGTGCGGGTACCTGTGAGAGCTGTTCCAGGAAGATGGAAATGGCCCCTTTGGCACTGGTCGGGGCTGCGGGAGGAGCTGGGGCTGAATGCACTGCCAGGGGAGATGATGGCACCCGGGGCCCTGAGGTTGGGGTGTGGAATGAGGGTGTGATTTTGCTGGCAGGAAAAGTTATCTTGGCCTTTTTACTTCCTTGTTCTTTAGTTCCTAGTGTGGGGTTTGTGTTTCACACATGCTGAAGGGGATGGAGTAAATGGCTTGGGTTTGGGCTCAAGGACCCATCCAGCAGCAGCTGGGGTCTGCCTTAGTCCCACGTTTGTCTTCTGCTTTAGCCCCAGATTTGTCTTCTCAAGAAAATGGAATTTCTCCAGTGCTCCAGTGTCACGGCTCATTTACTTTCTTGCTCTCATGCTTGGTTCCTGGAGAGTGGCAATAATAAAAAGTTGGGTGCCATTTAAATACAGCTATGAATAAAAAGCTTTGCATGCAAGAAATAAGTCCAACATTAGTTCATTGCCGGAGTGCTAAAGTGTTTCTAACTTTATATTTTGCTTCTTGCAGCAAAGTAAGACTTTCTCACTTCACTCCCACAGCGAAAGGGAACGTAAGGCAGACTGTCATGAGCTATTTAGCATTTTGAAATACTTGAAATAGTCAAACTAGCAGCTTTTGTGTTTGTGTTTTAGATGGAGAAACATTTTTAACATTTGACGTTTTGTGAGTGTTTATTATTAATTTTCATGTCACTGCTCAGGGAATGATGATATTTCTGTTGTGTAGTAGTTATGTAGCACAAATCAAAATGATGAATCCACATTTGTGGAGAAGTCAACTTTCAAATGCTTCTCTTCTGGAGGGCTTGGAAGACATGGGATGTTTTCATTAGTTGCCAGGCTGGGTTCAGCACATCGTAGACTGGTGGTAGTTGTAAATGGAACCTGGAATGTGGCTGGGATGTGCAGCCATGGGGCTGCTGGGCTGGCTGATGGCTGAGCAGCAGAGGATGCTTCAGTCGTATTTCTTTAGTGAGCAGGAGATATAACTCCTGCAGACACCACCAGCTTTGTGAACTTCAGCCTCCCTGGTTCCCCTCTGGCAGCAGCTAACATATAAACAAGGAGGGAGCTGACCAAAAGATCTGATAGATTTCACTTTATAGCCTGGGGCTTGCAGAGCAGCAAGTCAAATATATCACAGAGCTCCTGGTCTGCCGTGATAACTGTTTGTTTATGACGGTCTAGATGCCCAAACATCTCTGCAGCCAAGTCCCTGTGCCTCACTGGTGCCCTGGTGCTGCTCAGCCCTGTTCCGGGGTCATCCCAGGGCTGGGCACAATCCTGCACAGGGCAACTCTTGGCACTGACTCCTTCCAAGGAGGCTTCTTGGGGAGTGCCACTGGGTGACTGTGAGCAATAGGCCAGCTACACTTGCTTTTCCAGAGTCAGGCATATGCAAAGTCTGCATAATTTTAGTTTGGAGAGTTGATGTTGCTATTTCCTGGTTTTCCTCTCTGTCACCGTGTGCTGGCCCCGGGCTCTGCTCTTTGATGTACTTGTATTTTTGTCTATGTTGTGGGCACCTTGGAGGGGCTGGGAGTGTATCACTCCTGCTGGAACTGTGGGTGTTAGGAAAGATGTTGTTTTTAGGAACAAAACAGCTGGGTCATTCCTGAGCCCTCCCTGCTCCCATCAGCTCTGTCAGGAGCCATTTCTCAGGAGGTGACAGCCACTGCCAACCTCGGCTGCCTCTGCAGAGCCAGGATGTGTCCGAACGCAGCCCCAGTCTGGACACGCTGCAAGGGGCATTGGGGGCCCAAGGAAAAAGTTATTTTTTGTTGGCATCATCCTGGGTTTCTAACCAGGCTAGTTAAACAGAGGGCGGGCAGAGATTAGGCAGCAGAATCCTCTGGTGGGGTGAAATGAATCCAAATGAGCGGGCGGGCGGCTCGCGAGACAGCAGAACGAGGAGAGGAAATATCTTCTGCAGGAGCCAGTTGTGTAATCACTTTATTAACTAATCCCCGAAGGAGCTCGTTCCACTCGTGCTGTGCCGAGTGCTGGGGAAAGCGGCAGGAGTGAGGAAACTCCTCCAGATCTTTCTCCAGAGCTGGCCAGGCAAGGAGGTGATGGTCCCTCAGCCAACCATCCAGACCATGGAACTCTGATACCTTGGCAGTTGTCATCAAAAACAATAGAAGCTTATAAACCCCTGGAAATTGATAAGGTTATAAGTAATGTTATATGTAAGATACAATTTCCTTGAGGACAGTTAATAGACATCACTTCCTGAGCAGGTCAGCGAAAGATTTATAACAATATTAACTTTCTTGAGCGTGGAGTCAATCACAGTAGGCTTCAGTCATAATTGTACATCTAAATATATCCCTGTTTTGCTCAAGGCTGCCATTCCTGGTATCAGACACCGAGGTGAGCTCATCAGGACTCAGCTGTAATAACACAGAGCCTCTTGATCAAAGGAGAGCCAGAGAGCTCCTCTTCACCACCTTAAAATTTGCCTATTCTTGTATCATGGAGAGACTGGTTTGTTAATTATTTAGATAGCTGACTTTTCATCTGGAAAAGAAAAGAAAAAGAAAACCACATGAAAGGGAATTTTTGAATGAGGTGTGATAATTAAGTGCTAGTCATTGTATATTTTTGTATCCCAATGTTATCTGAACTTTATTTTACTTTAAACTGTTTTCCTATGGCTTTGTGATTTATATTGTACAAAGAAGGAAAGCTGTGACAAACAAGGTGCAGCTCCATTGTGTAAAGACTACTCACCCATTTTTCTTTGAAATTATTTGGGGATCATGTTTGTGTTCCCAGATGGCCTTTTGGTGAAATGGGATTAAATTAAGGTCCTGGGTTGTTAATATCTGTCAATTCACAATGTGAAGATATTTGAATGAGGAGACTGGCTATTGAGTATTTTCTTTATCCTTGACAATTTACAATTACTACAGCTTTCCCTGTTCTTTCTGAGACCAAATAAATTGAAAAATAAGAATCCTGAGATAATGATAAAACTGTCTGTCTATCTTCAGAAGGAGATGGCTTTGTTTGTTTTGTTTATTCTCCATTGGCAATTTTTCCTGGAAGTAGCAATTTAAGCAAGATAAGTTTAGCAGGTTTAGTCACAACAGTGATAAGAAGCATGAGTGCAATGAGAGCATCCTCCTTTCCCAACCAGTGAAATGAGGATAGTTCAGTCCTGTGCTATACTTCCATGCTGCTTTTTATGAGAAATGGCAGATTTCCGAGCAGTACCATCCAGAATATCCAGTGGGACCCTGTAACTGCTGCTAATTATTCCCCGTATCTAATGTGGGATCTGCCTCGGGGTCTGTTGTTACTCAGACAGCAACACTAGCCTGGAAAAGCTCTTGTCTGAACGTTTCCTCTTACAGAAACCACTCTGAGCTCCCTGAAGCAGCCGCACAGCGACAGTGCCCCGGCGGTGCCGGCACCGCACCAGCGGAGGGACTCGGACAGGTACTGCCAGCTCTGCGCTGCCTGGTTCAACAACCCCATGATGGCACAGCAGCACTACGACGGCAAGAAGCACAAGAAGAACGCGGCCAGGGCCGACCTCCTGGAGCAGCTGGGGAAGACCCTGGACCTGGGAGAGCTGCGAGGTGAGAGCAGCGGCACGTGGAGAGCTAGGAACTGCTGCCCATGGGGTTTGGTGACTGCAGCGATGCTGCCCTTGCCCATCACGGTCACTGTTCCTCTGGGCAGGTGGTGCAGGGGAGAGTGTGGTGATCATGCTACTTCCTGAGGCTCCTGCTCCTGTAAAAAAACATCCCCTCCTCTAAGATGACAGTCTGCAGTTTTAGCAGCACCCTTTGAAAGTTGTTTCCCGGGTATTTCTTTTGCCTCTTCCTAAAATAGTCCCTTCCATTAGCACATGCCGGTGTCCATGGGCAGATGTGGATTATCCCTGAGAGCTGAGAGGAGAACATGTGAAAGTGCTTGGCCCCACAGGGGTGTGGGGACGGGGATGTGTGTTGCTGGAGGCAGAGGACTCCCTACATCTCCCTGGTGCAGAGCAGGGCATTAGCTCTCTTCTGTGCTTTAATTAGTGCTTGTAAAACACCTCGGTGGCCCTGGGTCAGCAGCAGCAAAGAGGAACCGAGCATTTGCTACGGGAATGTTAAATGCAAGTTTTCCGTGTTCCCACTGAAGGGAGAGCACCCATCCATCCATCTGTCCATCCCAGCCCTGCTGAGAGGGGCTCTGGCAGCCACGGGGTCCCTGCGGGGACTGCACCCCAGGATCACCTGGATTTAAGCCTTGCATTTGAGCCCCCATTGTGCAGAGCTGCAGCCACAGCCTGGCCGGTAACCCCCCAGCATCCAGTCACTCCCAGTCCCTCCCAGTTGCAGTTGCTGCCTGGCACTGGTGAAGGTCCAGCTCCATCACACTGCTTGTTGATGGAGATGTGCTAATTTGTACTGGTCAGGGATGTGGCTACAGCTGAATTCTGAACAAAGCTCCTTTTTAATACAGAGGTGTAATTAGAGGAGGAGAGGTACGAGCTCCTGGTGGAGTTTCCTCTGTGGTCTGGATTCTAATCCTGAACACACACAATGCATTTGATGCAGGCTGAGGAAAAAGTGCAGGTTTGATTTTCAAACCATGCGGGAGAGGAATCTGATTTGCCAGCAAGACATTGCACTAACCTTTTAAAATAGCTTTTTTTTTTTTAACTTGCTAAATGAAATAATTTTCCTTTAAATACTAAGGACCATTCAGTATATTGTACATTCCTTGATCTCAAATAAACCTTGTAATGGTTATCCAGATCCTTCGTGTGCTACCCAGTGTGACTCACAATGCCATAAATGATTCATGTGGCTGAGTCACTGCCCGCTGTTGAAAATATGCAGGGAAATAAAACCTGGGACAATAACATGGAAGTGCTTAGTACTTTGAACTGTGCCAAGCTCAAGAGTGGCTGAGGATGTCATTAACTGTAAATAAATCAGTTGTGAAGTGTTGTATTCATTTAGCTGGTGCCTGGGAGGGTTGAAATTGGAGGGCTCTATGTACTCATCAGCCGTGTTGGTTTCTAACTTCTCGGTGGTTCTGGGCATGGTTGGGATTTGCAGCTGAATCTGTAGGGATGTAGAGGGCAGATCTCTACAATAGCCAGCATGGACAGAGAGCTGCCTTCTGCATGGGAACACAGACATACCTTGGCAGATAAAGTCCTATCTGACTTTAGAGGAGCGATAGCAGTGGCAGATCAGAGAGAGCCTGTGATGATCTGTCTGGGTGGGCAGTGGAATCTCGCTAATGGGTCTGGGGTTCAGCAGGATGAGGTGGGGGTTGTACCCTGTGCTCTCCCTGCCCTGCCCTTGGTTTTGCTCCCTCAATATTCGCAAACTCATTTCCTTTCCACATGAACCCTGGTGGCTTCTCCCATCACACTTAAATATTAATTTTATTTTGACTACTGTGGTAGATGAGCATTTGATGCATTGTGTGAGCCTGGAACAAGCAATAGCAGTTGAAGTACAACATTTTAGCAGCTTTTGATGTTTTGATAATGGCTATAATAAAATATTTATTGATAAATATGGATGTGTATTCAGATAAGAATAGAGATATATTTTGGGGCAACTGGTATTTATATGAAACAAAAGCATTGATTCTTCTCACCAAGTGCTCAACCTGCAATTTTGAAATCCTGTTTACTTCTCAGAAATGAGAAAGAGGACCAAAAAAAAAAAAAAAAGAAAGAAAAGAAAAGAAACATTGCTAACAGCAGAGTTCCTGTAGTCTGCATTGGGTTAAAGCTGCAATACCTGTGGGTGCTACACCCTGCTGCTCTGGGCAGGGTCCAGCCGGTCTCCTCGAGCAGCTTCGTGTGGCTTTCCAGCCTTGCCAGCAGGAACCACTCTCCATGGGCTGGCCTGGAAATCCCTCTGCTCTTACTTGTTGGGAGAGCGTGTGGGCATGCCCTGAAAGAGGAAGAAATTAGGAGTTTTCTTCCTGCAGAGCTGCCACTGCCACCCAGCTGGCCCTGGAGCAGGTGGCAGGATGACAGGAACCGGTGGGTACGGTGGCAAACGCTGAATTCTGGGCTCTTCCCCGGCAGCTCCTGCCTGTTCAGCAGCACGGAGCAGAAGCTGTGGCTCTGTCTGGCAGCTCTTGCCTTCCCAACACCCACGCCAGGCAGAGGGAATTGCGTTTTTGCTCCATCAGGTCACATTTCACCAGTTTTCCTTCACGTCTGGTGTGATCCGTGGCTGAGCTCCCGCCGGTTCCTCTGCTGACCCAGGTGGGCTCTGCAGGGGCAGAGGCTTCACCACAGAGCCTGGCAGGTCTCAGTCATGGGGAATTTAATGATGGACTCTGCTTATTGCTGGTGCTGAGCCCGAAGCCCACAGCAAAGTGCTCTCTCTGGAGATTGGTCCAGTGTTGGAAAGCCTGGGCTTTGTTACATGGATTCAGTGCAACCTCTCCCCTTTTTTTCCCTTCCTTTCCCCTTTTTTTCCCCCTCTCCTCTTTTTCCCCCCTTTCCTTTTCTATATGTTCTATATGTTTATTGGCAAAATGAGCAGCAGACATAATGTAGAGCCAGACCCTCCTTCATCTCCTCAGTGTTTATCACCTGGTCTTCAGCACCTTTTTGTGTGACAGCAAACACCTTGCCAAGGCACCTTGGGCTCTCTTTGGTGCCTGTCACTAAACTTGAGTTTTACATAGTGATGGGAACAGATCCTGGGCCTACCTTGCGTACCTGGAGCTGATTAGGTGGGGTCCTAAACCACAGGAATTTGGGTCTTCTTCCCAGGGAACCTGGTTCCTGCTGAACAAGAAAAACTCCAAACCCTGGAGCAGAAACTGGTGCCTCTCCAGGTGATGATACTGTGAATCCCTAAAATAAAATACAGCAGCCTCTGCAGTACAGCAGGGTGGGGACAGCTGCACAGGGATGGTGTCACCTGAAGCCTTTGTATTTTCAGGTAAATTGTCAGAGTTGCAGATGCTGTCTTGCAAAATCAGGCAAAAAGCTGAGTTTCATTTTTCTTCTCAGCTCCTAATTTCTTTGTATGCCTTATAAATACTTTTCATTCTGTGCTGTCACTTTTGGTTAGTAAAAAGCAATTTAACAAGTTCTCCCCCAGAATGTGTTTTAATGCATTTTATGCAGAATGACATTAATGACTTGACTTGTTAATATTTTATTTAATGGATATAGGAGCACATTCAATTTTACATGAATGCATGTCACGATGCAGGGGAGGGAATGCTGATGTGTGGTGAGGATGCGGAAGCAGATGTGAATCCAGATCACAGCATTTCCTAGCACAGGCTGCTCTGGTTGGGATCACCCTCCTCTTCCAGACTGCCTGTGGTGCTAATGCTCAACTCCAACATGCTTTGGTTGGTGCATTTCATGAGACCACAGTTCCAGCCAAGCTGGCAGCTTTGGTGAGCCCAGTGAGATCAAACACTGTTAATTTGGATATTCTGGGGGTGATTGTTGCCTGTGGTTTCATCCTGCAGTTCATCTGAGGCTGGTTTCCTTTCTCCATGTCTCATTTTGGCGGAGTTCATGTCACACTCAGGATTTTCCCTGTACAAGTCTGTCTCAGGATGCTGAATTTCAGCAGAGAGGTCCTGCAGCCCTTGTCCTGCCACAGGAATGATGGTCCTGGGTGCAGGAGTGGTGATGAGCATGGGGCAGCTCCTGGCATCAGACTGGCAACATCTCCATCCATCTGAAATGTGCACAGCACCCCTGTGATCCTGCTGAGCACGAGCGAGTTCATAGCCTCCGAGGAGCTTCTGTGGCAGTGCCAGGTACCCCTAGAGCTGGATGTGGGGAGGGGGGACAGGACTCCCCCCGTCCATCATCCTGAGCAGCCTTGACAAGCTGGTGGAAAAAAATTAGTGTCCTCGGTTAGGAACTGTAATCGTTGATGGCATTTCCACCTACACAAGTAATTAAGATTCAATAAGGCTGCTGTTAATGTATGCTGTTAAATTAGCTGCTGAGCATTAGAACCTTATTACCTTAATTTAAAGTATTACCGTTTTTGTACTTGCCTGGTGCTGATCTCTGCTGTGCGCTGGTCGTGGTGAGGGCTCAGGCTGCAGCAAGGTGCTCAAGCACTGCTCGTGGCAGCCGTGTGCTGCCTTCTCCATCCCTTCCCACGAAAGTACGTGGTCCTGATGCCTGTTGGGTTAATAGAGGAAACAGGAGCTGCCAGCTGTGGACAGAGGGTGTGACTATAAAACCATTGCTGCTGCATCAAGAATAAATTCAGTAGGAGAGCATCTGTAAGTATAGTTGCAATTTGATTTTCATTCCATGCCCTGTAGTGACACATAAAAACATAAGTGACTAAACCCTTCTGCACTATCACTTGCTTGCTATTTTCAAGTACTCATCTGAATGTTTTCGAAATATTTTTTAAAGATGATGTTTAACTTTATGTTGGGCCAAATTCCTAGGTGAGAGATGTGTGAGGTGTTTGAAAAAAAGTGAGACTGTTAGTGCAGCTGGTGTCTAAAGTTCATAAAAAGTGGGTTTTTTTGAAATCTGTAGGTCAGCTGGGGAGTAGTAAGTGTGTGTGCATGTGTCCTCTGCAGCTAATGACGGTAAGCGTAAGCTGATCAAGTTTGAGAATGCCATACATTACTTGTTCTAAATGAATTGTTTTAACAATTTCTGCAAAGAAACAATACTGTAGAAAGTCAGAAGAGACTATTACACGGTACGTTAGAGCTGTTCCTGGGGAGCTCAGCAGCCCGTGCTGAGAGTCCCACAACTCTGGGATTTTCAAGCAGAGCCCTTCAATTAAGCTCAAAACAGTTTGTTCAGACCTTCACAGAAGTGAATCAGTGCAAAGCAGAAACACGACCGCAGAGACTCTAGAATTTGCAATTCCCATTTTATCTAGGACAAGAGAGGGCAGAAATTCCTTTAGCATCAATGTTTTGCTGTGAGTCTGATGCGTGTGTGGTGCCAGTGGTGCTGATGCAGCCTGGGCTGCCAGGGGAATTATTGGGATGTTAAAATACAAAAGAGAGGAGGAGAGAAGAAACTGTTCTCTGACACTCAGCACAACAGAATCAGGGTCTGCAAACACTCGGGTCTGTGTTTATACACTCAATTCATGTCAGGTTTTGCCCTACATACCAGGAGCAGGAGCCCGCTCAGGGATGCCCAGGAGGGAAGCAGGCGTTCAATGCACATTCAGCCACGCTCTGTTCCCTCCTACAATACCTGGTTTTGTTGTTGCCATAGTTCCTAAAAGAGGCTTCTCATTTGTGCCACAAAAAATAGATTTTGAACCCAAGTAGTGGTCTGTCTCTTGGCCCAGGTCACTTCCTTAGTGAAGGAGAAAGAAATTTTAAAAAGAGAGAAAGAAAGGAGTTGCATCTGTTTTTGCAGGTTTTGCAGGTGTAGAGGAACTTCCCTGGCAGCATCACGTTCTTCTGTGTCTGCAAAAGTCATTGAGGAACGTTTTGGGTGAAAACCTGTCTACAAATGCAAACCAGAACATTAGCGTGGCAACAGTTACTTTATGGTGTGCTAGGAAGGCTGATGTCCTCTTCAGAGGGAGAGGAGTGCAGCAGGGCACCAAGAATAAATGCTTCAGAAATAGACCAAACTGTGCATTTTTCCAGGAAATCTGTACTGTTGCGAATCAAAAACAGCATCAGCCATTTTCACCAGGCACTGCCCAGCACGCTGCCCTGGGAAAGGCCTTTTCACCTCCACCTCTCCTGATTGCTGCCTGGCTGCTGGACTCCTATTTATAGATTTTCAGCCTTTCAGAGGTGGCAAAGTCTTGATTTCCTTGTCCTGCTGAGAACTGAAAATACTCTAAGCCTTAAGTCATTAAATTATAATTCTGAGCTGCAAGCTGTTAAATGAGGAGGAAATAATTTTCCTGGTTAGTACAACAAATAGTGTTTTTTGTATCACTCTGGGCATCTCAGGTGCCTTTTTCTCCAGCTGCTCTGTTGCACCTGTAACTCTGGACTTTTTCCTTAACCCAGACATTCTTCCCCCTTCCCAATGCCCACCCAAGACAATTCACTTTATAAGAAGGTCTGAAATAACATGGTGTGAGAAGGATGGTATGGAAAGAAAAGCTGTAGTAACTGTCCCCGTCTAGTAAAAACCTGAACTTTGGTAGCAATGTAAAAGCCATTACAATCCTTTAATGAGCAGCCTTTATTACATCCATAGATCATCTCCTGTCTCTTGCTTTTTCTACCTTACATGGCAATTAGTTGCACGCAGTTTGGAGACATTTTGGAGTCTCATACAGAAAAGGCAGCTCTTCCCTCATTGCCATGCTCAGCTCCTGCTGTGACACTCCTGCAAAGTCTGCCTGTGTTCAGGCTGTGCTCTTTGGGTGGAGAAATGTCTTGGCCATGGTGGATGTCTCAGAGATGTGAAGTTTGATCTGAGCTGAATAAGCAAAGCACAGGCTGGTTGTGTTGGGTTTAGCTCCTCAGCTCGGCTGTTTTCCAGTGAATGTGCTGAGAGAATGTTTCTGTGACTTTGCTTATAAATCGCTTTGCAGCTTCTGTTTGAGATGTGCATGAATCTGCTTAATTGCCTGTTTTTTTTCTTCCCTGCAGTCTGTGCCCAGAGCAGTGAGTTAGGAGAGAAATACTGTTTAAACTAAGCATTTTTGTGGGTGCTCCTCAGAGATATGGGGGTGTCCAGTGGCCACTTCTGAGGGTGCAGCTTTTGCCCAGGGAGCGGGACAGGCCATAGTGTCCATTCCTGGTGCTCTAGGGGTGTTTGTGTGGTTTGGTTTGGGGCTGCTGATGCCCTTTGTGTCCTCTTTGCTGGCAGGAGATAAACCTCTCCTGTGTGTGCCCCATGCCTTTCTCTGGAGCCTGGCACCTCCCTGCCTGCTCCTGCCTTGGCTTGCTCAGCAACTGCACTTAGGTCACCTTCTCTGCAATAAAATAAAATGCAATATATCTACTTAGAAAATCACTTGTAACTGTGGCAATCAAATAAACAATGAAATGGAAAGTAGCAGAGGCAGCCAGGAGGTTTGTTAGAAGGTAAAAAAGCCCAAACAAAACCAAACAAACCCCTCCAAGCCCTCACAAAACTAACAAGGTTTCATAACGTTTCTACTGAACCCACAGAGATGTCATTTCTAGTTCAGTGGTACCCGGTTGGCCAGCAGCAAGAGCAACAGTTTTATAAATAGTTGTTTGGTTTTGTATCTGTGAAAGGATAAAATTAGAAAGCAAGGGCTGCTTTGTGGGCAGGACTGTGGACAAGTTCTGCAGCCAAGACAAATCTGTCCGGCAAATGAGCTCCTGGCTCCCAGCATTTGGATGGATGGCCACCTGGTACCTGTGCCAGGCTCCCAGCTCTGACCTTCAGACAAGGCAGCTGAGCCCCTGGCTCTCAGAGGGCAGCCGCTGTGTTCAGCAAACACGGCCGTTCCCCTCGGTGCACAGATCAGAGCAGATCCCTTTGGGGAAAAAAAGAAGTTCCTAAGCAATCTGGCTCCTAAACACACTAACGAGGAACTGCCCTGAATTGTGATTGCTATGAAAAAAACCTGAGGAACAAATGGAGCCTCATGTGCTCATTAGTCTGAGTGCAGTGATGCTTCATGAGGAGGCCCCAGGAGAGGGATGATGAACTGCAGGGACTGTGGTCTCCAGGAGGGATTTGCCTTTGAACCCTGCATCATTCTGCTTGGTCTGTGCCTCTAAAACATATTCGTTTAGGCTTCACTAATGCTTGGATATCCTGGCCTGGAAAAGTAAATAGGTGGGTTAGTGTAGAGAGAAATGTCTGGGAAACTGGAAATGAAGCTTGAGATCTGAGATCTTGAGTACCTTCTAATTAATTAGAAGTTTGCTGGGGGCAAGGGTTAATGCTTTTTTTTTTTCCTTTTCTTTTTTTTTCTTTCTCCCCCCCCCCCCCTATTTCTTTAGCCATTTTCACTCACTTGTACTTTCCAGCTGCCATTTTGATTCTGAATAGTCCATAGCCCAGGCACAAAGACGTTTTTGCTGCAGGTGCAGCCCTGAGCTTGCCCCCAGCACATCCTGACACTTGCAGCTGGGGCCAAGGGCAGTGCAGAATTAACCACTCTGGGTTTCTCTGCAGGTCTGAAGCGCAGCTACACGTGCAACATCTGCAGCGTGACCCTGAACTCCATAGAGCAGTACCACGCGCACCTGAAGGGCTCCAAGCACCAGACCAAGTGGGTATCCTCATGCTTTTCCTGGTGGCCTCCTGTCTGTCTGTCGCTCAGATGAATAGATATATAATAATGCTTTATTCTCTGATAGCCCCTCATCTGAGGAGCTCTGGAGGTTCTCCTAGCTCAGATACCAGAGACACTCCAGGTTGGGAGGTGCAGGGCTGAGCCCAGCTGGGCTCCCCACAGTCCCACCGAGTTGACCACATGTCCCAGCAAAACCTGCTGTCAGCTCCTCACAGCTGGTCTTGCTGCTGGAGGTTTGTCCTGGGTTTCTGCCACAGACTCTGGGATAGTCCTGCAGGATCGTGAGACTGCAGATGTCCTGGGACAGGGGCTCCTGTCTGGGGAGGTGAAGTGTGCTAAGGGAATGTGCTGCTTCCTGAATATCCCCCTTCTCTCCTCTAGCCCCTTTCTGAGGAACCCCCACACATGGCAGTTGTTCTACACGTGATACTGAGTTTGCAGCTTCTTTCATGTGTGAGACCTCAGAGGAGATGCTGCGAGTGTAATGGGATTAGATGTTTCCAAGTGGAAAGTTTATGCTGTGATTTAGAGCAATTATGTATTACCCAACTTTGAGAACTGGAGGGAGCCTGCTCTGGCAATTAGTACAAATTATTAAAATGAAGTGGTGAAGATACATGGTACCAGAGTGTAGATTAATGAACTAATCTCTCTTAATACACTTACATGTGAGCTTTGGGAACTGTTTCAGGTTGAAGCTCTTAGGACTGCCCAGATTAGGAGAGGGGTATAAAAGGTGTCATTAGTTACTGAAATACTTTCAGGTAGGTTTATTGGCAGTCTGAAAAATGAGGCAAGATGATCAGAACCAGCAATAAGTACTAATGTCTAATTTTGCTTAAGCTACCAAAGGATAAATGTAGATGTTCCCCAATTGATGTTAGACCTTCAAAGATTCCCAGTATTATTCACATTAGCTATTTATTCATGGAGCAAATGAATATCTTCCAAATGCCACCCTTTCTGAACCCGAGCATGTAAGTCATATTCCAGATCTTAATTAACAGAAGGATCTGATGGCATCAGATTTTCTAGATGGGGTCAGTGTCTGTACCCAGTGCTGGAAAATGGAGCTGAGAGCTGATTCCATCAGAAACCTGGAATGGGAGCAGCTGTGATGTGCTGCTTGGGCACGGAGCTGTGATTTATCCTTCCCCTGCCAGTCCTTCCGAGTTTGTGTTATTGTTGCTGTTGGTATTTTTACAAAGGATAAAGGAGCATATTTCAAATTAGAGCAGCCTCATGGACAGGACACAGGGATGTGTAGGAAAGATGCACTGCTGCTTTCCAGCGTTGGGTGGATGCCTCCCATCCCGTTTGATGTTCACATTGTCTGCGTTGGTTGTTCAGTCACCTACAATTAGCAGAGTGTCATCTCCACACTTGGACAATCCGGCAGAAAGAGAATTCCTTCTGCATCTCTTGCTTTCCCAAACTTTGACAAAAATTGCAGAGACTAAGAACCTTTCTGCTTCATCCCTTGATGGGTACTGGAGTAGGAGCCTACTAGGGAGTGTATTCACTGCAGAGCTCGGGATGGAAGGGAGCATCTCTCAGCAGGAGCTGAGACAATAATTCACATTCATTTATTGATGCCAATCAGGGAGAAGACCCTCAGGTCCCTGACTGAGCGTACACAGCAGGAGGCCAGGCTGTGGGATGGGAGAACTGGGAATCCCGTTCCATGGTGGGGAGATTGCTGCTGCTCACCAGAACCTTTAGCAGTTGCTCAAAGTCAGGAGAGTGACTCTTCCAGAACAGAAACCTGGGGGAGCTGAGAACACCAGCACACAGCCCTGCAGGACTCCTGCTTTTTTTGTAAGGACCTTCCTCTTCTGCCAATTAATATTCTTATCAGTCTTTCTAAATTTAGTTTCTTATCATTTATTGATAGTGACTTAAATCTGGTCCCAAGAGATTTTCATGGGCATTCAGTGCAAGAGAAAACAAAGTAATAAATTCAAAAGAAAATATGTTACAAATATAATAATGGAGTGGCAATTAGAGACATTCGTCTGACCAATTTCTATGGGAAATTGCTCTGATTATTCTATTTCCTCCATCCATTGTTCATTCTTACACAGTTTTCTTTGAGGCTAAGTATCCGAGCACAGCATGGATCCCTCCAGCTCCAATAGGGAAGTGCAGAAGCCCGGGAGACAATAGATTGGCAGCTTGGGTTTGTGCACAACAAAAGCTCTTCCCACCCTGTAATTAGTATGTAACCAGATTTTACTCTCTTTGTTTAAAGCTACTTTTGCAGCTTCATTGTCCTCTATATGGGACTGAAGGAATGAGTTACCCATGTCTTTTATCCTGGGTCAGTTCTCCTCCCATAGTCTAAGGGGCACTGCCAGATGTGTCTGGGAGAGAGGCACAGCCCCAGGAGGAGTTGTGAGGGTCTCATGACCAGAGTTCTTCTATTTGCCATGTACACCAAGATGACCTTGTCACAGTGTCTGTCCAGAGCTGGGTGCTTGTGGTAATAGCAAGTAGCAAAAGAATTTCAGAGGGTGAAGCAGCTGATACAGCTTGTGTTCCAGGCTGTAGTGCAGACAAAGCTGAGCAAATCTTCATTTCTAGTGCTGGGAATGACCACATTGTGAAAAGTTATCCTACATCATGTCTTGACTGTTGTTGGAGTGGCTGAAGGTGTGTGTGCCGTCAGCCTGTTTCCAGCACAGAGGAATGTGCAGGGCCACAGGAACACAGCAGGTTCTGACAGGGCTGCATCCACAGTTTTACAGCTTTCTACGAGCAATTGCCTCTTCCATACAAAGAAAGTTCATTTTGAAATCCAGACCTGGATTCTGACGAGTTTCCAGCACTGCTTTGTCCTGGAGCAGGGCTGGGTCATAGCAGCACCGTGGCTCTTGAGTTCAGGGTGAAGAAATGTGAATGTGCCTGCGTGGGGGTGCCAGGGGAGGAGGAGGAAGCTGCCCCCCGCCCCCAGCCCTCCTGAGATCCTCAGAGTGTTTTGCCCACTGATTTTTCTGTTCTCATTATCGCTGGTTAGTGTCAAGGCTGCCCTCTTCCTTATAACTCGGTCTGAAGCCAGTGGATTGCAGTTTCCAAGGCAACAAAACATTTTATGTAGCTGTCATACTTCATATAATTAAAAAAAAAAAAAAAGAAGGGGGCGTAGTTTGTAAAGGAAAGGGATTTTGCTCTAGGACAGGTTAGCAGGGAAGGTGGTTGCAGGCTGGAAGCTGGTAGCACTCAAAATACACATGGCAGATGAGTCTTCTGAAAAGCTGCTTTAGGAGAGAAGAACTTTTATGACAAATGAGTCAAGTTGTGGATATTTATTATAGTTCTTGAGAGCTCTCCAGAGAGCAGCACACAACTGAGCCACTGCTAGAGCTGCTTTAAATAACCCACCACATAGCAGCCCTTGAACTACTGCTCAGCAGGCTGCATTATCTGGACCTCCATCGTTTCTCAGCACTGGTGAGGATGGTGCTGGAGATCCACCAGCCAGGCAGGGGTGGAGGTTGCAGACCCTGCAGCTGACCTTGTTGTCTTTGGTGGGCAGAGCTTTGCTGCTTGTTTACAGGAATGTCAAGGGCTCGCCTGAATGCTTCTGACTGGATTTAACCAAAAGATGGGAAAATTGGAGGCTTGGGAGGGAGAGCTGGAAGTGTCTTGGCTGGTATTTTGGTGTTGAATAAAAGATGCAGGAGGAGGTAGCTAATATTGAGCTAGTCCTTATCCCTCTGGCCAATGAATATGCAAAGCAAGATAAACTCTACTAGCTCACATTTTCTTTTTCTCCAGGGTGCAGATACTTTAAGCTGTATATTTAAAATAAAGGAGAAATGCAGCCCTTTTTTACCCTATCATGAAGTCAGGAATTGGGGCGAGGGTCAGGTAGAGGAGAATATTTCTTTTAAGGCATCACAAATCTGTCAGCCAGGCAGCTTTCATCAGGGGTCAGGCCGTGCTTGTCCTCGCTCTGATGGGGATGTGTGTTCTTACAGGGCAGGGGAGCAAGGGCTGCTGTGGATTGTGCTGGGGAGGCAGAGCTGCAGCTCGGGGCTCTGAGACATGCTGGTGCTGGAGCAGGTCCCGAAATGTGGCTGGACTCTGGAACATCTGCAGGGGGAGGAGCACTAAACCTTTAATTAGGGATTTGTGAACTGTGTAGAGATGATTGACTCATTGTTGGACTTGCTTTCCAGAAATAGACGTGGGGTTTTTTTAACTCTCCCCTTCTCCCTTCCTCCTGCCACCAGTGAGCAGTGGAATGAGCAGCAAGGTGCGAGGCACTTGGTACTGGTGCCCACTTGGGCTGGATCTGCTCAGCACCAGCAGCCCCATTTCTATGGGGACCAGTGGCAGGCACGACACAGCTGGTGAGGAGCTGGGGGAAGGGGACACGTTCTCTCTGAAACGTCAGGAGATAATCACGTGCCAGCCTCGCTCCTCACTGCTTGCCATGGGCTGGAGAAACAAAACTTCCCTCTTCTCTGGTTTATGTAAACTGTGAAGATTAAAAATCACTGCTGGAAATCCACAGAGATTTAAAGTCCCGGGTAGTTCTGAAAGAAGACAGAGGGTATTCAAAATCAGGGGGTCAAAGCAATGCTTGTACAGAACATTAACTTAGGGCTTTGCAAAAAGTGTTTCCCTCCTTTAATTCGTAGGTGGTGGGATCAAGGACAGGGTCCTGTGTCCATCATGGTGCCCAGGAGGAGAGAGCCAGGCTTGGGGAAGATGTGCTGGAGGGGCTGATCCCAGGGCTGCAGTAGCTCCTTAGGGGATCAGCCTAAGGATGCTGTGAGCCCAGACCCATGGTTATGTCAGTGCCACCTCTGAGCTGGTTGCAGATACATCAAGTGCTGTAATAATGTGGTGGTAGAGAGAGCTGGGGGCTGTCCAGCACCGCCCTGCCTGTCAGCGATCCCAGGCTGAGACCCAGCCCCAGTAATTAAGAGTCTGACTACATGGGCATAATGATTTCCCTTCCATAAAGAAGAGGCCTTTATTTTGCCTCTTTGATCAGCCAGGCCTCTCTGCCACATCTAGAGCTCACAAATGTATTCTGGGGTTTTATAACCACTCATTTACACATTCATAGATACTAATACATGTCTGGGTTTCCCTTCCAAACTCAAGCTTTCTGATTAATTTCAGGATTTTTGCAGAGGGGACCCAATCCTGCAGCTATCATTGGGGTGAAATCAATTCGATCTGCCAAAGAAGTGCAGGATTCCGTCAAAATTAATTCCAAGGGGTTGAGAATGGTCATTTCTAGTGTGGAAGGTGAAGACCTTTCTGCACAGCCCTTCACCTGGTCTTTGGGCTGCACCCTGTGAAAGCCCAGATGAGTAACGGCCCAGCGAGAAGTAAATGGCAGCAGGTTTGGTGCCTGTGAGGGGCTTTTATGTCTTTTTCTTTTTTTTTTTCCTGATGGAGAACGCAGATGTCTAATTGGAATAGGGTATTTATTAACATAAGCTTCTTGGCTATTCAGAAATCAGAGCTAATCAAAATACTGTAAATATCATGCCTGGAGAAATGTCACCCTTCACCAGCATTGCCTTGCCATTTTTTTTTCAGTCTATTTAAGAAAATGTAAACAAATATTGCAGCCTGGTGTGGCCAAAGCACTTTCCTGGTTGTGGTATCTGCCAGAGCAAACGTGCAGTGAAGGCAGAGCCTGTGCTGGGTGCTCTGTCTGAATTTCTCAGGCACCGTTTGCTCCAGGGGCTTTTGAAGTTTATTGCCTGCCAAGAAGCAGGAGACAGGACCAGAGGAAGGCTTGGATGGTTCCTGGCATGACTTTGTTTGTGTCAGATTTTGTGTAAAATGTTGTTTCTGTTTCCCGTGGACTTTTCCAGCCCCATCCCTGGTGTTGAGAGGTTGAGCTCCCTCCTCTGCATCCTCACCCAGAATGAATGTACTCTTTGATATAGGGTTTCAAATAAATTACAGGAAATTATAGTAAATACTTGAGTTGTACCGTGTACTTTACAACCAAGCCAAATGATTTTTTTCTTACCTCGATGACTGCAACTTTTATTGGTAGCAGTAACAATTTCCGTGTACTTTCTATAACGTATAGTGGCTGATACCTAAAATAAAAAGAAGCCTTTGGAGTGTTAATAACTCCAGAAGATGAATAGTTATAAAAGGTAGATAGAATTGAAAGGCATTTTAATTTGTCATTATTTCAGTTCCAGGGAGCAGATGAATAATTACGCTGCCTATGAAGAGAGAGGGTGTAATACTTTCTCTCATTATAGGATTAAATTGTCTCCCTTCCCTTTTAATGTAAGTGAAAGTAAAGATCTCTCTGATACCTTCTGTTTTGATCATAATTTGAAAGCCCCAGAACAGCTCGTGCAGCTTTGTTTTGTGGTGTCGGGTGCAGGGATCGATCACTTTAATGTAAAGCATAAACACTGGATGGATTTCTCCAAGTGTACACCTGAGCTTGGCAGCACTCACTGATGAGGAACCTCCCTTGGCCAGAGATGCTGGGTCACCAGCAAGGGAAGTTCTGTGGGTTTGGCATCTCCAACAAAGGCAAACTGAGGACCTAAAGGAAATGATGCTTTTTTCAGAGCTGGAGCTTTGGCCGCTGACAGGCTGGGGGGTGGGCAGTGCCCAGTGGGAAGGGGCACAGGCTGCTCCGGAGGCTGCCCAAGGGGAACAGATACATGGGCAGAGCTTGGGAGGGGCAGAGAGACCAGCTCTGAGCCCCCAAGAGCAGCAGCCAGTGACTTCTCCTTCGGTTTTGTCTTGCAGCCTGAAGAACCAGTAGTAGCTTGTTGGTGGAGACAAGGAAAAGCACCGAGGCAGCTTCTGCGGAGAGGAGCTGGTCAGCAGGGAGAGGACGCTTTCTGGGACAGTGATCCTGTGTGGATTCAATAATTAACATGTAACTAACCTTCGCTTTGGACAGATACATGGATTTTTCTTTTTTTTTTTTCTTTTTTAATTTTGTGGTGAGTTAAAAGATTTCAATGGATTTTTTTACCCTTTCAAGATAATATTTATTCAGCACAGAGTCTAGAGTATGATAACAATCCTGTAAATACAGCACTTAATCATCGCTCATCTTCAGAGACAGTGGAAACAAAATATTTTACTTTTTCATATTTATTCTTAGATTTCTCCCAAGAGTATAAAATTATTCTATTCCATTATCCATGATAGTGATGTAATCAGTCTTCAATCAGAAATAAACATACTTTCTTCACCTTCTCCAGCATGGTTTCTGTCAACACATAAAGAGCAGCGAAAAATGAATCACGGGGATTGTATAACAGATGAATTTTTTCCTTTCCTCTTTGTCTTCAGAGAAAAAAATGGTTCACTGAGCAAAGAAAACTAAAACGAAAGTGTCAAATCCTTTTCCCACCAGTAGGATTCCTGCAGGCCAGATGGAAGCCATTCCCTTTATTGACTTTGCTGGTGCAAACCCCAAGGCAGAGGTTGCTGTGCCCACTTATGGGTCCTGGAGCGGGCAGCCCCCCAGGAGAGCTACGGGGAGGATGGGGGCACCGGCTGAGCTCACTGGGCTGTCTGGTGCCAGTACCACTGGCTGCGAGCGCATCACCTGCACAGCTGGAGGGAGACGGAGGAGAGCGACCCGTGATGGGGATGGTGAGAGGCAGCGAGGACCAGCGACGGAGACAGTGGAAAGGTGATGAGGACCAGTGACGGGGACGATGGAAAGGCAACGTGCAGAGGCTTGTTTCAGGATACCAAGGAGCTGTGCCAACAGCCACCGTCCTCCACCGAGGCACCAACTGGCACCATGCAACCTCCCCAGCCGCTCGCTGCTGAGCTCAGGCATCTCCCTGCCCCAGAACACCCTGGGTGCTGCAGTCATGTTTGCACATAGAGAGGAGAACCGTTGAGCAGAGTCAGGTCTGCAGGGAGCATTAGGAGCCGGACCTGTTGGAGACCCTCCAGGTGCTGGGGGTCTCTGGCAGCCCCCCCAGACAGGGTCCTACTGCCCATGCAAGACCCCATCTGACAGCTCTGCAGGCAGGGGCTCTGTGGCAGGGACTGCA
Source organism: Brachypteracias leptosomus (assembly GCA_013401335.1). NCBI lineage: Eukaryota > Metazoa > Chordata > Aves > Coraciiformes > Brachypteraciidae > Brachypteracias > Brachypteracias leptosomus. Next base: position 258,341 of record VYZX01011612.1, read on the forward strand.
GCTCCTGGGGAGGAAGGGAGGAAAACACTCAAAGGATTTGAAGGGAGAAAAAATTGCCCTAAATCAGCCTTAACCATCCAAGAGGAATGCTGCTTGTGTATAACCCAGCCAGGCCCCAGTCCGCAGGAGTTTGTTGCTTGTCTATAGGGAAGGTGTTTGCTCCTCACCAGCTTTGGGGGGAGCAGAACCAGAAGTAGTTCTATTCACTGGGAAGGGGGAGCTCACAAGGATTTTAGTTTTTCTACTGCAGTCAGCACAAAGGGACCAGGTTTCTTTCCTAATCCGCTGCAATAGCCACGATCCAGCGTCACAGAGGTACCACCAGCAATGCAAACCAAACCTCGCCGTGCCCGGTTACTGGGTGAGTGCACCTTGCATGCAGTGAACTCGTCTTGTGAATGCTGCTGGAGAGGAAGCACCACCTTTTTAAAGAGCAATCTGGTTGTTCTATGGATGTGTAGTAGCACAATTCTTCCGAGACTGTGGCCATTTCCCTGCTTCTGCATCATCTTCCTGTGCTCCTGACTGGAGGTTCTCTGGTGTCTTTGGAAGGGAGCGGTGTCCTGTACAGGTCCATCAGTTCATTTACCAGGAAGCCCAGCAAGGTTCAAATCCACTTCTCCACCATCTTGAGGAAGGGCAGTGACCTACTGCTGCCTGCTCTGCATTGGGAAACTTGCAATTTAACCACAGCTCACCATGGTCTGCAGGTTTGTGAATTTTCTGCCAGGTGAACACACTGTACGGAGATGATTAATCTGTGTCCTCCACCTGAGTCTCTGCACCTCAATAAACCAAAGCAAAGTGTTATCGCTCTGCATTTGGGTGTTGAGCAGCACTGTGTGTTTCAGAGGAGAGATGTTTGGACATGTCGCTTGGACAATGTTGTTTTATGTGTTTACAGAATTATTACTGTTACTGAGTGTTTGTAATATGGTAGCCCATGAGGTATTGAGCTGGGTAGCAGAGGATGCTGCTGGCACCGCTCAGTGACCTTCATCTGTCTGGTTTGAGGGAAGCAGCACCCAAAGGATTTGTGCAGCAGAGCAGTCTCAAGTGGCAGAGGGGTGGGTGAAATCCAGGCAGCTTCACTGCCAGCCTGTGCTGAGCCATATTTGGGGAAAGACAATATTTAAAGTCATTAAGTCACGAGGCAGCACATGCTAGGAGGTAATTGTCCTGATCCAGTGCTGGTACCTGGAGGACTCCCTCAGTACAAGCTACTCTACTTGCAAATGAGCCCGTAGGATGAAGTGGGAGCAGGCTTTTTGTGGAGGGGACCTTGTGATGCTGGAGGAAGAAAAATAGTCTTAATCTGCTGCTGACAGGGTTCTGCTTTTCATATCTTTCCCTATGGTGGGAAGAAGTTCATCTTCCATGGCTGGCTGGAGAGGAGCAGGGGGGTTCTGACAGCTGTGAGGAGTTCTGCAGGGAGCAGAGCCATGGAAAGCTGCTTTGGCTTTCCTTCACCAGGATAATATTGTGGAACTGGCTTCTTAATTGCTGTCTCATCTGGGGCTCTGAAGTCCCTCACTACCTCCCTGCTGGGGTCATCCTTTTAATGAAAACAAACCTATTTTTGTCTGTGAAATGATTCTTTTACCTTGCAAATGCAAATAAAACCCCAAACTAATCAGATCTATTTTTAAAAAACTCTTTCCAAATCTTCAGGAGAGAAGAGAAATAATTCTCCTAAATAAGGAGGAAGATCAATAATAAATGTTGCTCTGCAGAAGCCCATGTTGGCAGGGAAGGCTAAATAGACTCCTTCCAGTCTCAGAAGAAATGAGACTCCTGTGATTTGGGTTTGGGTTTTTTTGTCATAACACATAAAGTCTGTTGGCAAATACAGTTAACAGGCAATGTTCAGTGCTTTATCTTCGTCTGGTGTTTAATCAAAGGGACATACTACATCTGTATAATAGCTGGGCTAATTGACTTGACAGAACAGAGCGATTCTCTTGGTCATCTTCATGTTTGGGGAAATGAACATCACCAAGTGTGATGATAGGGGCTAGAGACAACCTGGGGCAAAGCCCCTGTTTGCAGGTTGGAGCTGTGACAGGTACGAGACACAGACACAAAACTCACATTGAATTTTAAAGTTTGCTGAACTGTCTTTATCTGTTTTGAAAATCTTTCCTGTTGTGTTTGGTTTGTGCTTAGATTAGCTTTAGGGGAAGGGAGAGAAGCACCAGTCCTATTTGTTGTTAGCATTTAGTGCCTTGGAAACTCTCCCTGCTCGCATGTGTGGTAAGCAGAGACAGGTTGTGAGCCAGGGGACACTGGAAGAGCTTTGGCCATGTTACCCAGGTGAGCAGCAGCATGGACTCGGGCTGGTGCTGGGGTTTGTGTCAAACATGTACAGAATGCTCTTACATGCTTGAAGAATATCTTCTCCCTCGAAAAGGGACAAATGAAGTAAGTGACGAATGCTTCTAGTGTACATCCTGTCTGGAGGTGATTTTTTCCCTCCACCTTGCTCCTTTGTGTTGCTGGGGGAGAGCAGGAACCCGTGCAGCTCATCCCAGACCTGTGTCCCTTTGGTGCTCTCTCTTCTGCACTAACTCTTGCTGATTTCATGTTATGTGTTTAAAAAATATTTTATATACAAACAAGGTAGCTTGTGTTTTGCTTCCATCTGCGATATTTGCACTGTTTCTATATACACAACAGTGCAGTTGGCTCAGCATCTGCAGCTTTTTCCCCTTTGAAAGCTCCTGGTAGAGGGAAGGTGGCTGCAAGGTGGGGTTGTCCCCTGTGCTGTGCTCCAGCAGCATTTCCTTTTCTCTGCCTTAAGCAGAGAGAAGGAACTAAGTCAGAGAGAGACCTTTGCTCTTCTGCATCCTCCCGAGACTGCCTGGAGCTCTGCTGCTCGGGAGCCTCGGCCCCACTGGGCTGCGCTTGTGCCCTGAGTCCTGCAAAGGGCAGAGTGAGATGTGCTGCAGAATCTGATTGTTTACTCTCTGGGGACTGTAAAAGATACTGAAGAAGCTCTATATGATTAATTTGTGCTCTTGCATCAATGCCTTTCATGTGTGGAGGAGAATGGGTTGTTCACAGATGAGTAAGCATCTCCTCAGCTTTCATAGCTGTGGGGCTGTTTCATTTATTGTGTTTTGGGTAATAACAGAAAATGCCAGTGTCTCTGAAACTAAACTGCCTCTTTACAGGGAGAATGATTTACAGAAATAGGGCACATCATTCACACGTGTGGAGCCTGACTGTTTTGAGCCTCCTTCCCCCCAAATTCTTCCTCCCTGCAGCCTCTGCACCCTCCTCCGAGCTGCACCCAGGGAGCTGCAGAGGAGGTTTTGACAGGGGAGGAAGAAAAAAAGCTTCTAACTTGTGTGCTCGTGTAATCACTACAAGCTAATTGCAGCAAATTAATTACAGCACAAACACAATTTCTTTCCCTAGGCAGGTGCGTAGCGAGCTCTGATGGTGCTGCAGTGAGCTGGGCTGAACTCAGCCTCTGATACCTGCCCAGGTCTGTTTGTCCTCTCCCCTGGCTGCCTGGCTTGGCGTTGGTGGCTTGCATGGTCTAAGAGGATGCCCAAACACAGAGGACCTGTTTCTAACATAGAAAAATCCAGATTTTTGTGCCACTCTGGCAGTTTTTAGGTTGGTGGTTTGTCCTGTGACACTGCAGGGGTGGTGCAAAGATGCGTGTATGTGAGAGCAGGAGGGTCGGTGCTGCAGAAGGGACTGACATGTCCCCCACCACCCAGACCTGCTGAGCAAGAGGCATGCGTGGGGAGGGTGAGTTGCCCCATCACATTCCCCTGTTCTATCCTGCTTCAAACTGGAGTCACTAGAGCAGTGCAATATTTGCATTTGTTGCCAATATTGTCCTGGTCCAGTCAATCAGGCTTTGGTGCCTAAATCCCTCTAATCTCTTGCTTTCCCTAAGTTCATTAGGTCTTCAAAGCAAGACATAAAAAGACAAATCTCCTTGTGGTAAGTCAGTGATCCCTGCCGAAGTGCCTCCAGACTATGTGCTCTCCTCTGATGTTGAGATTAGCACACACCTCAGGCTTAAATGCTGCCTGCAGATATATTGGAGAATGGATGTGGTGCAACCAGTGCTTCCACCAAGGTTACTTTAAAGTGAGGGGTGCACAGACTTCCTTCATTTAAAAAAACCCCAAAACATACTCTGCATTTCTCATGTAGAACATGTATACGTTACAGAATTTGATTTTGTCTGTTCTGGACAAACATTTTCTCAGCTTAAAATTCTGTGCAAGATACTCTGTAAAAGTAAATCTTGATAATTAAGTGACAGTCTGGTTGTGTCTTGACACACAGGAGGAGCAGTGCTAACTGGTACACCGCTGACACTGGGAGACAGCTGAAAATGTGATTATTAACACCAAAACTGTAATCTTGCAGACACGTTTCATTAGAGTTCTGTAACAAATACTAATACAGTTCTTCAGGCTCTGGTGCAAATACATTAGGTTGTGTTTCGGGAGGCGAGACACTAACTTTCTGTAGTGTTTTATGCTCAGACATAATAGAGCACAAATAATGCATGTTTTTTTAACTGCCTTCTTGTGCTAAAGCAATAGAGCTCTATCGCAACAGTGTGTAAAGTGACTCTACCCTGAGACATGCCACTTAATATAAAGAAATTAATCACAGTAGGTGAACGCCCCTAGAACATAAGTGGTACTTTCTTTGTTAAGTTCCTATTGCATCAACTTAATGAGCAAGTCCTGACCTTTGAAACCACCTTCTATAATCTTCAGATTATGTAGGTGTAAGTCTTATTTCCTCTTCCTGGATGTGCTGGCAGCTTCTGCACCAGTCTGAATCCATTGAACTCCCCAAGCGTGTGTCCAGCTGAACGTCCTCTGGTGGGAATCTCCAGATCCTTTGCAGATCTGTGAGACAGGGAGGACCCAATTTGGTGGTTAAACATTCAGAATCTCAAGCAGAGAAAGCAAATATCCATTAACATTGCAAAGTGCTTCCCACTTAAATTACTGCACTGAGCTCAATTGCAAGACCCCAGGATAAATTTTTGAGTCCAATTTCGATTTCCAGTGTCAGGATAGGAATGATGGAGCTGGTCCTCTTAACCTGGTGATATTTGTCTTCGCTAAGTGTGTTCTTCTGGCTGTAAGAAGCTGGGTCAGGAGACAGCTGCAGAATCTTCAAGCCAGAGCAATGTACTGTAATTTTATACCACTTTCCTACATATTGCTTGTATCCTAAGTCACAGGAGATCTAAAGCAAACTATAAAATTCCTTCTCTATATCATATCCTCATTTTCCCGGCACCTTTGTGCATCTCATAATGCTGCCAGTACTACTAAAAACCATCTCTGAGTGCAGGTGGCTTGTGCTCCTGCCAGGACCTTGCTTCACGTCCCTCGGCAGAGGGGTTACAGGTTGGGGGTTTGCTGAAGGCGCGTGAGCAGCTGATGCTGAGCAGTTGTCCTGGACATCTCTCCGTGATGGTCTTGACCAGCTTCACGCCTCTTTGATGTGGGTGGATTTTTATCAGTCTCTGTAAGCAGCCCGGGCAGGAGGACCTGTTTGCAGGTCCTGGAGGCTTTGGCTACCCCAGTGCAGCTGGGATGGGGTCAGGTCACTCGGCTGGTGCTGTGGGATGGGTTTGCCAGGGCTAGAGAGGGAGCAGCATGAGCAGCATCCCCTCCATGGGCCACTGCTCTCTAATCGAGCCTTGTAGTGTGCTCACAGGGCTTTGACAAAAGCCTTTGTCTAATATGTTTTTAATCAGTGTGTGCATTTCAATTTGCATATTAATAGCGAGGAGCTGTTATTATACGCTGCTGTTGATGAGATGGTTGTCAAACCTATCTTTCCAGTCTGAGGAAAGAAAGAAACCGCATCTATTGTACAAAAAATGACATTGCAGACAACACATGTTTAAGATCTGCCTCTATCACTCTTTATCTCTGCCTTTGTTTTTCTCTTAATAGCTCATACAGATGCATTTATTAACCTTTTTTTTTTTTCTTAGAACAAGGATCATTTAACAGGAGCGTAGGACAGGATTTTGTGCCTGTTGTGATAGCTTCAAACTAGTCCAAGTATCACGTTTTACTGGGCGATTTTGACTTGGAAAATGGCAAAAGGCTGACCCCAGCAGAATAACTGAAATACCAGTAAGGTACAATGGCACTGCTCCCTCTCCACTTTGGGCATTCCACAGCTGCGGGCCACTAATTGTTGTGGTAGGTACCTCCCAGAGAAGGGGCTGGAGGAGACACAGACTCTGTTGCTGGTGAGCATGCTGGGGAAACAGGAGGAACTTCAGGTCAAGTTCAGGTTTAGCATCACTAAATTTTAAAGCATGCTCACTTACTCTGAGATCAAGGACAGTAAAGGGTGTTTGGAAGGGAGAAGAGGGATATATATATAAATATATATATATATTCTTTTTCTCCATTCTCCTCTGCCAACAGAGCTGCCCTTGCTGATCCTGGTGAGGAGCAAGGGGGGAGCACCAGCTCTCGCAGCAGAAACGAGGTCCCCCTGCTCCTGGGGCTGGGGAAAGCCTCTGTCCCTCCCCAGGGCATCCCTGCCGCTGAGCAAAGCGGCGGCAGCAGCGCGTGACTGGAGACCAGAATAGGCACCACGCGTGTAAACGCTCCATCAATATTGAGTGACAATATTTTGAAAGAGGAGGCTCTCAGCGCTCTGCGAGCAGGGAGGCAGCGCAGAATTAGGGGTTTTCAATCACATCAGCTCCAGGAGAAAAGAAGTGTGGCTGCTGATAGGAAATCAGCAGGTTCTGCAGCCACCCACTGCAGCCTGTGCGGGACAAAAGGAGCAGTGAGAGGCAGGGAAAAGCCTGAAAGCATTTGCTGGAAAGAAGGTGGCTGGAGGAATGAGACCAAGCAAAGGTGTGGGATGGATGTTTCACTCCAGAGTTTCAATCCGTTTATATAATCATAGTTGTTATCATTGTAAATGTAAATAACCCAATGAGTTCAAATCTAGTGTTTGACAACACTGGCTCCTTGTCAGTATACACAGAGTTCTTGTGGAAAGCCTTTATTTCATCAGACAATCTAATGATATTTTAAACAATCCTTTAGGCATTTAGTTAGGCTCATATTTTGTGATTTTTCTTGCTTCTGGAAATGAGGGCTATAGTCTCTGAAGCAGAAAGCCTCCTATAAGTCCATGTGTTAAGAAATTGCTTGAATCAAAGAATGTGGCAGTTTGGCAGCTTGCCCCTTACTGCATCGCTATAGCTGTAACAATAGCAATAATGTAACGGTGAAAATAAAAAAAAGCTGGTTTGCACCTTGTCAGCCCAAGGCAACAAATATCCAGGCTAACCTTGATTTATTTTTTATAGAATGTAGCAGCCCTCAAGCCCTTGGTGGCAACTGAGGTGTCAGAGCCACAACCCCCCTCACCTGGCTGGGGAAGCACAGGGGTTGGGAGGGGATTTTTCAAAGGCCTGGAGAAAACTGGTATCCAGAAATAGATCAGAACAGGCCCTTCTATCCAGAAAGAAAGCAATAGTGAAAAGCTGGTTCAGAATAGCATTTTCTGTAAAGTCCTACTCACATGTACGTTTAATGAGACTAGTGCTGGTCTTACAGACAGATGACCTCAATTCACTCACAGCTCTGTGCTTATTGATTCAATAGCTTCTCCTAACGAGGAAATTATTATCTTTGTTAGGGAATATGGAACTGAGCAGGTGCACAGTATTAAATAATGAAAAAGCAACTTTGCTAGTGCCAGGAATATGGTGCTGCAGAGCCAGGCATGGGGGGGCCCTCAGACGCACCCTGCGAGGATGCTTCCTTTATGTTTGGCCTTGCAGAGCACAAAGGCTGAGATGTTTGTGCCACTGGGCATTTTGGTTTAGGCTGCCAGGAGAAGGGCTCTTGTTTTAATAGGTACCACTGTGGATTCTTCCTTGAGCCTACCCTTGAAAGCGGAGTGAGGCACAGGCTGCCTGAGCCTCCGCCTGCCACTGCTTCCGCAGGTTTGAGCAGGAGGCACCTTTAGAGGGGTCTGGCCTGAGTCCAGCTGAGATCATGCATCTTTAAATCACCAGGAGTGCTGTCTCGATTGCTTCCCCCCCAGTGAGTCACTTCCTAATGCAGGTCTTTTGTTCATCAGTGTGGTGATGCATTAAAATGAATCTCAGCAAAAAGGCAACACTAATTTAAAAAAACCAACCCAACAATTTTCCCCCCATCCCAAGTTCTTAGGTTTAGTTTTTGCCTTGACTTGGGCAGAGGGAAGGGCCAATGTTCTGCAAAATCCATTCTGGACCCCGGGTGGAGCTTGGGGCAACCAAACGGCTCCTAAGCCTTGTGGCTCCTGCCCAGCCCGGACACCGAGAAAGTCCCCATGGAGAGGTTCAGTGTGTGGGGCTGCAGCTGCTCCAGCCATCGACTGCTGCCCACTCTGTGCTCCTGGGTCAGGCCCCCGGACTGGGTGTTGGTGCTGAGCTGGCTTCAGGATCCATCATCTGGAACAAGGCTGAGAGGGGTCTGAATGACCATCGTGTTTTGCTTCAGCAGTGATGGAGCCAGACGGTGATTTCTGGTACGTTACTCTGCTGAGTCAAATAGGAAAAGGCAAAGTAAAAGGGAGGAGGAGGATGCTTTGGCTGCAAGAGCTAAAGCAAAGCAACTTGTAGAGGAAACCAAAATCACCACTGAGCTAAAACCTTCCAGAACAGAGCTAAAAGGTAAGGTGACATGCTCTTTTCTAGCGATTTTACTCAGTGGGCAGTGAAGCACAGTTGATGAGCAGGGCAGAATAAGTCAGCCAAGCCTCTGATATAGCCCAGCATGCACTGATGTGACCTGGAAAGCTCGTTAAGCCAAGCTATTAAATCATTTGCACGAGAAAAGCAGACCAGCATAAAACTCATCTTTGTTTTGTCCTGAACTCTGCATCCGTGGCCACTTAACAGTAAGTGCCTACCAGCTCTGAAAACAAGGTGTCAAAACCACAGACTTTCTGCCTGTTTATTCCCTGCTCCAGGCTTCAACCTTTCCCCAGCCCTTTGGGCAGCACCCTGCTGGTGTTTTCCAGGAGTGAGCTCCATGGAGGGAGCACTTGTATAACATTTTCCTTTGAAGGATGCTGGTGAATGTAGGTATCCCAGTCCAGTCTTGGAGAACAACTGTCACTCCCACCCCAAAACCCACACGCAGCAATAACACAGGTCACCCAGGGAGCTGGTGGATTCTCCATCCTTGATCCAAAGAGGTTGCCTACAGGGTCTCTGTTATCTCACACCCGTGGGAACTGCCCCAGTCATTTTTGGTGCCACTCTTGGAGAAGGGCAGTGAAATAACCAAGTGCAACATGGTGAGTACAGCAGAAGGGGGACCACAACAGCACCAGATGCTGAGCATTTCTTGTGGGACTCTGATGTCAAACCTGCAGAGCCTGGACTGTGAGGCCACGCAGGGGCTGGTTCCTGGCTGGTGGGTCTCAGGCAGCCCTGCCGAGGGGTGGCACCGAGGGTGTTGTGGTGTCCCGGGCGCAGACGGGCAGGATGGTGACAACCAGCAGCAGGAAAGGCACCAGCTGGTGATTATTCACACCTGTGGCTTGGGAAGAAGCTGCTGTGCAGGAAGGCAGCTCCTCCTGAGAATTCAAAACCCTGCGAGCATGGCTGATGCTTCCGGAGACTCAGCTGCATCCTACAGCTCCGGGTCAGATCTGCCCAATCCCACCCCAGCTCTGCTGGTAACCAGCTAGAAATGACCCTGGGATGGCTGCAGAGCACAGACACAAACCCAGCACAAGCCTTCCCATGGCCAGACGTCAGCCTGTCTGTCCGTCCGTCCCTGCACACGGTGAGGTAGGTCGGTGCTGGCTGGCAGCTGCTCTAGGACACAGGTTTCTCCTCACCCATTTCTGTCTCCCTATAATCACAGCCATTCAATGGCTGTTGGGGTTAACCCTGGGCTTTCACCCTCACCATCGGTTCTATGTAGTTTAGTGTTAGCATTGTAGTAGTGATGATGGGCTAATTAAAGTCCATAGTGAAATAATTGTACTGCTTTTTTACTAGAGTATCCAACATAGTTAGAAAACAGACAAGCTTTAGGGCACCCGGATTCTTCTTTGGGTCTGAAATAGGAACAAGCTTCAAGCAACTTGCAGACTGGAAAAAAATTAGCTTCAGTTTAATGTAATTACAGCAACAAATTAGAGAGTTTGGAGGAAAAAGTAATAAGCACTTGTAAATTAAGTATTATAAACCTCATGTATTACTCCAAATCTGGGAGCTTTAAGTAGTGTTACAACCATCACCTAATTTCACAGGATTTGAAATAAATTTCTTGTTTTGCATTGGGCAGAAAGTTTGAACTGTCACTCGACAGATGTGAATTGCACATGTGGTGGGTTGTGTTTAGGGGGGTTTTGTACAATGTTCTCTGTTGCTGTTCAGCATTGGGTGTTTTGTAGCGAGAATGTCCAACCAGGTAATTTCTGTTCTGAGAACAGGGCTTTTGTGTATGTCCCATTTCCAAAGTGAGCACAATCATAGACATGTATTTCAAAAGGAATGTTAAAAATAAATAATCTGAAATCTACACTAAATAGTTGGAATTTTTTTTTTTTTTAAGATTTATTTCAATTGCATCTTTTTTCCACCAGCCAAACATTGTTCACCTCGAGGTGCCCTGGGGTGGTGGGATGCCCATTTGGTTCACACAGACACCCTGGTACCCACCAGCCTTTCCCTCTCCCACTTGCAGCTCTCTGGCATTTCCTCCATGCTTAAAATGGGACCTTCACTTGTATCACCTGCATCTGTCCCAGCTCTGCAGGCAACATGTGATGGGAGAATGGAGAAAGTGCTGCCCATGGGATTTATTCCTGATCCTACCAACAGTGTCTTCCTTTGGACCTGCTCACCCTGCTGGGAGCAGAGCAGGGAAAGCAGTGCTGGGAATAACTGGTGGAGCTCAGGAAAGGATCCATCCCCCTCCCAGCCCTAAGGGCACTGTGGCCAAAGCACAACCTGCCTCCCCTTCTTTTGCCAGCAAGCCTCACTATGTCCATAGTGAGCAATAGGGTAATATTTTAAATTCAAAATGAATGGTTCTGACCCATTTCTCTTTGCATAGCAACACCAGGCTGCTGGTCCCAGGAGGGTAATTTGGAAAAGCCTCAGAGAAATTGAGCAGTGTTTTCTCTTGGAAGTTGATCTACAGAGCAGCTCTGGAGTCAGTCCCCTGTTGGCAGGCTTCAGTATATGTGTTTTAAATAGTCAGCTGCTGTGTGATTTTAATTTAGACCACAAGTATTCTCTTTAATTGAACGCAGTTAAAGAATATATACAACTTGAAGAGGGATGCTCTGTGCTCCTCTGCACCTTAACAGGTCACCAGTGGGTTGCTCTCTCGTGTTCGCTGAGCAATGAGCAGTGAGCAAAGGACAGAGCCCTGGCTTTTGTGGCATGGCAGCCCTGCACCTGAGGCACCCCAGCTCAGCCAGGCTTTTTCATGTCAAAACCACTCAGATTAAATTTTTGCAAGGGCAGAAAGGGGGTGGCTGCAGCTCTGGGCACTGGCCAAGGTTCCTCTGCAGCCACCCAAGCTCTTGCACCCTGGGCACTCAGGCTCTCTTGCAGGGTGCCCCAGGCACCCCCTGCAATAAGACGCAGGCTCCTCATGCTCCCCATGTGCCTGAGGGGCTGGATCCTGCCTGTGGGCCTTCCAGACAGCCTGGCTCTCCTGGGACCATCATTGGCGAGAACATGTGAGTATATGGAAAAAAGATGTGGCTTCAGGATCTGGTTTTCTGCTAAGTCACTTTAAACTGCACCTCACCCTGTGCCACCTCAGACACCCTGGCTCCCCTTGCTTTATTTTGGGTGTTGTTTGATCCCCTGCAGTCTCCACAGCTGGGGCTGGGCAGTGGAAACACCAGTTCCCAGGGGGTTTGTCACGTCTGCGCTGGCATGAGGTGAGGAGAGATGGATCTCGGCTCCCACCTACACCACTTGTTTCCAGGAACAGCTTTGACACCCAGCAGCCAAAGGGCTGGTACAGAGAAGGACTTATTAAGTCATTTGGCCTTTTGGGAAAGATTTATTCCTGTAACTGCAGATGGAGCACCTCTGTCTGTCACTACCAAGCCCCGTGCCCCGGCACATGGGCTGGTTGCTGCCATGGCTGGTGCTCTGTCAGCCAGCCTGGGCCATCAAACATCTCCTGGCTCTTCTCCCCTCAAACTTTACCTTATTTTTCTTGGCCAGGTAATTCCTCCTGCAGTTTCAATTGGACACTGACCGGTTTTTCATTCCCTCTCTTTCCTTTCCCATTCCCTCACAGAGAGCAATGGTCACACATCAGGACCTGCCACAGATGCTAGCAGGCAGGGGAGGTGGCTTTGTAATGACAGACACCATGGAAACCCAGCTCATGGTTGGTAGTGCTTTCACATACACAGATGCTGGAGGTCACATTCCCTGAAACTTCAGCAGAGAATAGCAGCTGAAGGGTTACAGGGATGGCTTTTCTCCACTGCAGAGCTCTTAACTCATTGCTGTCCTGCAGTCTGGCAGAATCACTGCTCTTGCTTCACCTCTGCAATGTCTCCCTGAATGGCCTCGACTGCTGCAAACCCATTTGTTAATCAGTAAAGCAGAAATAGTGCTTTAATGCTTCCTATGTATTAGCTTGAGTGACTTCTGTAAAGAAAACATTGGCCGTAGAATGAATCCAGGGTGCAAAATGTGCTGGCTTTCCTTGGTGTCTGTGCTAGTGTTTATCCAGGCTAAAACCAAAAATAGCAGACTTTGTAGATATTTAGTATTTTCCTCTTCATCAGCTCCTAACATGAATGTTCCCGGCTGTCTAGCAGGGATGTCTGGTCTGCAGAGCAGTTTCTGCTCCCCTTGGTAGCTGAGTTCTCGCTCTGCACAGTGATGACTGTGTGATGCTCACAGGTTTGGGGGCTCTGCTGATCAGCAGCTCCTGAGGAGGGATTGCCCACACCTTTGAGCTCAGCTGGTCCTGCTGAGCCAGGCTGGTCCATCAGTGCTGAGCATGCCCATAAAGCTTCTGGGCAGGCACCTGGGCTGGCTGGCCGAGGCTCTGGCTGCTGGCAGTGCTGTGGTAGATAATGCAGAGCTGGTTGGGGACATGTAGGGACAGCAGTGATGTGCTGTGAGCATAGTCCTTGCCCCATGTACCCTAGAGCATCAGGAGCTTTGATATGAGCTCCTCTTCTAGGAGGATACATCCAGCTTTGGGGCTACAGGGAGCAACTGGTGCCCCCTTGGCAGAGAGGAGGCTGTGGGAGGGTGAGCAAGACCCTGCAGAGAGGAGGTATGGAGCCCATGATGTGAAGAGGGGTGAGAGGATGTGCTTGGAGCATCTGAACATGGAGAGCCCTAAAGCTGTGGCCTTGGAGGCTCCCTCCCACCTGAAGTTCCAGGATATATTGCCCTGGGAAGAGCAAGTGCCCATCAAGCTCTGTCTCCAGAGCTTGCTGAGCCTGGAGAGCCCAGGTAGTGTTTGATCTGCTGGCACTGGGGAGGCTGCTGAGCAGCAGAGGACCAAGATAGGCAATTTTCTTAAAAGTGTGTTTGCTCTGGCTGCTGTCAGGGCAGGCAGATGGTGCTGCAGAACCCCCACAGGGCAGTGGCCCGGGCCCAGGTCACAGTGGGATGGCTGTGCCGTCCCTGTCGAGCTGCCAGCCCGGCCTTGGCACTGAGCTGAGCGATCTGGCACTGCCGCTCAGGGTTTATTAATAAGCCAGCAGTACATAACTTCATTGTGAGACCTGCAATCGTTCTGTGCTCGCTACAAGCCGAGCTGTAAATAGCTCTTCAAGTGGTGACTCCCAGGTCTCTGTATTAAATTCCAGGTGCTGCAGCCAAGTGCTTTTGGGGCTGGAAGTGCTGCCCGACCCAGACCTCAGCAACTGGGGCCACTGGTGCTGCAGCTCAGTGTGTACATGAGCAGAATGTGCTGGTGAGGCTGGGGATGGGATCAGATCATCAGCAAGCAGCACCAGAGACCTGCTGGGGAGAGCAGATGCTTGGAGGTCCTGGGCGGATATAGACACAAGGGCTGTGACTGCACTTGAGCAGATGAGGCCTGGTGAGTAATTGAAACTTCTATTTTTTTCTTTGCTGTTGTTGTTTTTCTTGCTGTTTTAATGTCCACAAGCAACTTGTTCCTGAGCTGGCTTGCTCACAATTCTGTATTAGCAACGTTCACTAGTCAGTTTAATCCAGGGGCTTGCTGCACAAAAGTTGTTGTCACTGGTGTTTGTTAGGATCGTTAGCAGAGAGAGAGGGTACTTTGTATTCTTCAGAATGAGATAATTGCTCACTGGGCAGGGCATAAGGTAGCTCTGCTACATTGGGACTGGGTATTGTGAAGGGCATCAAGGAGAGCTGTGAGTGCCACAAGCCCAGGGCCACATAAACCAGCTTTTGGCCTCCTCCTTGTCTGGTAGCTTCAGCATGTGGGTGCTGAAATAAAACCATGTGTGAACGAGGAAAGCTGGTCCTGGCTGCAGACAGGACATGGCAAGAGTGGTGGCCTTGGCTCTGTGGTGTGGGTGGGATGCTGGGTGGCACAAAGAAGAAAACAACATCCTGGTGCCCCCAGCCTGTGGTTTGGCTGCTGTCTGTGGAGGTGCCAAGGATGGTGTCCGAGTACCTGGGCAGCCTTTGGGGTTTGGATCAGTGCTTGGGATAAATGCAAAGGCAGAACAGAGGGTCCTCTACATTCCTTGAGAGACTTCTCCTGGTCTGTGTGCTGGCTGTGCCTGGTGAGTGTACCCTTTGTATGCCCACTGCAGAGTGCCCAGGAGTCGGGCAGTGTCACTGTGAAGAGTAAACCACAGGCAGATGCTCTCCAAGCCATGAGCCACCTCAGAAGCTCTTGCTTTAAAACTGTGAAAATGACATTGCATGTTTAACATCAGTGTAATAGTTGCAATGGTGTTTACAATCCCAATCAGCCAAAATCTCTGCCAGAATTGTTGTAAACGGCAGTTTTATAAAGTCAGCTCCTGCTTTTGTTACAGGAGAGAGAAGCTCAGGGTTCACCAGGGATTGTTGCAATGGTCCGAGCTGGGAGAAGAAATGCTCATTAACTTGCTTATCTCCCCTGAGTGTGCAGAACAGATTGTCTGCCAGGCACTTGTAGGCACTAGTTGGCACAGGCAATTCTGCTGGGCTTGTGCTGGAAAGACACAGAAGCAGCCCTTTGGAAACTCCTGTATGGAGCATTTATTAATTTGTCTGTCTTCACCATCAGTAAATGAGCTGCAGAACCTCAGACAGACATTGCAGCTTAGCCACGAGAGTGCATTTGATAGCACCATGAGTTAATTAAAGAAGAATTACAGAATGGCTGGGGAAATCCTATTGCAGTAAGAGGGAGAATATCTGATTATTTCTTGCCTCTCCCAGCTCTTGAGGGTTGGTCCATGCTGTGGGTGGCTCCTGGTTTAACTGGTGGAGTGGGCTGGGCTACTGGGCTCCCACTCTTTACTGGGAGTAATGCTCACCTGTTGCTACACCACAGCAACACAATCGAACTTCGGTGCTTGTAATCACCTCTCAGCAGGCAGTTTGTGAGGGTGGACTGAGCTTGGGCTGAAGGTTGGAAAAACTGGACTCTTTTCTCTGCATCTGACCTGCTTTGTGTGTAGGAGGTGTGAGAAATAGGCAGTTTCACGTGTGCAGTTGGTGTGAGGGGAGATGGTGCAGATAGCTGAGCTGAAATTGCAGAGTCCTTGGAGTGGAAACGGGCAGCAGGATAAGCAGAGATCCTATCCTGGCAAATGCAGGTAGGGAAACACCTGGGAGCAGGACAAAATCACAGCAGAGGGGCTGAGGCTCCTCACCCTGCCCTGGAACGATGCTATGTCTAAGGTTCATCCATCCGCCGCCTCTGGCAGGGGCTGGTCAGTGCCCTGGGCAGGGCTTGGGGCAGCCCTGGGACGTGCTGGGTGGGCACCACACAAAAGGCTAAGGCTGGCAGAGCTGCAGGGTCCTCGGATCTGTGTCCCTTAATGCACATGGTTTGGAACGCCCTTAAATTTGCAGTGACAAACTACCCAACCCCTCCAGGGTGTCTGTTACGGAGCTGCTTTGTTCTTCCCCTTAAAATGCTGTTTTCCCAAGTCTAACCCTTGCTCTCTTTGCTGCAAATTGCATCTTGGAGAGAATGTAGATTCCCATAGAGGGTGGGTGTATTTTTTTGCCTCATTCTTTTATGTCTTTGAGGATTTAGCATGTCTCCTGCCCTCCCTTCTTTAGACTAAAGCTCCCAGTTGGTACCAGACAATTGGTGCCATCAGATGGGTGCAGACCTGAGGATGTTTGGCTGTTTCTCTGCTCCCTGGGGTGACAGGCAGGTGATGTGAGTTGAACACATCTGCAGTCCTCTGTCTGCACATGCATTTTGCAGGAAAAATAACCTAAATGGGAAACCTGCGTGTTTCGGGTCTCCTCTTTGCAGCTTGTTTTGTGTGTCCTCCCGGCCTCTCCTCTGCAATTGGAAGTGCTTTGCTTTAATGTTTGCTAAATTATCTCGTTTGTTTCCCTTTTGAGCAGGTCTGTTTGCCAACACTCTGCTTGTTGCTCCGCAGTAGCAGGGGCTCTTGCTTTTGGCAGTTTTCTTTCAGTGTTTGTTTTTTGCACAAGTCGATTTCTAGCAGTGCTCCCTGCACATGGATAGAGCCTCCAGTGCTGCACGGACCCTGAAAATTTATTTAATTAGAAGCATTAGATGCAGGAACTCAAAGTTGCTGGTTGTTTTTGAGCTGAGCTGGGGTGTGAGACACGATTTTCTGCAGCCTGGCTTGGTCTGTGCCCCTGCAATCCATTAAAACTGATGCTCCCCAACCCCCCTTGACTTCCAAATGGGTTTATCCTGCTGTGCTGAAAGCTGCTGCCTTTTGTTTCACTCTTAGCAATCCTGGTGCCTCCTTTACAGACAAGGGTCTGAAGGGAAGCCCAGATGGGCGCTGGCAGCGCAGCCCCCGCTGGGTGCGGAGTCGGGAGGTGGGGAAGCGCCTGTTTAACAAATGCTCTGCTTCACCATCAGGAACTGAGCGAGTTTGTCTTAAGAAGCTCTTAAGAGCTTAAGCACTTATTAATGGCAGCAAAAAACCTCCAACCAGCTCTGAGATCTGTTACTGGAGTGCAAATCCTGGTGACACTTCTCGGGGTGCCTGCACTGCAGTGCCTGCTGTGCCCCATGTTCCCAGGGGGGTCCTGCATTGCTGACACCCCCCATCTGGTCCAGGCCCTTGGACACACCAGCTCCAGGGCTGTGCTAGCACCGGGCACCATCCCTGCCAGGGAAGTGGCTGCTGAACACAGACAGCTACATTTGGAGAAGGAGCAAAGCACAAACTCTGGATTTGAGGAAAAGAGAAGGAGGTTATGGTGTTGGGGAGATGTAATAGAAGGAGGAAGCAGTGAGAGAAGGGGAGAGGCTGCGTGGAAAGCTGATGGCACTAAACCACTTCTGGTGAAATGTAATAATAACACTTTGCAGTTATCTGGTGTCTTTTACCTCAGGCTCTCAAAGCTCCTTAGAAATATTAGCTAATTAAACCTCCTGTGTTAATTAACCACACTTTGCTAGATGAGAGCAGCTGTCTGTTCTCCAGACGATGCCAATATCCTCATCATGCTTTCTTGTGGTGAGAAGGACCCGGAGAGGAGGATGTGGCCTCATCCCAGTGCAGTGGTACCTCCTGTTCTCACCTCGGCAGGTGCTGGGACAGGCACCAAGGGCTTGATTGCCTGGTCAGCCTTTTTCTGTTGGAATGGAGCAGATCCCAGACTGCTCGACTGCATTTCCTGGGTTCCTCCTGTTTGGCCCCTTAGCAGCTTTGTTAATGCAGGAAAAACATCAAAAATAGGCAAAGGAATGTGTTCAGCATGAGCTTGTTGACAGCAGTGTAAACTGAAAGTGGAGCAGATCCCTGAAGGCTGGGAAGGAGCTGGGATAATGTTGGGCCCTGGGCTGTGGTGATGAGCTGCAGAGCTGGTGATACAGCCCTGGCCGTGAGGAACCTCGAGGACAAATCCAGGATGACACAAGGAAGCTGAAGTTTGAGGAATGGCAGCTCTGCCTCCAGCAGGTTCCCTCCCCTTAGTGCTCCATGCAGCACATATTCCAGGAGATTGGGGACCTCTGAGCACTCCCTTGGCTGTCAAAACATTCCCCCAGAGAAGCTGGGGGGGGGGTCCCGTGTGGCTCAGCCCAGCTGGAACGTGGGAAGAGCCCTGTGGTCGGATGGGAGCTTCCCTCCAGGTGATCGTTTTATAGTGCAGAGAAGTCCCAAGTTAATGCTCTAAAGATATTTAATGAGAGCAAAATTGGATACAGAGCAAGGGGCTGGAGAGTGTGATTAGAAGGTCATTTGTATGAGATTATTCTCAGTCTCTGCTGTGACTTATTTCTCTCCACAAGGTCTAGGTTTGGGATGGCATGTATTATTCATACGGCAAGAATGGGTGTCTTCCCTCCTGGTTTTCTTATGAAAATATCTTCTATTCATAGCTCTGCAGAAAGCATAATATAATTTATCTGAAGGTGCAATCAGAATTCTTTAAATATTTCAGAGCTGTAGCAAGCAGGGACTATGGTGGTTAATATTCAGGGCCACAAGCCTCTGTGATTTTGGGTCACAATCATCTCTTCAAGTATGAGGTGAGAGCTGTAGTCCTGAGCTGAGTGCCTAGACATGCAGGCATGACTCACGGCTGGCACTTGGGACACCTCAGCCAAGCTGGAAATGTCCTTCTGCCTTGGGCTTCCTGATGGAGAGGTGATGGGATTTCCCCAGATGCCTGTTCATAACCTGCCTGGAGCTGCTGGCTTCCAAAGGTATCCAGGATGGGGGCAAAGCAAATGAAGGCAACGTGTTATAGGCTTGGTTTGCTGGTTCTCCTTTCCTCTTGGCTCCACAAGTCCGTGGGTGTATGAGGGGTGTGTTTATTGGAAAGAAATGAATTATGGTGCTGTTGTCAGTCCACGAGCCTGTGGAGCATGTCTCTGAGGATTTCAGTGGTTGGAGAGCTGGGGGAAGAGTGGCTGGTGGGGATGGAAAAGGGACCATTTACATGGGGGTGCACCCAGCAGCAGCGACAATGCCTGGGACAAGCAAACGCTGATCAGAAACCAATCTCTTGCCAAGCAAGGTGGCAGAAAGTAACTCGAAACAACCTGGAGTAAGGAGGATTTGGTGTTTTGCACCAAGCTGTCTGTAGGTTTATTTTTCTTCTGTATAAATTTGAGGCAAGAATGCGAGTTGAAGATCCCTTGGGAAATAGCAGCGGGTTATTTATTCAGTTGGTATTTGTTCACTATCTGACCTGAATGTGTGTGTTTCTGTAGCCTGGAAATATATTCCTTTCTCCTGATCACTGATGAACTCCAGCAGGTGCCCGTTGCTGCCCGTGCAGCTGGGATGCTCAGTGCTGTCATACCTGCTCTAACAACAGCAGATGATGGCTGCAAAATCTCTGTAGGTGTGAGTGTGCTCAGCCTTTCTTGGTGTTGAAGTCATGGAGCAGAATTCCAGGGAAAGTACCCTAAAATCACTAATGTGAATTCTCTCCAGCTCTGTTTTCACCATTGCATCTCAGAATTTCAGTTAAAACACCACCGTCCATGAGCTCTGCAATAATCTGCAGTTTTCATTTTTGCCTCTGGTGATGGTGTGACCTCATTCTGAAAGGTCTGAATAACTCACATTTGGCCCCTGGATGTGGCACAGAAAGATACTCCTTCCCTCTTTATTATATCTTTGGCAATAATTATTCTTGCTCCCCAAACATAGCATTTTCCTCTTCATGAGAACTTGTTCTCATTCTCATTTCCATTCTGAAAGTGCTGGTTTCTGTTTTATTTTTAATTGAAAGGCTGGAGGGCAGATGCAATTAAACCATGGTGCATGAACTGTAACTTGTAATATGTTTAAAAAAACCCATAAAATCACCTTGCCATTCACAAATGACTTGCTTTCTAATCTGAACTCCATCATAAGTCCAAGTTTCAGTTCTCATAATGAGACTGAATGAGACCAAATCACAGAGGACTGCGGGGAAATGGATGGAATGTATTTGTGTTATTGAAGAGAAATGCAGAAGGGCAGCTCTGATCTGTGGTTTGTGGCAGTGGGATGATGCTCCTGGGACAGCTGCATGCAGAAGCATCCATGTGATGAGGGAGCAGTTCTGGACTCCAGTTAGCTGGAATGGGGATGTGTGTCAGCATCCACCTTTGCCCCCTTATGTTGCAGCTGTGAGTGACTATGGGGCTGCTGCCTCACATCTGGCACCAGGGGTGATACACATAAATGTGCTGTCACCACCTCTAAGGGCTTGTTCTCTCTGCTCTTGCCTAAATGCATTGACTAATAAGTGTTTAGAAGTTACTGTTTAGAGTTACTTGCATTATTTCAGAAATAGTAAATTTCAGCTAAAGCTGAGGGACCCTGGAGATTCCCCTCCCCTGGGCTGTCTCTGGCAGCTCCCATATTAGTTGTCAAATCATTATAATCATAGATTTTGAGGGTATTTAACTGCTCTGTTACTGGTAAGCTGAAGCTGCAGGGACCAAGATCCTTCCACTAATACTGTCTTCTGTCTGGTGACCCTGGGGAGAATTGCTCCTGATCAGCAGTGAGAAACCTTTTGGAGTGATGCTCTGTGGCTTCTCAGATGGAGTCACATCACCTGAAATGTCTGTGTTGGCCAGATGAGCAAAGCTCTCCAAGGCTGCCTGGCCTCTCTGTGCAGACCCATGTGCTTGTGCAGTGGGAGAGGGGCTGGCTGGGGAGGATGGAGTGACCTGCCGTTATCACTAATAGATAGGATCAATAATACGAAATGTATCATCCTTCTTAATTTTCTCATCATCTTCAAATCGATACCCTGCCTTGCACGGCGCCTGCTGCTGAAGCAGCTCATCTGTTACTGCACAACTCCAGGATTTACACCAAATATTACACTTCTCCATGTAAAAAATGGGCCGTGTGTCAGGGCTGCTGATAACCCCCTGGGCTCGGCAACCTCGGGGCAGCTGCACCAGAATTATTCTATGAGAGTGTCTGTGTGTGTTAGTGATTTATCCAGCAGATCGTGCACTCTCCTGTCATGACTCAGCCGGGTTGTTTGTCACTGCAGAAAGTGAGAGAAGCATGGGCTGTGCCTCTGAAATCGTGCGTTCCCATGAAAAAAGTGTGAAAGGGGGAAGGACATTTAAATAATAGTTATTAAGGAATAAAAGCTCACTAAGCACTGGAAAAAGAGTATCCATTTAAGTTATTGCATCAGACTCTTGCTAAGCAGAATATGCAAGATCTAGAGGGGAAGTTTCTTGTGGGAGTCAGGATTTTGTGGGTCTGTGTCTCAGGGACTAAAGGAGAGCTCCAGCTCCCTCTTGCTCAGCACCTTATCCAGCACACAGCAGCTCAGCTGTAGGGTGCAAGCCCCCGAAACATCTGGGTACATCTAGAAAGGAAAATACAAATGAGCTATGCTCTTTCCATAGCCCCTCTGGCCTCATGTGAGCCCTCTCCTGAAGTCCTTGCTGCTGTCTGAGCCCTCATCACCTTCTGTTGGACTGAATTTAGCCCCTTTATGGGTTACTAGTGGGAAAAGTGTTTGCTGAAGTCGATATACTTTAAGAAAACAAATTTGTCCGTGGTCCTCTGAAAACTGCTCGTCACTTGGTTGTTTTGCTATAGGATTTTGACACTGGAAGCTTCAGCTCTTTTATTAGCAGCAACTTTTTCACTGCTTTAATTACTCTTCAGACACGATTCTTCTGCAGGAACTGTCCTGCATTCCTGTCCATCTCCCCAGGACTCTCATCTGCTTGCAAATGAGTTTATTCCCTGAAGAGATGTCTCTGAGCTGTGGATGAGGCACAAAACAGGGGGACAAAGAAATGTCTTGTCCATCACTTGTCTTTCCTGCTCATGCTTTGTATGAGAGGAGGCCAGGACATGCATTCCCAATGAGCACATCCCAGGCCTGATCTCAGGAGGGTTTGCTCCTGATGGTTTCCAAGGTCCCCTGTGTGTAGAGGTGTGGTGCTGGCTGGTCAAATTGACACGTGTAGCCAAAGTTAATTACCAGTTCTGTAAAGCTGTCCACATCAAAGGTTTTAAAAATGGTACTTACTTGATAAGGAGTCACTTGTAATACCTTGTTACTTTCCCAGTTCTAATTATGCTTATCAGTCCATGCTGATAATTAGCATTGCGTGCGAGGCCAGTGCTGGTGTGGTGCCCGGGGAGCAGATGGAAATCTCTCCCTGTTACAGCTGGAGAGACGTGCCAGTGACAGCAGGTGACAGCCCAGGCCCACGCCAGGGATGCTTCCAGGCTGTCCCCAGCAGGTCTTGGAGGATGCGTTCTGGGGTGGGTCACATCCCGCCTGGAGGCAGCAGAGAAGCTGCCTCACCACCACCCTGCATCTGCTCGGTGTCCAGAGCCTGGCGGGCACAGAGAGCTGCCCTGGGGCTGGGCTGCCTCCTGCACTGTGCAGAAGGAGCAGCCAGCCAAGGGCTCGTTGTGCTCAGAGCTAAATGTCAGTTCTCTCCATTAATGTGGCCTCCTTCTAATTCCATTAAGTTATGAAAAGGTTTAAGGGCAACTTCCAAGAGCTTTTATTGCTGTAAGATCTTGAGACCCTTCAAGCCATCATCCAGTGTAACTGTCTAAGGATGTCCAGGGTGGTCCCTCATCTGCCCCCGTTTCTCCTGGAGAAACACTCCAGAAGATCTCTATAGGTAGGGAAGATCTGTACTACAGCAGAGGCTGCTTTGCTGCAGTCTGCAGCAGGGTGGTGCAGGTGAAAGGCAAGATTGCAGGAAGCCAATAAACTGCACCATTTACCAACCTATAAAACACATTTTTAAAACACCACTCGGTTACCCAAGCAGCAGAAAACGAGGTACAAGGAAATACAGCTTGAGACAACTGCCCTATTGCCTTCTAGGTGCAGCTGTTAAAGAGTTGAGATTCTATTAATTGCCTATATATGTTCTTATCTTCCTGGAATGTGCTTCTTGTGAGTTTTTCTGATGTTTATTAGATGTCCTTCTGCATTTAAAATTCACAGCATTTAAAAATACATTTGAGTAGATTAAAAGTAACACAAGGTTCCACCTGTCTCCAGGCTGTGGGAAGACTGTAGTTAACAAAAGATTTCTCTGACCATCCTGCTGATTCCAGACTCTCTTGGTGCAGTTCTTGCTGCCATTTCAGTGTTTTAATTAATGGCTATTGAAATTAAAATACTGTTTGCATGTGTTGTCATTGTCAGTTACATGGCTTATGTTTCAGAATTCCTCTAGTTCTGCGGGGCAAACACAGAAGTGAATTCAAAATAATAGGTGTATGAAAAAGATGTTCTCACAACCAGATACTGAAATCCCTCTGAGAACTGCTTTAGATCCAAAAACTTCTTAAGAAGTTATCTAGGGAAGCCCAAGTGGCTTCTCAGGACAGTTTACATTTTTGTGTAGTAAATGAAATAATCATCCCTAAAGAGAT
This sequence comes from Brachypteracias leptosomus, assembly GCA_013401335.1. Taxonomy (NCBI): domain Eukaryota; kingdom Metazoa; phylum Chordata; class Aves; order Coraciiformes; family Brachypteraciidae; genus Brachypteracias; species Brachypteracias leptosomus. Next base: position 281,873 of record VYZX01011612.1, read on the forward strand.
GTGTTTAAAGTTGGAAGTGAGCCTTCTTCTGTGGTAGTTTCTTTAACATCTGAAAGAAAACCTTAAAGGTCTATGTGGAGACCCACACGCAGCCTGCAAAGCAGAGATATAAAAGATATATATTCATTTAACAGACAGTGTAGCTCCTCTTGTCATTCCTAATAAATGACTTCTCACTGTGGGCCACAAGCCTGTTGTTCACCATCAGGAAAATATGTATATATTCAGGAAAATATGTATATATTCATAGCATTTATTGTGCTGTCCTTCTAAACACACAAAAGGGGTTGTTAAAAAGGCTTCCAGCATTGTGCTCTACAGCGTCGTTACGATACCTACAAAGCGTGTGGTTCCACCAGCAGGGTTTGTATCTGTTTTAAGTTGGAAAGTATTACAAAAAAATCTTAAAAAAGCCAGAGGCAAAGAACTCTTTGGAGTATTATCCTATTATGTCTAATACCAGAAAGATCAAAATTTCCCAGCCAGGAGGAGTATGATGATCTGCTGTAACTTGTATTTTCTCTTGCAAGCACAATTCGTTGTGTGGGTGCCAGGAGAGCAGGAGATGGTTCTGATCCCAGGAGCTGTGAGTGGCTGTGGGAAGGGGCTTGTGGGGCTTGGGGTCCCTAAGGTTTGACAGGCAAAGAGCACCAACCATTGTGTTGGGATGACCTGCATGTGGCAGGTATGTCCCAGCAAAGGAACGGGGTCAGGGACATAGGAACATAGTAATTTCTAATTGTGACTTGGTATCCCTATAACTTCATTATTTACGTGCAATTGATGGCTTTTAATGCTGCAAAATTGCTCCAAGTGTAGCAGCACCTGTGCTTTGTTTGCTGTGAAATACTGCTCTACGTTTCTGGATGGCACCTACTCATTCAAGTTTGTATTCAGTGAACACCTGACATATGCGTGAAGGGAAACAAAACATTAATAACATTGTGTTGTCCTCACAGAAATGAATTATGTGAGTGCTTATTGTTAACAGACTAGAGGAAAATGATATGTATGTGAGCCTGGGAGAAGCAAATTATGCAGGCAGGACTGGGTTCACCTGCATTCATTAGGTATCTCCAGCATTGTTGTCACGGGGCTTGACCAGAATGTGAATTGATGGAGCCATTGCTCTAGGTTCAGTTCTAAACCACATCATGTACTGTCCCTCAGTGATGGTTTTTTGGGGGGTGGGTGCTTGTCCCAGCTAGGGCAAGAGCCTCAGACCCTGTCAGGCACAACCTTAGAGCAGCCATGGATGATCCCAGTACTGCAGGTTTTATTCTAATCACGATAAACAGGAGTAGTCTTTGAGGTGGACCATCCATCCCACTGCTGAGGGGCCAAACAGGGACAATCTGAGAGCCAATTCAGTAAGAAATCAGAGATGCTGATTTTCCCTGAATACCTGTGGATGCTGATGCACCCAGATCAACAGGACCTTGTCTCTCTCAGCTGCTGAGTTCAGCACAGAAGCAAAGACAAAGTGTTGGTCTGTGGAGCTGCCTCTCAGGGGAACTGTTGTAGTAAGTTCAGTTATATTTTCTTGTGCAGATTAAATGTAAATAACCTTCCTAGTGCTGCTTGATTATAAACTTCTCTGGCAACCCCTTTTGGCTGAACCGTATTTCACTGTCCCAGAATCTGGAATTTACCACTTGCTTTCTCAAACCTCTTGCTGCTGGGTTTACATAAGTTTTATCACCCTCGCAGGGCTGAGATGCTGAAGATAACAGATTTTTGGTTATTAGTCCCAAAGATTTTTAAAGCCTCAGCTTATTGCTTATGCAGGTCTGCAGCTAAACTGGGAAGAAGAACTTGAGACCCAAATAATTTTCAAAGGCACTACTGGGTCAGGTCCATGTTTGCTTCTGCCAAGACGTGACATCGTGCAGCAGAAATGAGTAAAGAGAGAGGGCAGATGTTGGGTCTTTGGCTTCCTGGGTAGGGGAGGGCTGCACAGGCCATGTCCCTTGATCTGGAGACCCCAATAGTGACCAGCCCAGGGAGGGGCTTCATTAGCAATGAATGGCAGGTGGGATAGGAAGAAGGAGCTCCTTTTCCAGGCTGTGTCTCACCAGAGTTGTGTTGGGCAGGACCAGTTGGTCGCTGGTTGATTGCTGCCTGGTTGTGGTCTAGGTTTGCTGCAGGGGATGTGGGTTTTGCTGGTGCACGGTGAGGTCGTGGGTGTTGGAGCCATGGCCATGGGGGCTGCTCTGCTCCATGCACCCTCACCTGACCATTCTGGAAACCCCTTGTTGATGAGTACCCAGCAAGGGCTGGCTGCTGGAGGAAGCATTGCATCCCAGATCATTGCGTGGCTTTTGAGTGTGTGACATTCTAAAGATGTTGAGGCTTTTTACTCTGCTGCTGGCATGAGGACTTTATGCCCCTTACACTTAACCCAACAGCTTTGTGCTTCAAAAAGCAAGCTCCCAAAACCCTCATCTAGGAAAAATAAAACAACCCTTAGTGGCAACCAAGTGCACAAGGAGAAGCAGAGACAATAAAATCTGGACTGTAAGGACTGGGTGATGCCTTATCACAGGGCTGCAGGCTGGAGTAGGAAATGGGCTGAAATAAATGTGGAAGATAGATGAGTCACAAGATGTGAGAGAGGAGCTGTGCCCAGCCTGGGCTCCTGCCAGGGCGCAGGAGACAAGTATGAGTTGTCCGAGCTCAGTGCCCACCAATGTGTCCAAGCTCCAATCCACTCAGTGCCATCTCAGAGGGTTGCTCAGAGCAGAGATAAGACAAACTTCTGAGTTCTTCCCAGGAGCTCTGTCATGGTCAGCAGCAGAATTGGGAAAATTGCCTAAAGCAGAGCAAGAAAGGGAGGATCAGACAGTGCTGGTGTCTGACAGAGCTAAGTCTTCCCTTTGCTCCGTTGAATTGTCTCACAACAGCTGAATATCACTGTAAACTTAATTTATTCCTTTGTGAAGTTAAAGTAAATATGACTGAGAAAAATACATGCTGTACTTGATGTAAAACTAATGACGTGGCCCCCAATTATCTCAGTGGTGACAGAGCTCTAATCAGATTTAGAGAGAAGCTGTGTTGCTCGGCGCAGCTGACAGGGATGCAATGAACTAGAATTTATACTGCCTTTTACATTAATTTAGCAACAGTCCATTGGCCCTGGCAGTGATGTGCTTGCCCGGCCTTGGCATGAGGCTCATTAACTTGCCAGAAGCAGCATTCAGGCACTGCCAGAGCCTGCTCTGCCCTCACCTTGGAAGTGCCCAACTGCTAATCCTTCATCCCCAGAGCTGCTGCTCCCAGTTGGTGCCAGTAAACCCCTACAAGTGTTTGGGAATTGGGACAGAGCTTTGAGGCACCTTCTCTCTGTCCTACTGAGCCATCACCTGGGTGAGACGCCTGTTCCTGAAAGCTCCTGGGAAGCAGAGAAGTTCTCCTGTCAGGCTCCAGAGCCAGTGAAACACCTGAGGTGTTTTTAATTTTTAACTTCACAAATGGGTGTCTGTCCAGTGGACCCATTTCAGGTGTCAGTTTTCTCAAAAAAAAAAAAATTTAAAAAATTGCCACCTCCCTGTTGTTCTGACTTCAGCAGGACCCAGACTGATGTGATGCTGCAGCAGGGGGGGAGTTATTCGGGAGCAGTGGAGGAACTTGGTATTTCAATATTGCTGGTACCTTGTGTGGTGCTATTGGGTTTTCACAATCAATCTAATAGCAGTGATTGCAATAATTGCTGGAGAGAAAAAATGTGCCGTACTGCAGAGAGCAATGCTTTGACAAGGAAAGCATTTCAGAGCATATTTTTAGGACAGGAAGAAAAAAAATCAATCTAAACTTTATGCTTTTTTCATTATCTGCCTTGAGCAGTGAAAGGAGGGGAAAAGGGATCAGTGTTTTTGTGATGCTTCTCCATCACCAGCCAGTCTTTAGCAGGGAAACAAACTCAGCAGACAGATTCAATGGATCTCACCAGCTCTTGAGGAGAGGGAGAGTAAAATCTTCTATCCAGACAGTGAAACAAAGAACAAATGCCCTTTGAATGATTAAGAGAACTAACAGAGCAAAAACCACAGCAAACCCCCTCTGTTATTGTCTGCTTTACATTTTGTGGTGGTTATAGCACCAGCTAATCTAGAAGCATCAATAAAATGAAGCAGTTCCTGCACTGAAAAAGAGCCTGTTTGTGCTGGATGTGGGGTGAGGGGGGTTGTAGTGACTGTACCTGCCTAAAATGGGAGATGTGAATGTGCAGTGACAGCCTCGGGTTTCAGACATATAACGATGAGTTATACTCCTAGTGATGACTCTTTAAAAGTGGTGACTCTTTACTTTATGATCCGCCTGCCTCTTCTGCCTCTCCTTAGCTCAAAGTGGTGATTGTTGACACTTTATAAAGTTTAGTCCTGGTGCTGTGCCCAGAGGTCTGTGCTCCCCCTGAGCGCTGCAGGGATGGGGTGGCAGGAGGGGGGGTGGCAGTGGAGGCACCACATGGGCCTCGTGCTGCAGCTTTTGCTTCTCCTTGGTGCCTGTGTGGGAAAGTCAAACGTTTATGTACAACCTAAAAGAAAATCCATTCTGCTAGTGTGAGCTATTCGGTGATAAAACGTGGAAAGGCACTGCAGCCAATAAAAGTAAATTAATAACTAGAAACAACAAAACTCTGCTTCAGTGACTGGCATAAAGCTCTCCCTTGCTGAAGGAAGGAAAATGCCACAGTTTATGAGGAGACAGGTCGAGTCCTAGAGGAATGGGCCACAGCGTTTTGTGGGGTATTTGTGACCATGATCTTTTCTTACCTAAACCTGTGTGGTTTATTCCTTCTGTGCCTCAGAGCTGTAGAGCATCATCCTGCTGAGACAGGGAACGCCAGGACTAGGAAAAGGGGTTTTGGAGGCTGTCAATCCAAGCTTTGGGAGACAGCCCTGAGGATTTGCAGCCTGAGGTGCTCCTGCTTCTCCCCATGAGCTCTGATCTCTCACAAAGTCTGAGAAATGGCCCTGAGATGCTGATCTTGGGCTGCTCGGGCAATGCTGACCCTGCACAGGGTCCTGCTTCCCGCAGTGGTGCCCATGTTGGTGCTGGCAGCTGTGCCAGCAGCTGCCCGAGTCTCCGGCTGAATCCCCGGTACCTGCCAGCAACAGCACCACGGAGCCTGGCACTGAATGGGGGCACCCCGGGGTGACCCAGCACCTCCTGCCCGTGGCTGGCACAGGTCTGGCTCTCACCTGCCCTTTCGCTTGTGCCACTCATGCAGCACAGATTAAGAGGCTTAATTATTTCAATAGAGGTTAATTACATTAGCCACTACCGCAAACCTCCAGTTCATGCCATGCTTTCCACTTCATTTAATTCATTACCTCCTGTGAAATCCAGTAGGTTTCTGCATAGAATTGCACATTTATATCACACAGGTCCCTTCTCAACAGCACTCCTCAACATCTACCCCTTCTCTTTCTTTTGTAGCTGAGCAGACTCTGGATTTTGTAAATCACCCCCTTTTTTGCATCCTTGCTCAAAGCCTGGCCTCACCCATGGGGGTCCTCTTCCCCTGCATGGTGGGGTGGCCTTGCTGAGCAGGTTCTGTCCACAATTCCATGTACAAGGGGGCAGTCCATCATGGGAAAAATGAGCTGGTTGTGCACCCCTTGTGATGGTTCTTAAAGAGCAGCTCCTTGCAGTTTAATGTATTTCTGTAATAGTAATAAATGGCAGCGCTGGAGCTCTTGGATGTTATTTAATTAGTTTTACTGTGCCTCCCATACCCAGCAGAGATATATCTTAATAACTGAGGGATTAATACAAAGGCATGCTTTAAACAGCAATTCAAACTCAAAATAATACAGAACAACAAAGCTCTAGAAATAGACACAGATTTTAAAAATGGCCCAGGTGAATTGTGGTGCAACAGGCAGACGGTGCTGATGTTACAGGAGAGCTGAGGAATTGCTCTTGTCTGCCAGGAGCTGTGACTCTGACCCAGCTAATGCTGGATTGCACATTTAATCCTCTGGACACACTGACATTGGGAAGGGCACTGGCCAAGCTGCACCAGAGGCTCAAAGTGGCTGTGCAATGCTTATCCCTGAATTACTGTTAAATTGGTCCATGCTATCATTTGTTCAACCACATTTATCATGCACTGTGCTGAACACGCAGTTTAATATTTGACCACTCTCAGAGTGCTCATAACAAACCTATTTTGGCTGTATGAAAAAGGAAAAGTGAAAAAGGGCACTGGAAAAGGCATGTTTGCCTTTAGGAGAGTTGCCAAAGCCCTGGGAACAGAAGCTCTCTGTGTTGTGCCTGGCTCCATTTCTCCTCTTTCTTGTCTGCTTTGAACCTTTGTTCATTCCTTTATCTCACACAGGGGTCCATCGTTGCTGTGTCTGCTGGTCCCCCAGCACTGCTGTGTACAGCACATCACTGCAGTCCTGTGAGATGGCCACACACGGGAGGTGCTGTCCGGTGTTCATTGGGCAGAGCTCCCTGGAATGCTGTGAACACCAGCCAGTGCAATTCCTCAACACAGCAATTGCTCCTGCCGAGGGTACAGGACAACTTGGCTGGAGCAGCCGCTTTCTGCTGGGTCACCTGTGGGGTCCACGTGGCCATCACTCCAGTGGCATCTGTAAGAGCTCACAAATAAATGCTCTTTCTGACTCTCAGTTGGTGTAGGGAAGGGAAATAAGCCCAGAGCTGGGAGAAGACCCTATCAATGTCAAGTCTTACTGTTGTGAATGGAGGCTGAGAGTCCAGGGAGTGGGTCCCTGCCCCAGGAGTGCCCTAGGGAAGGGCAGCAGCATCCCCCGTGGCACAGGAATTGAGGCTGTTTTACCTCCCTTCTCCAATAGGACTGGGAACAGCCTGGAACATGGAGACCCAGCCCCGTTCATTAGTGCTGCATCCCATCCTTCAGCATCGATCGACTCTATTTATTTGTCTCTTCAACTCTGCATGGATGATTGTTTACATAATTATGCAAAACGATCTCTGTTCTTTCAAGAAGCTGTGAGTAAAATGCAATTTCCTGCACAACCAGCGCCGTCAGCCCCATGGAACCGAGGGAATCCCTCAGCCTGGACATGGGAGTGGTGGTGGGTGAGATCCCTTGGGAATTCCCCCATGAAGGGTGGGGGTAAGGACATGGGGTCTGTCTGGCAACACTTTGTGTTTCACCTGCCCGTGCAGAGCCCTGCTCCAGCAGTGTGATGTGAGCTGGGATCACACACCAAGTGGGCAGGAGAGCTGCCCACAGAGGGGTTTACACCCCCCAGGTACCTGTGTGAATTGTAATCAGGTGTGGGAATGAACCACAGGCTCCTGAGGAGGTCCTGGAGCCAGTAATTATCCCCCTGAGCTCCAGGGACCTCCCTCTGTTTCAGTCTGATGCCTGAGTGGCTGGAAATGATGGTAAATTGATGTTGTCATTGCTAGTTATTGCTGGGGGGAGGCTGGTGCAGTCGTGTAGCCCAAGTGTCCACGTCATGCCTGCTGACATGCACAAGGGGGAAGTGAGACATTCCCCACCTGCTCGGATATTTTGCAGCTTGGTGGGATATTTCCTATTTTTAACTGTAGATGCAATTAAAGGAATAAACTTGTAAAGTCAAACATAAGGTAACAACCAAAGGAAGTGATTTTTCAGATGCAGATCTGTCTGACTTTGATTTAATACATGGTGAAGGTTTTCTTCAGCATAATGATACTTCTCAGGGTGCATGATAAAAACCTGCAGTAACAGACACCGTCCTCAGTTACCAGCCTCATCATTAGCATTTTGCTGTCATTAACCTTCACAGGATAAATTTCTTGTTTATAAAAAAGATGTTTCTTTGTTGGGCACGAGGAGCTCTAGTTCTGGATAGGGATGTGGAAATCGGGCTACAGAGTTTTGTAAACATGGATGAGAACTAGGGATGGTTCTGAGATTGCAGGTCAGGCCAGTGTGAATCAGGGGAATTATTCCAGATTTTGATCTGAATTGAGGTTTAGGGATTTAAAGATTCTCATGGGTGTTCACTTTGGCTGGGAAACAATCAACTTCATCATCTACAGGTGAAGGGACTGACCTGCTCCATGGGCCTGCCCCACCATGACTGATCAGAGGCCCCCATTGCCTGCCCCAGGGGTGGAAAGCAGCTCTTGCTGTTTGCAGGTAAAGGTCTGACCTCTCTCCTTCTTACATTTTAGCTCTTTTCCTCTGGCCAGGTTTCAGACACGCTGCTTGTACACTTTTTTGTCTGTGCACATGTCCCCGGCTGCTGCTGGTGTCCTGCTTGATCGGGATGCTCGCTGGGATGCCAGCCTGGGCTGGGGGTGCTGGAGGGGCACAAGAAACGCTTCGACTGCCAGGAAATTAGATGACATTTATTTGGGAATTTGTAGTACACAAAAGCACTTTAATAACCATATTCCTCTAAAGGCTGCATCAGTAGGAAGAGTGCTGCCTGCTCCCTGTTGAATGCCAGTTAGTGGGGAATGCCTGTTATTAACATTTAGCAGGAGCTCCAGGTCACCTTGATATAATCAGGCTAACACACATTTTAATGGCTGTTTAATTAGATTTACTGTAGGGAAGATGCCATGGAAGAAGGCTGCATTTCTGCTTTCAGCACTTGAGATGGCGGCTGGATTAAGTGAAAATGCAGATAAAAGACTGCAAGGAATAGAGCAAGGTGTGAGGTGTTTTTCCCTGTTCAGTTTCTCAGCCTGGTTTGGGTGGATGGCTCTGCTGCCCAGTTCTCTGACTGCCACAAAACCTGGATTGCTCCTCAACGGGTGATTTGCTTCTAGGTGACCAGCCCTTTTAGCACCTTGCTGTGAGGCTCTTATTAAATCACTCCTCGGGAGCCTGCCCCTGTGCCATAGATGGGATTGAGGCAGAAGGGAAGGAATCCATCTGGTTTCCAGTGGCAATTTCCAAATGTTATGGTCCCTGCATTAGAGAACAAATAGCTCATGTCCATCTCCCATCAATTTTGATACCTTTGTGAGGCCATGGGAGACTCCAAGGAGCATTTTGTAAAACTGCCAGTTGCTCCTTCATAGAAAATAAAACATTGAAACATATTGCTATAAAAGATATGACACTTCTCTCGGTGGATTTATTAAGAAGACCCCTAGAGTAAAGGGTTGTAAAATCTGATCAAGTCAGCAGTTCCAGCGATGTAATTGAGATCCATTATTTCCTATTGACTGCTGTGCAGGACTTCATTTTCTGTAGCATCAACAAATTCCTCTTCTGCGTACTCCAGAACTACCAGGGGGTTCAGCTGCAAACAAAGCTGATCAGCAAACAGAGCGTGGGTCCCAGGCAAGCTCCAGGGTGGTTTTCCTCAATTGCTTCCCATAAACACATACCTTTGTCCTCGTTTATGCTGTTTCTCCAATTATTCCATTTGCATAGGGCAGTTTTACAAATGTGCTGTGGCTTTGCTGACGAACCGAGACGGTTTCCCCAGATGATACAATTTATTCTCATCTGTTTCATTTTAAGGCAATTTAATATGTTTTATCAAAGCGGGCAATTTAATACGTTGCATTTTACTGAAACAAGACAGAAAAATCTGTCCCCACAAGAAGCAGCACAGGGGTTGTTTTCATGCCAGTTCTCCAGCCAGTGGTCCAGGCTCTCCCAGGGGAGCAGAGCAGGACTTGTCTCAGGTCCAGCCCGGTGTGGAGCTGGCTCTAACCTGCACAGAGTCAGGTTTATCTTCTCTGAGCACCCCCAGCCTGTTAGAGGGCCGTGGTGCAGCTCGGTGTCCGTCTGTCCTGGGTTTCTGTCTGTCACCCAGAGCAGCAGATCGCTCCTCGACGCTCTCACAGGTGATTTAGGGATTTGATTTATTTTTAGTGGATGTTAGAGCAATGTAGAATAACTGAAAGACTGACAGTAACTGTCCTAACATTGTGAAATATTTGTCATAAGTAGCTGCATATTCCGAGTCTAAAAGCGTATTTCTCTTCCCTCCTGTGCCGAGCAGGTGTTGGTGGCTGGTAATTGCTCATCTCAGGGGAGAGGTGAGATAAAATAGCACAGGAAAGACAGAACCAACATTATCTGTGTGGTCTGGAGCCATAAACCAGCGAGACCAGGGCACAGCTCCTGGTGCAGGACACGCTGCTGGAAGCCAAAGCTTCCCGGGGGATGCAGCATTGGGCAGAATTCCCAGTGGATTGTTCTGCACCACATGGTTCAGAGCCCAAGACGTCGTTCTCCCCCTGACCACACATCCACAACAACCTTCTCCTGCCTCTGCCCTTCACAAGGTGGTGTCAGGCAAACCAGTCATTTGTTCCTCTTATCATTTAAAGCTTTTCTATGCTATTGACCTCCTGCCCTTTCCTCCTGCAAATCATTTGCTTTTCCTGATGCTTCAGTATTAACTTGTACCATTTTCTTGCTTTTTTTTTTCTCTCCTTATCTCACCTCAAGAAGGAGAGGGATTACCTCATTCCCACCACCACAGAAATAAATCCTCATTATGGATTTGTACCTGGGGAGGAAGAAACTGATTTCCACTCCCAGCCCGTTCGGAACAGATATTTGAAGGTAATTGTTCAGTCCAGGGACATTTCACTTGTCTAATAACCATAAAGAGTCCTTTTATTAGCGCTGTGTTTGAGGTTGGAACTATTGAGAGGATATTTATGGGGAAGATATTATTGCAGAAAACCAGATCATGGACATCAGATTTAGGGTTTTATTTTGAGGTGGAGCAAAGGGGAAGGACCCAGCACCCATGAAATGTTTGGGTGTCGGTGTGGGGCTCATCCCCAGTTTGGGTGAGGAGGGGGCTGCCCTGGGCTGAGGTGGGAGCAGCACTGGCTGTGGTTATGGTCCTCGCTGTTAATGCTGGGGTGGAGATGGTGCAGCCTACATGGATCTCCTGTGACCCTAGAGAGATTGGGAAAATGTAAATCCAAAAACAAATGCGGCAGAGGAGCCTGAGCAGTGCTGGAAGCCCAGAGCAGCCTCTTGAGCCACCAAAAAACTTTTTCCATGTCTGGAACCCCTGGGGACTTGGGAGCCAGGATTGAGAAGCACCACTGCTTGTTCAGTAATTATCTGCTCTGTTGTACATGGATTGATTTCAGGAGCTCGTGTTTTGTGCAGCCAGTCTTGTTGAACATTTTCTGTTGGTGCCTGATACTGCTCCTCATATGGGCCCTGAGCAGGGAGGGTAATTAAATCACCATTGCAGCTGTCGGTGAGATTTGCATGTCTGCTGCTGCTGCAGGTGGGTCCCCAGGCACTTCATGTGTCCTGGGGCCGGTTGCTGAAGGTGAACGTCATCCACTACTGAACCACGGTGGAGGAGCTGGAGCTATGAGAGGAGCTGGGAAGAGCATTCCCACTCTGAAGCTCCTCGACTCCATCCATGCCACACGTGTGTGGGGCACGTGGCCAACGAGGGGCTCAGCTGTCTCTTGCTGGTTTGAGAAAGCCCACCTGTAAGTGGCAGGTCTGGGGTGTCACCAGGCAGAGCAGCCCTGTCCTGTGCCCGTGTCACTGAGGGACCAGTGTGTTCCAGTGGGACCAGTGCAGGGATGTGACTGTCACACCCCTCGGTGCCCCAAAGCCAAGAGACGCTCCCCTTGCCCTGAGGCTTTGCCAGGATTGATGAGATGCCAGCACAGCAACTCTCTCTCCAGCCAGACCCCATCGCTGCAGGCAGGTGGAGGCTGTCCCTGCTCAGGCTGTTTCCAGTGCAGCACGGATGGTCCGTGGAGATGTGTCTGCCGGGGAGCAGCCCTGACATCAGCCACACTTCAACCCTGATCCACAGCCCCAGGTAAGGCCATGGGCTGTCTGACATGAAAGGTAATGGAGCGAAGCAGTTTTCTTCAGTCTAATTCACTGGAATTTTAGAGGTCCAGAAATGGAAAAAGATTTGCAAAGCACTGCCCTGCAGCTCTGATGCAGCCCATGCCCTGCAGCAATGGCACCGTGAGTACCTCCTCTGGCCATTGCCTCTGCACCTGAACCCTTGTGACTTTGTGTTGGCCAAGGTCTATATAACTGTCATTTTCTAATAGCCCCTGTGTAAGAAAAGAAAGCACTAGGAGGCTCTAAAGCTGCGTGTTTTAAAGGTAAAGTGAATCCCAGTCACGGTTTCCTTCCTGTGGAGCAGTTTTAGATATAAAGATGATAGATAAAATTATGTTTGACTGGCAGATTTAAATTGGGACTTCTTTCTGCAGCCTCCACATCCATGCTCTAAATAAGAGTCTTGGGATTAAGGCCATTAAATTACTTAGTTTATTGGAAAAATAAAATATCAGGAACAGATGAAGATGAAAAGAGAGAGAAACGCAAACTGGGTGTTAAAAAATGATTAAGGTAAGGTAGCAAATGAAATAGAATACCACTAAAGCTAGATGACATGTAAGAAATTCTCTGGAAGTGGCAGTGCTGAGGAGTCACCGAGGCTGCTAAAATATGGAGCTAAGGAGTTAGACAGATGAGCCTGGGTATTGCCAAGAGCCTGAGATGGTTTTCCAGCCACCAGCAGTGCTGAAGGTTATGCCCTGGGGCAAGGTGCAATTAAAAAGAAAAGAAACAAGCTGCTTTGGGGTATCAAAAGTGTCATGAGCCACACAGCTTGTACAGCTACAGCGTGCAAAGAAACCCCTTGCAGGGCAGCTCGGAGGAATGAAATGTGGGCAGTGGATGGAGTTGAAGCTCTGGCTGTGCTCACTGCAGCTCCAGGGCAGTAATTGCTTCTCCTTTCCAGGTCCGTGCACCAATCCCAAGATGTGCCCCCAGCAGCTGGAGTTTGCAGGGTTGTTGATGCTGGCCCTGGCCCTGCCTCCATGGCCCAGCAGCTCCCACACGCCTCCCCAGCCCCCAGCAGAGGTACAGTTCTGTCTGCTGCCTTTGAATAACTTCTCCTAACCTCTCCGAGCCTTTGCTTTGCCTCCCTCTCTCTTCCCAGTAATTACATACAAGGCCATGGAAAGAGATCCAATTCTGCTGTCTCCTTTGAATCGTGGAAACGGGCTGTTATGGCACCCCTGAGCCTCTTTAAAGGAAACAAATTAAAATGCTGCAGCCCAGATGATTGCAGGTAAAGCCGTACCCAGGAGGACCTTGCGTTTTCCAGATAGCCTGGATATGGCTCGTGAGCATTTCCAGGAGATTGATTTCATATCGGGTCTGGGGAAATTCCGCAGCTCCACAGATGATCTATCACCACCTGCCCAGAGAGCAGTGATAAATTCTTCGTCCTCTTATCGAGCATCCGTCGTGATTGCAGGAGGAGCAGCAGTGCAAACTGTTTTCCCTGCAGATGAGAAAAAGCCAGACTTGGGTCAAAGGAGCAGCTTTCAGCCTCTCCTTCCCCTCCTGTCATGATTCATCCCAGTCAGGCTGCTCCCCCCGCAGCTCCATCCCCATTGTGCTCCTACAGCTGCGATGTTTGGCAGGAGTTATTGCCTGTGTCCCTTCCAGCCTTTGCTTTGGATTCGTTATGATGATGGGTTGTTAATTCTCTAGAATAGCAGCGTGTGTCCACTCGAGTGATATTTGTATGTCCTTGCTGATACATGCAGCTTGACTTGATGAATGTCACTGTCCTCACAAGCAAAAGGTCTTTGGGTAACTGCAAGGCTTGTGCACCATCCAGGGTGATGCTTCCCAGGGGAGATGTTCTCCTCCTGCCAGGACTATTCTCAGCCAGGGCTCTGCAAGGGGCTGGGTGACATTTGTAGGGAGCAGGAAGGTGCCACTAGAGGACAGCATCAGGCTGCAGGTGTGGGACAACTCCTCTGCCACTGTCCGAAGAGCTGCAGGATGTGGATCCAGCCTTTAGACCTGCTTGAAATGGGTTTAATGACATCTCAGGGCAAAGGGGAGAGTTTGGATAAATGGCCCAGGAAAACGTATTCTCTGACGTTAAATCACCACTCTGGGTCCTATTGCCATTGGCAGCCTGGGGGATATTTTGCATAGATGCTAAAACACATTATAAATTAAGAAAACAAAACAGAAACCAAACCAAAACACCATATTGTGCTAAGATCGTTTCTCTTGGTACCAGAAGAGCTGCTCAGAATGAACCACCTCATGTTTACCCTTGTTGTTTGTTGTAGTTTTATTTATTATTTGAAGAAATTACCTCATTTCTGCTTTTCTATAAAAATAGCTATTGCCATTAATACTACCTTTGCAACCTTGCCTTGCAGCCTGCAGAGGTCAGCAGCACCAGGCAGGATGCAGCCCTGCTCCAGGAGAAGATGCAGGTCCCAGGCCAGGATGAGCAGAAAAGCCCTCGCTGGTCCCTGCCGAGCTGGGATGGGTGAGGTGTGAGCAGGAGCTGTGGGCAGAGGGACGGGCACCCCTTGCCAGGGCAACACATGAGGGAAAGTGCATCTTCTGTGTGCTCAGACACCACCAAGAGCAGCTGCTTGGTCTTCAAGGTTATTGATCCTTTCACCAGTTTCAGAGCAGCTTTTCTCAGTTTTGCGGGGTGAGGGTGTCCCAGTAATAGTGGCAAAACAGCAAAGAAAAACAGTATTTCATGATCCTTAAACTTGTTAAATTTGAAATGTGAAAAGGCTCCCCTAGAAACCTCAGCAACCCCAGGTAAGTTTTCTTCAGCCAACTTTATTATTTCTGTACAGAGAAAGTGAGCTTAAGGATCAATGAATCCCGTCTGTAATTACTTAATTCCAGTCCATAATTGCTTAAGTAAACTGCAGAAGTGAGCTGGAGAGAGCATTCTGGCTTGCATTAAAACAGAGAAAATTGCAGCTATTTGCCCTTTTTGATGTGCTCTATGAAGGAGAGCCTGATAAGGAGGAGATGAGGATCGGCTGTATCATCACCCTGGACGGCAGCAACGAGAACTCTGGGGACACAGCACCGACACCTGGAGGGGTGTGGGACCCAAGTGCCACAGGACAGACCCAGCCAGCACCTGGGGCTGAGATGGCTCTGACTTCAAAGACTAAAGCTGCAGGGAGAGGAAGCCCTGGTAGCTATTCAACACCTTCACACTTTCAATTATTTCTGCTGCTTCTAAGGCAACTGGTTTAAGATTTCCCAAAAGACCCACAGGAAAACCGGTGAAGATCAGATGTGATATTCTGGACTTTTCATATGAAGAGCAGTTGAGGGGGAAAAATAGGATAAAATAGAGCATGAGAGAGGCTTCTGGTTATGTTTTATACATTTAAAGGAGAATAAAGAGAGACAAAATCATCTGTAGGTCAATTTTATATAAAATATCAGAGGGGTGGGAGTGACTGCTCTGTGATTACCAGCACAGGGTAGCAGCCCAGGAGTGATTTCAAAGCTCAGCCTCCCAAGGAGCCCAGTAAAGGCACTGGGTACTGGGTGAGGAGGGTCTTTGTGCTCACACACAGGCTGGGTTTTGGGGTGAGCCACAGAAAAAGGGAATTGTGAGGCAGACCAAGGATTCGAGTCTGGCTTCGCACGTGGTGAGTGAATTATTTTGTATCAAGGTGCTGTGATGCTGAGGTGTGGTTCTCGACCATGCTCAGCTTTTGAATGAGGAACAATTAAAGGGTCTGATTTTCACTGTCACAGATAAAAAAACCAACTCAAGTGCTCAAACTTCTCTAAGCCTACTAGCCCTACTCAATAAGTCTATATTGGGTAAAAATTTTACTTTTTCTTAAAATAATTTTTGGTTTTATGTGTATTTTGGGGGGGGAAGATGGTTGAAATTTAATTGAGAGAAGGGATGTTAATGCAATGAATGTTTTTTTTTTTATGGTTTCTTTATTTTAGCAGTTCTCACCAGGGTGCAAAGTCCCGTTAAACCCTCGTCATCCAGCTCCACCTGGGGGCAGATGGTTGGAAAGTTCTGGTGTCCTCCAGCTCCACATGTGGCTGGAGCTCATAGGGGAACCCTCTGGGTGACGCAGGGTTGGGGTCGAGGCACAACCAAGGTGCTGACAAATCAGGCTGACTGCAGAGCAGACTCATCATTCGCAGAGATTGCTGCAGGGATTAAGCAGGACTTGCAGGTATGCTTCAGGCTGGGCCACCACTTGTGGTGGTTGGTGCCACAGGTATCTGGGTAGGGAAAGGCCACCCAAAATACACAGAGACATCACAACCTGCCTGCGGGTCCCTGGCCACCCTGACAGCCCCAGCAGCTCTGCAATTAAAGGCCACCTCCTGCTGATACCTTCTTAATGGGGAGCAGTTGAGGCAAATTATAAGATTAAAAGAAATAGAGTGAGAATACAATTAAAAGCAGTGTCTCTGAACTGGAGCCGCTTTGCCATGAATTGAACATGCCTAAACCCAGTCATGGTTGAGCGGAGCTATTCCACTCAGCATTGGATTAACTCATCAGCAGAGAGCCCAGAATCTGATTTAATTTGAAAGACTACAAAATTATATTTCTCTGCTGATTTTCCAGGTGGCAGGATTAGATGTGGAGCTTTTAGTTTTCTACTACTTCTTTTTAACTTAATTTGACAGAAATGGTTCTCGGTACAAGACAATATTTGATGGGTGCTGCACCGGGGATAATGAAAACTTCAGACAAACAGCAAAGCATAATGGGGGAGCTTGTTTTCCTCTAGCTGGAAACGCGCTGGGTTTTGATAAACCACGAAGAACGAGTTTTCCTGGAAGAGCATAAACCAGGGAAAATCGCAGCAATCATGGGATGTTTGATGCTTCACCAGAGCAGCACCTCTTTCTGCGGGGAAAAGGGAAGATCAAGAGCTGCAGCAGCATCGGGCAGGTTCGGGCGGTGCCAGCCACGGTGAGGACGTGGAAAGGGGTTTGGCCACATTTTTTGCCAAGTGTGGCCATGGGCATTGTGGCTGCAGTGGAAGGAAGGGTGGTGGCCAGGGAGAGGGGTGGCTGCAGGGAACGGGAGCTGCCCTTCCTCCTAGCTTTGCTAATTAAGGAGCTCTTTTTTTTGGCAGTTTGAGCTGGAATTAAAATATTGCTGGGAGGGACACTTGGGGGCAGGGGAGCAGCTTGTTCCCAGCTGGCTCAGCAAAAAAGGTTCCCCTGAAGGTGGCCTGGTGTGGGTCTGGGAGTCCCTGATGCCCAGCAACCCCTCGGCCAGAGCGTGGCAGAGGCAGATCCTGCTGAGAAGGCAGCAGGGCTCCTACAGCAGGTTTGGAGCAGAGTTGGAGGCTGGAGAAGACTTTGCCCCGCCTGGTTTGGAAGCGGTTGTCTGAACGTTGAAGTGATTTGGGCTTTTTTTGAAAATTGTTTTCCTTTCTGTGTTTGGTTCTTGGTGGCAGTTGAAGCATCCACATTAATGAAATACGAGTTCTGCGCAGGTATTCACAGTAAATTGGGTCAAGGGATGAAAACATCCCCCAGCCCTGTTCCTCACCTCCAGACAGCTCTTAGCTCACTTGTGCTGTGAGCTCCTTGGACACATCAGACCTTACCCAGAAATCTATCCAGTAACAGTAAATACAAATGTATGGAAATCACCAGCTGCCTTAATGAAACCTGCAGGCAGAATAAAAGGCAATATTTGTGGTGCCTACTCTCCTTAAGGAAGCTGTTCCTTCTCTGGGAGAAGGAACAGCCCGAGGTGAGCTGACCCTGCTCACCATCCCCATCACTCTCCTCTTGGTCTTTGCTGCCGGGCCTGAGCAGGATGGTTTGACTGGGAAATGGTCTGTAAATTTGCAAGCAATGTGCTTATGAGAGGCAGGTTTCTAATGACTCCCCAAACTAAGATTTTCTCCCTGTAAATGCAACTAGGTCTCAATGTCCCTGATTAGCTTCTTGTGATGAATTCCATCTGCCTGCCTGGGATCAACAAAGACCTAAAAAAGCCAAGCACAGACATGCAGCCCACTGTTTTCATGCTGAGCTTTGTTCATTATAGGAAATCACTTACAAAACAGGAAGCTCTTCCTTGTTCCAGTCAATTTCTTGGGCTTATTTGCCATGAAATGTCACCTTCTCAGATGAAAGAATGGGATTTATCACAATTAAGGGAGGCTTTGACACGTCCCTTTAAGTGAATCAAGGGTGCTCTTAATTTTGGATCTGTGTGGGATTTGTTGATGCCACACGGGTCCCTCGCAGTTTATAACACAAATGATGCAGGTTCCTGGTGCCCTGTGCTGGGTCCAGCAGCCCTGCAGGTTGTCAGCCAGGCTAGGACCTGGGGAAGCTGATGAAGCGTTTTTTTGATGGGTGACTGTGCAGTGACAGCCCCACGAGGGCTGGGTGCTGGGCACCGTGTACCAGTGAGGCAGGATTGCTGGGAAAGCCTGTGATAAACCAGGGCAATCACAAACAAGTGTGTGACAGCGAAAGTGCTGACAGAGTTACCCTCTGCTGCAGAGAATAAAGTGTATTGCAGTGGGGCTGGCTGCTGGTCCATTCCTGTCCCTCTGGGATGCTCCCAGGGAAGTCCTGGTGCTGGTGACCTTGTGCTCCCCACCCTGCACCCACCCCTGCTCCTCCAAGACAAACAGCAGCAGCGCCTGTACCTGCATCTTGCTGGAGTCTTTGCAAAATGCTTGGTGTGGCCACTCATTCTGGAGCCCGTGTCTGCAGCTGTGTGGGTTCCCGCCCTCGATGGGCACTGGCCATGTGGATTTTTCTCTGGTGTGCCCCATCTCTTCAGCAGTTTGAGTTGCTTCAGCAAAAGGTTATTGTAGGAAAAGGATATTGTAGGAAACACCCTACAAAAATGTGTTGTGTTTGCTGTTGCACACGTAGGAAACCTGGAAAGTGTTGGTGGGTCACTGGGATGAAGCATTTATCCCAAATCCCTCTGTCCTGGAAACCTTTTGGCTTGTATGAACTTTACAGAGCCATTGGTGTGAGTTAGTGGGACCAGTGCGTCCAGACCAGTTGTGTCCACATTACTCTAGTGTTACCTGGCCCAAAGTAATATGGAAGCTACCAGTGCTACCAGCTTGTGATTCACAGAGGACCAGTTGCTCTCTTGCTGCTGAGCCTGGCAGCATCTGCCACTGCACAAGGGCTCTGCAGCAGGAGGCTTTAATGGGCTGAAAATAACGGCTCCACTCATTTCTGAAGGCAAACTGTTATTTGAGCACTGAGTACAGAGATCTCAGAGCTTTCCTTCTGAGGACATGACTGCTTTCTTCAAACACTGGCTGCAGCTGGGGCCTTTGCTGAAGCAGGGAGCAGAGGGATTCCCTTCAATCCTGCCTGCACCGATGGTGCCAGCCCCGATGGCAGGAACAGGGTTTGTTGGTCGGGTGATGCCTCCTCCAGGCATTTACCTGGAGAGCTGAGGGTATGGGGAGGGTGCTCAGCCCTGCCTGGCACCATGGCACTGGGCTCTCCAGTTCACAGGGCTTTTTAAATTCAGTTTTGTCTCTACTTGAGCATAAATTCCCCCGTGGCACCCACGGCAGTGAGTAAGCCCCGGGCTGGTGCAGTGTGTCATAGCAGAGCAGAGTCTGTCCCATCAGCCAAGCCTTTCCCTCAACGTCCTCTCCACCTTCGGCAGCAGCATCACGGTGCTGCGCTAGAAGAGCACAACAAAACTGAGGATAAACCCCCCTTTGGCTGATAAGCCTCTTTCTCACTGGGCTGCTGTGGTTTTGGGTGCCAAGCTGAAGTATTTAGCACTACCAGAGCAAAGGCAAGGCTGTAACTGTAGGTTTTTTCACTTGGTTATGTTACAACAGATTTTTAAAGCTGTTTTTATTCCAGTTCTGCAGCCACAGGAGGGCGGCACAGCCGCAAGCTGTGGAGAGGCTGTTTCCAGCCTGCCCAAATGGCTGGTTTGGTTAAAAACAATGCTGCTGAACAGGAAAAATGGGGAGAATCCTCAAATACCCATCCAGGACACATATGCAGACTGCTCTGCACAGGCCATGCTCCTGAAAAGCATCACCCAGCCTGGCCGATGCCTTTTAGCCCCACTGCCAAAGTTCTGCTGCAGTGTTTAGGGTTATCTAGCAGAAGAGAGAACAGTTTCCTTGGAAGGGGCTGGCAAGGCAATGGGATTGAGGGGCAGCTACTTCTGGGACCTTTCCATGATCAAAGTTTACTGCAGAGGACTTGGCACTATTCATATGCAGAAAGTATTTCCATTTTAAGTATTGTGTGGAGGGGGAAAGGTTGACATTGGTGACTGTGCTGGTTGTGTGTTTACAGCAACTTGACAAATAATGGAAAGAGAAAATGAGTGTGGTGTGGGTGTGGAGATCCGGGGGTCTGAGAATCTGGGTCCTGCTCTCTGGCAGTGAATTCCTCCATGGTGCAGATGCTCTGGTTCTGGATGGGGCTTGAGGATGTCCCAGTAGTGGCAGAGCTGCCCACAGGGATGGGTGTGAAGGTGTTCAAGCAATGTGCTCCTGTTCTACGTAAACAGTAAAAGTGATAAATGATATGAAAAGGTGGAATTGCTGGTCAGATGTTGTTTTGCTCGGCAGTTCTCTGAACCCAGCTGATGTTTAACCTGAGTCCCTGCCCAGGTAAATGGGACTTTGCCTGTGTGAAGGGGTGTGTAAGGGTAAGCCCAGGCCAGTACAGATTCAGGGATGTTTTCCTCAGCTAAAGATAATTTTGGTTTGCTTAGTCAAAGCTCAG
The DNA here is from genome assembly GCA_013401335.1 of Brachypteracias leptosomus. Lineage (NCBI taxonomy): Eukaryota > Metazoa > Chordata > Aves > Coraciiformes > Brachypteraciidae > Brachypteracias > Brachypteracias leptosomus. The sequence goes on from VYZX01011612.1 coordinate 302,391, forward strand.
TCAGCAGCAGAACAAGGGCATTCTCTTCCAAGAAGGCTTGTGGTCAGTTCAAATGAGCTGTTTCTGAGAAAGGTCTCTGCAGCAGCCCCATCAGGAGGGTGGCAGTGGCGAGGTGAGGAAGGGCTGGTGGCCATCGCAAGAGGACAGAGCAGAGAAGGCTCCAGCCTGACCCACTCTGCCCTCCAGAGCCATGGCCAAGGTCAAACTGAGAACGGGCACAAAGCGAGAAGGGGCAGCCTTTGGGATCTGATCAGATGAACTGGCCAAACCCTGGAAAAACAAGCATAAAGTTGGAATTATTTTATTACCTTTCCCCTGGCACTGAAACCTGCGGACTTCCATCTGAAGCTGCGTGGGAAGACATCATGCTGCAAATACAATTTCCATAGAATGGGGCTCCGAGTAATCAGTTTAAAGGCCTGTGTTTGAACCATTTCTGAAAAATGACCCAAACGTGCCAATTACACAATGGATTGCAAAGAATCGTGTTGCAACAGAGGTTAACATGATTAGAGAACTGAAGGTGGCACTTGACCCGAGATAGGACACAAAAGGATGAAATTTTTAATTCTGCAGTGAGCAAAACCTGCTGTGTGTAGCTGAAAGCAGGAGGGAGGCTAAGCCCAGCCTGGGAGCTGGCTTTGCAGGTGCACAGCATGATTCAGCGCTGCCAAGCTCTTAAAATACATTAGGAAACTGGTTCGAGTGCAAGTACTTGATTTAGCTTTAATAACTTATAAAAAATAGGTTACATTATTCAAAATGTAAGGGTCTCAAATGTAACAGCAAAGCTAAATTTTGGTCTGTAACAGCTGTCCTCAGATTGCCCCTGGGTTTTGTGCCAAAGAGCCTGGGTTTCTGTGAGGGAAGCTGGACTCTGCTCTGCGATGTGGCAGTGGCGTGGGCTCTGTGCCTTAATTAGAGGCAAAGAGCGATAATTCCCCAGGTAAAGCCAGGAAGAGCCAGTTCCTTGCCCCACGTTGGGGTTGGGGATCAGGGCTCGGGCCAGGGGTGGTGGGAAGGTTTCCCACGCTGGTGCTGCCGGCACCCGGAGCCCTCCATGCTGCTGGGAATTAATGGGGCTCTTCATTCAGCTCAATTACTGGGCATCCACCTGAGAAGCTGTAAAGAGTGGGACAGTAAATCTTACCATCAAATATTAAATTATACCTAATGTATTTACTTATGGCAAACTGTAAGCCCCGCAGTCAAGCGTGTAAAGGTTTATAAGAGGAGCACTCTGGGAAGCAAGGGGACATGCACGGCAGCACCCTGGAGAGGGGGTTATGGGGGCTTGGGAACAGATGGGGATTAATGGCTGTGAACCTGGGGTCTCCCCCCTACAGAGAACCCAGGGTCTGCCCATTGGGACATCTTCTCCAGGCAGACAACCTGTGGGTACCCAGTTTTGGTACCTTCAACTTACCTGCTCCCACCCATGGTGTGGAAGGAGCTTGTTGAGCATCCTCTCAGCCCTCCAAAACCATCCCCTGGCTGCTAATGATTTGTCAAAAAAATCAGAGGCTCTGGCCATCCCTGAGTAGTGGCCAGGGAAACTCGGAGAGCCGAGCACCAGGGCCGCGTGGTGCCCATGCCAAGGCTGGCTGTGGGCACGGCCTCCTGGAGCAGAGCATCCTTCATCCCAGCATCACTCTGAGCGTGCTCCTCATCCGCAGTGCGGCTGAGAGGCAGCGTGGGCTCCAGTCTTGCTCCATCGTGTGCTTGCTCTTCTTCAGCACGTACGTGGGTTTGCAGGGCACGTCATGTGCCTGGATATACGGCTGATGAGAATTGCTGCAAGGAAAATATAGGGGGAAAAGGATGGAAAGGGTGTAAAAGGTTTGGCTTTAATGGACAGGGAATAAATGTGTACCAGTTCATGCAGGCAGATGGAACCCAGCTGTTAAACTGTCCCAGTCTGAATATTAACTGCTCAGATGCATGTTGCTTCAGGAGGGGACCTTTTTTGGCAGAGCTGAAGCTGGCGGTGACACTGCTGCTGCAGGGGAGTGGTTGGGAATGGCTGGGGGGGACCCAGCACAAAGAGTGAAACAGGGAGGAGGCTGCAGAGCAGGGATGCACCATGTGGTTTTTGTCTGCAGGGATCAGGGGCAGCTGGTTCAAGGTAACATGGGTCTTTTTTTTTATTTTTTCTATCTCACCTGCAGAGAGTTAATTTCAAAAGGCAGAGAATGTTTTATTCACTTGCCTAAAAAAACCCCACTATTTTATTTTTTTGGCCAGTTAGCCAGGGAAAACCTGGCCCTTGACTTTGATAAATGTCTCTCCACCACCATAACTCATTTTTGCATGCTTTTTATTACAGCTAAAACTCTCAGTATTTAGGAAGAGGCTTATTGTTTGAATCAGGATAAAACCAGCACAAGTTTGGCAGCACTTTCTGCAGAACATGTTCAAGGTTTTTACTTCTTTACAAAATCCTTCAAGTCGCCTGGATTTTTTCCATGGGCTTCGCTGGGGTCAAGATTTCAATGTGCCTTTGAAGTGCAGGTAGTCCTTGAACTCTCTGGCAGCCCCGTGTGGTTATTCCATACATGGGCTCAGAAGTGACGCTCGGGCGGGCGCGGCTGGATCTAAATCAGAGCCTCCCAAAAAGTCTGGCAGAGACAGAGGGTCTGGTGGCTCACCAGCACTTTGAAATGACAAATTGTGTCTCGTACTTTACAGTTCAGAGAGAGGGAGAGGAAAAAAAGTGTCTGGATTAGAACTTTTTTACCATTCAGGACGGCAGGTGAATTTTAAATAGAAACCCAGTTGGAGAATAGGTCCAATCTGGGAAGTATAATTTGACAATTTTCTCTTTCCTTTTGATTATGCAATGTCAAAGCAGAAACTGTAGCAGGTGGGAAAAGTACCTTGAGCTCTGTCTAGGTGTGTGAGATGTTTGTATGCCGGTTTTTGCCTAGTTCCTTGAGGCATAAAAGCATCTTTACTTTGCAAGGACAATGGGAATCCTCTTTTTCTTCTGCATAGACATTTTAAAAAATTGGATTTCTTCCCCTATATTGCGGGAGAGCAGCAGGAGCGGAGCAGGAGGAATTGGTGCAGCTGCTTGGTTGGGCACGTTTGCCAGGAGGGTGCCATGAGCTGTGGGAGGCTGGAGCCCTGCCCGGACTGCGGTGCCACCGACGCCGCAGTGCCAGGACCTGCTCCTGCTCATGGGCACTGGAGCGTGGCTGTAGCTTGTGAGAGGGACATCCCCTCCCTAGGGGAGACCCAGGTGCATCCCAGACATGTGGGACATCTCTGACCCCTGGGATCAGGATGAACTGGTTGGTGTGGGGCTGGGGCAGCCGAGGGACCCCAAGCATCACTGAACCCCCACCCTTGGGCAGCTCCTGGGAAGGAGGTGAGCAGGCTGGGGGACATTCCACATCCCCTCCACAGACCTTCATTGCTGCATCCCCTCAGCCTCTTCCGAGCATTCCAGCAGTTTCTTGCTTCTATAGGGAATATCTTCCCCCAGAGGGATGGGGTCCTGGCCCAGGGTCATCACCAGGGGTGGATGCTGGCTTGGTCCAGCAGTGTGGTGCCTGTGGGAAGGAGGCAGGAGCCGGCAGGGCTCAGTAGGACAGCACAGCTGCCTGTGCAGGCAGCACCCGGGAGCTGCTCTGCACTGTTTGCACTTGGTGTTTTGGGAACCGGTTGCTTGAGTGTGACTCAGTGACCCTGCCCCGGGCCCCACTCGGTCACTCATCGGAAGCGGGTTTTCCGCGGAGGAGGCAGCTGAGTCCCAACAGTTGCTGGGTTACCAGAGCCTCCACTCACTGATGATGCTCCCGGTGCGTGGGTGCCCAGAGGAGCCGGAGTAAGGGAGGTGATGGCTGGTTCAGCTCTGATTCACTGCCTGGACCTCCCTGCCACCATAAAAACCTCCTAGCATGCGAGGAAGTCTCTGTGCAGCCCTCTGGGCTCTGCACCCTCTGTGTCCTCCTGGATACCCCTGTGAGCAGAGGTGCAGCTAAACATCGTGGGGTGACTAATCCTGTACGAGGTGGCATTTAGGTTTTGATGCTTTAGAAATGTCCTTGTGCCTTGTGAGTGGTGGCTTCTGAAGAGTTTACTGTTGGCTGGGGATGACTTTGCTGCTTGCCATGGCAGAGAGCATCGTTGTGCCACAGGCACCAATTCGGTGCACAGCTCAGTGGAAATAAGAGGTTTCTTCCGGCTGCGTAATTAAGATTCTGGTCATAGCCTAACTTTTATTTTTTAGCAAAGATAAATGGCAACTGTGCCAGCTCCTGTTGGCTACAGTAATTTGGAGGCTTTTCTTCTCATAAATAGCCTTGTCTGTCACTTCAAAGTGATGCTGTAGCATCATTTTGCTGCATGTGAGGCACTGGTGCTTTGAAACCCCAGATCAGCTCTTTTCCATGAAAACCATACTAACCCAGCCATAAATCTTGCTGCTTTATGGCTCTTCACTCACATTGAACACGCTTTATAGCAGAGGTTTTTCTGCAACCACAGGTGAAATATGCTTCATCTGTGCCCTTTCCTGTGAGCAGGTGGTGCTGCCTGATGCCCGGCTGGGTCTGCCTGCCCGGGCACGGCTGCGCTCGTCCTCCTCGTGTCTGGGGGAGGCTGAATGGGTCCAGCTGCCTGCAGAGCAAGGCTGGGCCACCTCCATCCCAGCCACCATCCATCCCTGGGCCTTTCCAGGCTCTCATGGAAGGCAGGGGTTTCCTGTAGCCCTTCATGGGTGAGTGATGTGCTGTAGCACTGCATAGAAGCTGCTTGGGTCTGGCACCAGCTGGACGTGGCTGGAGAGCTGAAAAGTCTTTTTCTGTCTCTGCTCAACACAGCGCAGAGCTCAGGAGCTGCCAGCCTCTGATTTTTGCCCTGTGCTGCTTGGGGGTGAGTGGGCAGGTCAGGGAGGGGGTGGCTTTTGACTTGCCCTGGGCCAGCAGCTGCCTCCTGCTCAGGTGCTTGTCCACGAGTGCCAGTTTCCCCGGGTGCTGAGCCACCCATTTGCCAAGCAGAGGCTGTACCCCCGGGCAGGACGGAGGCACTGCTCAGCCCAACAGTCAATTTTTAACTTGCCCCATTGCTCAATGGCACGGAAGGAAAACTTGCCCAGGAGGTGTTGCCGCTGGCTGGAGCACCCTGTCCCTCTGCACACAAACACTGCCCAGTGAGGTCTGGCCCAGCTCTTGGGACTCTGCTCATTCATGGCTTTTGTATTTGATTTCACCAGAAACTAGGAGGTCACAGTACTGGGTGTTCAGACCCTGGGGAACATCCCCAGCTCCTCCTGAACACAGTGAACAGGCTGAGCTGGGCTGTTGACTTGTTCCAGACCCATTGTCCCATCACCAGGACAGTTGCAAGAGTAGATTTTTGGAGAGATGGGGATGGGTGTCTGATGGAGAAATAGTCCATGTGACCTCTGTGCTGTTTACTGTAACTGACCCCACCTCAACCCTCTGGGCTGTTTCTTTCTGTCACTCTGAGCTGCTCCCCATCCTCCCCAGTATGTCAAACCAGAGTTTTCTGTCCTGGGTTTCTGTGGCTTCTCCCCATCTGTGGGCACCAGTGCTGCTCTCTGCTCTACCTGTGGCTGAGCTTGACAAAACCTAGATAAAATTAGCTGTTCAGACGCACGTTCCTCAGGATGCCGCGACAGAGGGACACCCAGTACAGCCAGTTTGACTCATGGAGAAGAATTAATGGAAACGCCCGGCTCCTGGAGGGAGGAAATTCCTTGAACAGCCTTTTCCTCCGTTTGTTGCGCAGGGAGCTGACAATGGCCCGGGCCGGGCGGGATCACAGCTGGGCTGTCCCACCAGCGCTCAGCGGCGTCTGCGGCACCGGCCGCTCAGGAAGGGCCCGGCACAGCTGGTGACCTGCCCTCGGCACCTCTCCCGCACGGATGGTGTCCAGATCATGGCACAGCACTGGTACCAGGGGTGCTGGGCTCAGCCGTGCCCCCACGGGGAACCAGGCTTGGTCCAGGCACCCTGAGCCACACATGGTGCAACCCTGAGTGTGAGGGGCCTGCAAGGCTCAGACATTTGTGCCTCAAACCATCATTGGCAAATATTTCATAACAATTAATTGCAGTTTTTCCTGAGCCCGCTGCTGCTGCCAAAGCAGCAGACAGGCTGGGAGCAAGGAAAACTGCCTCTTTCCACTGAAAAAATCCAATAAACACATAACTTTTTGCAAGTGGCCTTTATTTATTGGGGATGCCACTTGGACCAATAATTTAAATGTAATGAGACAAGAGGGACTATAAAGTCCCTAACTCACAGGATCTTATTAATCATGTTATGCAAATGTTTGTGAGCAGGAGCTCCCAAGCCAGGGTGGGATGTGCAGCAGTGGCCGCCCTGCTCAGTGCTGCTTCCAGGCTGGTGTTGGGGTCCCAGCACGTAACCCCCCCTGAGTCAGGTGGCTCCATCATACTGCTGGCTTTGACCCTGAGTGTTTGTCACACAAGAAATGGCTCTGATGGGAAGACTGACCGGAGCGGGAGGAAGGACACAGCATCCCAAATGCCTGGAGTGGTGAGTGGGGACAGGGGGAGGGAGGTTGCGACACGTCCCAGCCACAGAACAGCCCCGTTTGGCCTTTTTTGGAAACAGCCCATTTGTGTCACTGTGGATGGTTTTGTGGGGATGTGTCATGAGTGGGTGAAGCAGCTGCACCAGAGCAAATCCCACTCTGAAGATCTTTCTGAGCTTTTGGAGGCTCTTCCAAAAGGGTCCATCCCAAAGCGGATGTGACCCTTGCTCTCTCTAGGGTGGTCTCCTGGGAGAAGGACCCACCCTGCCCCACCCTTCCCCATCCTGCCAAGGGCTCTGTAGCTGATGCTGAGCATGGGAGTGATGGGAGCGTGGGACAGGGACACCCAGAGGGTTCTGCTGGTGCTGTCCCAGCCTCTCACCCTCCTGGCCATGGTGAAGTCCACAGCCACTTGTCCCACCTCCCGCTCTCAGGATGCTGGTGCTGCCCTGTGCAGCCCCAGGGATGCTCGGGGAGCCGATGCTGCTCCGCACACTGGGCATCGCATTCCCCAGCCTGGGGCTCTCGAGGAATGCTTGGAAATGCTTCACCATGCTATAAATAATGACAATTATCTATTCTATTAAGTAATTTAAAGGTTTATTTCTAGTCTCCCTGACTTATAGGCAATTTGGAGATTTTACTGTAGGCAAAAAAACTGTATCTGGTCTATCATTCTTCTGAATTGTTTTATCTTTGTTGCTCTAAGCAGAGTCATGGGAATGTTTTTTTCTAAACCAGCAGGTTATTAGAGGACATACTTAAAAATAACTACTCTTGGCTATTTTTAACTATTTTCGGCATAGTCTATCATGATAGTATGGCACAACCTGCAGAAAAACAGAGTCTAATTCCCCTGCCAAAGTGTTCATAACTCACTCCTGTTCCTTTGGATGATGTGGAGCCAAGTCTGAGTTCTCGGGCTGCCTTGCAGGAGTGCCAAGAACCTGATGAACCCACCACTTGCTGCAGCTCCTTTATTACATGGGAAAGAGGATTGAGAGTGATCTACAACTAAATTTGGTGAGGTCTTTGTGGGAATGTCAGCAACCATGGGTCAAACTGGGGATGGTGGGACCACAGGGGAGCTGGGGCTGCTGCAGACCCAAACAGGCTGCTGGGGAATGAAGGAGAGGTGCAGGTAGTCTGCTCTTAGAACAGACTCTGTATGAAACAGCCAAAAAACCACAACCCCACTGCTATGGGAGAATTGAGCATTTCAGACAAGAGAATTTATATTTACTTCATAATTTATTAAATTCCAGATCGCAATATGCAATAAATTATAGTCGCTATAATAATAACAACGTTGTCATAGAATATTACCATGAAGTACTTGTCTAATAGCTATCGTAATCTATACAAATAAGAACTGTTGTTATGATATTTAATGTTAATGGGAATTGAACAAGATATTAAGGAATTTCACAGTAATTTCAGGGAAATATGTCATTATTATTGCTTTTGTGCAAACAGTCTATACTGCACTCATACAGCTTGGGAAAGAAAAAGTACAGTTGCATAGTGTGTCTCTAGAACAAATGCATTCCCTGAAGGCTGAACTGGCTGCACCCCTCGGTGCGTTCTCATGCATTTTAACAAATGCAGAGTGATCCCTGATCAGTGGCTGATCAGTCCCCAGAGCCACCCTCCCAGCCAGGCTTGGTCAGGGCTCGGGCTTTGAGGAGACAAGTCTGTGAAGGCAAAGTCAGCAAACACTGAGTCCATCAGAAGGTCTCGAGTCATGCCCAGGAGTCAGTCCCACGGGTGCCCGCAGCAGCCTGGCAGCATCTCACTGGCATCTCTGGCCGCTGCGGTGCCGCCTGCACTGGTGCTGGTGCTGCCGTTGGTGCTGGTGCTACTGGTGGTGCTGATGCTGCTGGTGGTGCCGATGCTGCTGTTGGCACCGCAGTTTGCTGGGTGCTGGGAGGGGCTGGAGCCCTGTGGGTGGTCTCCATGTCCCCCATCCCACCAGCAGCTCGCTGGGCAACAGCATGAGCTGTGTCTGGTAGAAGGTCACAAACAGTCCCGTCCCAAAATGTTCTCCATTTCTGCTCCCTTCCCCAGTTCAGTGGATTTTAAGGGAGTATTTCCGAAATGTCAGGAACTGGAGCAGTTTGTCTTTCCGCCTCTGCTTCAGCGCCATGAGCGCTCTCGTTTTCTCCTCTAGGTCCTGGTCGGTGGCGAGGATGATCTTGGCTCTTTCCTCTGCCTTCTTGTCCCCGGAGTTTTTGAAGAGTTTCTGCAGGGACTCTTCGTTGATGCTTTCGAAGATGTTGGCCACGGCTTTCTTGCGCAGGGCAGTGTCAAAGCGGTAGCCGTGGACCGAGGGGCTCACCCGCAGGGACGTGGACATGGCTGGAGCTTTGCAGCTTCTCCTTGCTTTCATCTATGTGGGGTGCTGCTGGGTTTGCCTCTGTCGGTCAGAGGGATCTGTGCTGGGCTGGCTCCCAGGGCTGCTATTTAAAGGCAACCTGGAGAAAAAAACGGAGGGCTCAAGTTACACTGATGAGATCACGCTGATGTCAACACCAAATAGTCACAGGCAAGTTTAACAGTTAAGGTGCCAATTTTCCTCTGCTGTGCAGCCGAGAGAAGTTTTCTGCTCCTGTAATGGGGATAGCTTTCCTCTGACCTGCTGCAGAACAGGCTTCAGGCAGAACTTCCAACATCGCTGTGGGACCTTGAGCCAGTGCAGCTCAACCTCTGCTCCTGGTCTTTTTCTGCCTGCAGAAGAACTCTGCATTCAGAATTTAGAATATAATAAGCAGTTAAAACTCCAGGTGGGAACTATTGCAATACTGGCAAGAGGTGCTGGCTGCGAGTGGGTGCATGAACACCTGCGCTTGTCTGTGTCTCAGTCGGACAGAAATACAGCAACACAGCAAAACCTGCTCAGGTCTGGGCATGGGATGGTTTCTGCTGCTTCCCAGGTGATGCAGCTCAAGTTTAGTGCTCACAGCTCTATTTTCTAGGTGGTAAGTGGTTTACCAAAGGCAGCTGATCCATAATGTCCTCTGAGGTGACCTTCCCAGGACTTTACACCCTGCAGTTCCCAGCAGCACAGAGCAATGCTGTCACTAAGGGAGCAGGTAAGATCCCTCTGCCCCACCATCCATGCTGCACCAAGCCCTTTGCTGCCCTGTTCCTGCCTCGAGTGTCCTTTTTCTTTAATTTCCAGCTCACCGGTGCAGTTCCTCTGCTCCAGAAGAGTTTGTGCTCTCCACCCCACCCTCAGCCAACGCCAGGCCCTTGGGCTGGGAGGACTCGCCCTTAGTCATATGGGTTAGTTTTAGGTAGACCTGCAAGGAGTTGGACTTGATGATCCTTATGGGTCCCTTCCAACTGGAGATGTTCCCAGTTCCTCTTGCAGAGGACATGGACTGGGCACAGCCATCTGCAAGGGGCTGGCTCTGGTCACTGCAGTGTCCTGCTGGGCTGAAAATCTGGTTTTCCTGAGCACAGCTAAATCTGGTCCAGAACAGCAGTGGGCTCAAAAGCCACTCGAGGCCAGGGAGCAGACTGAGTGTACTTTGGTTAAAGGTCTAAAAGTGGCCGGATGCTGCTGAGGGTCTGCTTGGAAAATTAGTGGCTTGTTTACTGGTTGTGTTGATGACCCTTATTACTCATCTGGACTAAATAAGCCTAGAAAGAGAAACTGTCGGACCACCAGCCCCAGGGGTTTCTCTTGTTTACTGTGAGCTGTGGAGGTGACTCCCACATTTCAGTGTTGGGCCACGTTCCTGTCTGGGATGTAGGGAATCATCTGTGGGTGCTGGGCATGCCCTGGCACAGCCCGGTGCCTGGTGCTCACCACATCCTGACGATGTCACCAGCATGAACTCTTCCTGACATTTTTTTCACCAGTTCTGCATTGCTGTCATTGTGTGGGTTATTTTTTTACAAGTTTCTTTTGTGTGTGTGCTGCCTGTTATGTGCTTTTGTGTATAAACAACTACTTTGCAAAACCCTGTGATTCTCCTTCTGCCAGGAAGACATAAAAGCCTCTCACTCTGCTCAAGTCTTGCCGAATTTGTGAGAATTACACAGCAGCCGCTGTTTGCTCAACATTACAGGCTGGTAAATCCACCCTGAAAATAGGATCTTTTTGATGTGGCTGGTTCCTGGGTCTCTGCCTTTGGAAAAGCCTCGTGTTTTATAGACTTCTGTTAGCACAGAATATGAGGGGGGAGCAGGAGGAGCAGGGCCCACACTCATCCCTTTCTGCTCAGGTGCAAAGAACTGCCTGGAGCTGTGCAGGGGGGGGGGAAACCTGCTGTGGAAAGGTCTGGCTGGAACACTGGACAGATAATACAGTTGCAGAGTACTCAGGGCAAAAAGTAGTGCCAGAAGATCAGCCATGATCCTGTGGCTATAGAAAACGAGCCCTGATTTGCTTCCCCTGGTTGGGAACAAGAGCTGAGGCAGGTTAACATATGCTGGTTTTCACTGCTCTCCTTGTGCATGGAATCATTCTGCAGGTATTTGCAGAGACATGGCTGAGAGAATAAATTAGCAATATTTGTGGAAGATACAAGCTCAGAAAAGTATCTGCCATGGAAACCAAGAATAAAGCTGATGCTCTCGGAGTAAGACATCAGGAAGCTGCCAAGATGAAGCGTGTGTTTCCTTGTGAGCTCATCCTGCACGGAGCAGTAACAAATGTCTTTGCCCCTTCAAGCTTCTCTGCCCACTTTGTATAAATCTGGTTGCGTTCAGCTCTGACTGAGAGATGAAAGATGCCTCATCTCTTTTTTTTCCAGTAATTTTTGTTTATATCGGTCTTCTAATACAGCTTTCCCAGTAATGCCTAGGAGGAATTATTCATGTGTTGGATTGGAGAGAAACTTCAGACAAGATGCGATTTCTATCGTAGCTCTCCTGCTATTATTGTATAATTGCTTTTTGAAATGCAAACGCTCCATTTCACACGTTAATGGGAGGATGAATTTCTATCCCCACCATCCCTGCAGAGCAGCTCAGCTACAGCCCTGACTCTGCTCCTCACGAGTAGCACCTGCCAGTGCTTCTTGCTGAGCTCCTCACAGGCACCTTGTCCCAGGTCGTGGCCATGAAGGTTTTGCAGCTGAAGCACTTATGATTTATTGTAGGTCTTGGAATCAGAGCAAGCAGTCACTGGAGGAAAAGATTGGGGCAGGATGGAGAGAAAGGTTGGGAAAGGATGGAAGGAAAGATTGGGACAGGGAGGTGACTCAGCAGCCAGGTCTGTGCTCTGCTGGCAGAGCAAAGCATGTTTAAATAGACCCAGAGGCATTTCCAGCTCAGAGGATCCCGGCTGCCCTGTCATAGCAGAGGGGCAGGGAAGGGGGGAAGGCCCCAGCCCCTGAAGGATCCAGCAGCCCCAAGAGCAGGAGGTGGGTTGGAAACCAGGGATCCCATCTGCAGCAGGGGCAGCTGGAGCAGCCGGGGCCTTTCCCGCAAAATCTTGCAGAGAACTTAGTCTGCATTTATGTAACTGTCCAAAATCACTCCAAAGAAGGTAATCTGGGATGCCTTTGCATTTTGCTAGGGCATGTTTTGCATAGCTTTCCTTTCACTAGCCTGCCTAAGCCTGCACGGCTCGTAACACCCCACTGGCACTGGGAGATGTGCCCCAGGAGAGCATCGGTGCTGCAGGGACCTTCCCAGCCACGTGCAAAACAGTCGGGAACTGAGTCTTTGGGAGGGCATCTAGCAGGCTTTGGAACAGGAGAGGAAAGTGAAATTATTGCCTTAAAATATCTCTGTGTGCTTTGTCTTTAGCTCATTCCGTGGAACATCTAAGGCTCCTAAATACCCAGGAGCCTCAGGCCATCTCTTCTCTTCCCATCTCACGTGGGCTTGACCTCTGGCTCTGGAGAATCCCTGCCCTTCTCAGGAACCAGGAACGCTGCTCCTCATGCTTGCTCCTGCTGGGAAGCGTATCCGGGATGGAGAGCTCTGCGGCAGACACAGCTGCAGATGGCTGTAAGGTCAAAGAGGAGCCCGTTCATCGTGTTCCTCATGGAATCCAGATTCCTGGGAATTTGTCAAACGTCCAGGTCGTGTGAATGGCAGCGCTGGGCTCTCCAGCCTGCCCACAACTTGTGTGCTACAGCACAGGCCCCTCCTGTGCTTTTCTGTTTGGTTGGTCCTTGGTTGGGCATTTCTGGGGTTGTTTTTTCTTTAATAGAGTGTCTGGGAACATTCATCCCAGATCTCACAGAGGACACTGGTCCCTTTACTTACAACACCCAAGAGCTTAACTTGGCCACATGTATTCCCTGTGGCCTGTCCTGTGGTCCCCAGTTCAAAAGGGCAGTGCTGTGGGATGTGTTCTGATGCAGCTCTGCTGCAGCTCCCTTGTTCTAAAGCAAAGATATTCCTCAGACAATCCTGCACAGCTCCCTGCATAAAGAACAAGACAAGAGCTATTGGTTTGCAGACAACTGAAGACATGATTAAGCTGATTCAATTCCATCAGAAAAGTTTTTAATAGAGAAAAAAATTTGCACCTTGTCTGTTTAATGCTTTTCTTTATCCTACCTAGGAAAACTAAATTAGATGCTGGCTTCTGGGCCACCAAGGCGGGCGCTGGTTTATCAGGCGTAGTCTGCACGGCGTTAATCCTGCGCTCCAGCCTCCAGCAGCCCAGGCAAGCAGGAGCATGTTTTATTAACGCTTGTCACTCATCTTCAGCCTCGTCTCCTTCACCAACAACCTGCACATCTGCTCCTTGGGAAAAGCAGCAGCAGCTGAGCTGGTCCTACACACCCTGCAGTGTGTTCCTGGAGTGGTGTCCCTGTGAGCAGGACCATCCCTGGTTGGTGACACCAAGGACACAGGTTGGACTGGCCTGAGCCTGGACTTGTGGTCTTTGGGAAGAGGAAGATAGAGCTTTGCAGAACAGCACAGGGCCAAAGAACCCGCTGAGGCTGCCTGGCTGGACGGGAGCTGAGCATTGCTCCGTGCAGGGAGACCATATAAGAGTAAATTCTGTGGTATTACTGATAATGAATGACTCCTCATTTCTCATAAATTCTCTGCTAAATGTACGATCACCGAGTTAATAATGCAGTGCAGGACATAATGAATAGCCAGTTACAGTAACTAAATCATGCCAGTTAAAGAAACAGAACAGAAACAGAAACTTCTGGCAGTTTTAAAAGGCAGAACCCTTTTAAAGAAGCCCCATGTTCAGCAGAGCTGAGCCGAGGACACATCGACTTCTGGTGTGGACTCCCAGTTGTGCTGGGGACTGGGGATGAGGAGAGGAGCCTGGCTGTGTATGGGAGCCATGGGTGGCTTCTCCTGTGGCTCGTGATCTGGGTGCCATGTGCCAGCAGGACCAGCATCCTGAACTGGCACCTACCCATCACCTTTGCAGACCAGCTCACCCTGCCCTGCAATGTCCACGGGAGTCAGCGAAAGTGTTCTAACATCCTGACCTCAGCATCTTCCTCCCAGGTCAGCCGGGCTGGGCACAGCAATGAAAGTTTAGACTTTCCAGCACGAATAACCCTTTTCTTTCTCTGCTGAGCTTCCTGTTTGATCTTCCTGAAGGTCCCGAGTCCCCCTCGCTGGAGAAGGGCGAAGGCAGCGGCGTCTCCAGCTGTCAGACAGCTCATTGTCTGGTGCCGCGGGGACGGGCTCACGGGAAATCCTGCCATGGGGCTGGGACACGGGGCTGGCCCGGGTCATTGTCACAGCCCGGCCCACGGGAGACACTACCAGACACACGTACCAGGGCTCAAGTGCCCCCCTCCTCAGGGGCCTAATCTCTGCCCAGCCGCTTCCTCTGCTGCAGAGGGGTGGCAGACAGGATACGTGCCTTTGTGCTGCTCTGGCTGATGGGGGCCCTCAGTGCCCCCCATTTCTCCTGGAGCCACAGAGGCTGCAGCCCAGGGCTTTGCATGGGGGTCAGCTCTGGATCATGTTCAGTTTTGGGTCACTCACCCATGGCACGGGGGAAGCCGGGGTGACCTCTCTGCAATGCTGCAACTCTGTGAGTGTCCTACAAATTCAAATTTTCAGTTACTCCATCTTGTGGCAAAGCAAAACGGGCACGTGGCAGAGAGAGCTCCTGTCCTGGTTGCTTTTTGGGGAAAGGCAGTGTGTATTTTGCATTCGAGGTCTGGGAACACACAGCTGAGTAACGTTGGGAGAAGAACACTGATAATTAGAGCTGAGGGAACACCCAGCCTGTGCCTGTGGAGATTTATCAGGAAATCAACTTGATATGTAAATCGTGTGGGAGATTAGCCTGAAATTGTGGTGTTATCAGCCTTGTAGTTCATTTCTCCAGTAACAGAAGAGCTCCTCAGAGAAAACAGATGGTGTTTGCCTCCCATCACCCTCTCTCATGGCCCAACAGCTTTTTCTTTGTAGCTGATAGAAAAGCAATTTCTGCCCTCACCTTCCATCACCATGTTCATCACTGGACAGCTCTGAGGCCAATCCTCTGCAGGGTCTTGCCCATGGTAGGGATGAACCTCGGGGGCTGGTGGTTGCATATGGGGTTTTGGGGGTTGGTTTTTGCATGCTGAGGTCCTGCTGCAGGTTCCCCCATGGCAAGCCTGGGGCTGGCCGTGTCCCTGCTGCTCTGGGGGGACAGGCTGGGTCTTGCATAGGTGTCATGCATGGGTGTCTCATGGTTGTTGCACAGGTTTGAGACTGACACAGCCTCTGGAGCCAGGCTTGGGCTGTTCCCAGGACAGTTGTGGCTGTTGATAGGGTTACATCAGGTTACTGAACTTCTGCCAGTGGTTGTTTTCCCCAGAAAATTATAATTGGCAGCTCACGTCAGCTCCAACTCCAAAGAGCATAAATGGGGCTGTAAAGCCTATCTCCGGGACAGGGGCAGGGCTGGCAGCACCAGGTGCCCGGCTGGCATCACCTGCCCCGGCCGAGGTCCATGCTGGGCAGCACCAGGACACTCAGCATCCCTGTATCATCAAAACCACAGCAGGACACGGACCTGGAAGACCCCCCTGAGTCTTTCTGTGCAGCAACCTTTTGACAGGCTCTACTCTCAGACCCATTTAGCCCCAGCAGTGATGCCTTCTAGATGTTTCCCGACAATCGCATGTCCTGATTGCTCTAATCTAAAAGCCTGATGCCTTGTTTACAAGGGAGCTTTGTCTTTGTTCTTGAGATCTGCCCTTGAGTCCCTGTCAAGTGTCAGCGCTGGTTTATGGCTCTTTCAGTCGGGTTATTTATGCAGTCGGTTCAAACAAAAATGAACCATTTTAGAACTGCAAGTTTATTTTGTCTCTGTGTAGGAGGGGAGGAAAGGGGAGAGATGATGCTGTGGGGATGTCTATAGGCATGGTAAGAAGTTTTTGGCAGCCCCTCTGCCAGAGACCCAGCTGATCAGCAAAACCCTCATGGAAAGTGAGCTGTGACCACTCCCGCTCTGGTCCATCAGCGGGTCAGCGTCCGACCAGAAACCATCTGGTTTGCCACATGTGCTCTGAGGTTGTCAGCAAATGCCCAGGAGAAGTAAATCAGGTTTGTCTTTCTGTCTGCCTTTAGGAGAGAAATCTGCCCGTCACAAGGCTCTGGCTGAGAATGAGGAGATCAGGAGCTGACACCAAACCAGCCCCCACTCTGGATTGGGAAGATGTCTGGGCAGAGAAAGGCCTCCGAGACGCCTATTAGGGCTTAGAACCCTGAACGCTCAGCTACAAATCCTCCTGCAGGTTGTGTTTTATATTTAACAGGTGAAATTATTGTGCATAGACTGCAGAGCCCTCGCTGCAGGTCCTGGAGCTGCAAAGCCTGGTCCAAAGGAAGCTGTTAATGTTTCTGTGCTCAGAGCTGATGCTTGAGATTCCAAACACAACTGGACATGATCCTGGGCATCCTGCTTTCTGTGACCTGCTGGAGCTGGGGGATTGGACCAGATGATCTCCAGAGGAACCTTCCAACCTCACCATGCTGGGACTCTGTGATTCTCTGTGGTGTTGGTGGCTCAGCACATGCAGCAGGTTGGTTGGCACACAAAGGGGTTCGGAGGTGGATGGGACAGACCTGCTCCTGCTTCCAGTCATGCCCCCTTTTTTCTCTCTTGCACAAGAAACCCTGAAAGATAAATGGGTCGGAACAGGCATTTTCAATCTTGCTGATGTCCTGCCCAGCCTGGCATCAGAGCTGTGTGTGACACAACCTTCCATGGCCCCACCACATCTAATAACGTGACAAAACACCAGCATGGAGCCGTGTGCTTCATCCATAGTGCATGAAAGGCCCATTTAGATGGGGAGCAGCTCTTGTGTGGGTTGTCCACTGCTGATCTGAATGCATTTGAGTGCCTAGATTGCTCCGAGCTGCTCTCATGTTCTCCATGAAAGCATCAAGGAGGAAAAGCTGAGCAATGTCCTGTGTTTCTGGGAGCAGCACAGGTCGGGCATGGAAGAACAGTGCAGGGAGATGGAGAGAGGGAAATTCAAGGTTTCAAAGTTTGGGTATTGTCATGTATGGGGGTAGTCACTGCTCTGACGTGGGGCACAAATGAAAATAAATTACATTACATTGTCACTAAACAGTGCCAGGCCTGACGTCAAGTTAAGGAGGTTGGTGAGCGTGTCTCCAGGCCCCTCTGTGCAAGAGGCTGAGTCAGTTCCGACCACGATGAGGCTCATGGAAGGAGCATTTCCCAATGCTGTTTAGGAAAATCTTATGGGGAAAGTAAACAAAACCCAGCAGATACCTGACCCCAAACCCCTGCCCCTCCATGGCCTCTCTCATGATGGCAGCAGCTGGGGAAGGGAGGATTTGGGTGCCGCAGAGGGGACGTGTTTGAGCTCCTTGGAGGGACTGGGATGGGGCGGGTGGGAGCAGCCCCAGAGAAGGATGCTTAGGGGGGCAGAGCTGTGCCCTTGCTCTCACATCCATCACCTTCCCTCGTCCCCACATCACCACCCACCCTATGAGCTAACGCTCCAGCAACAGCCCCCAGATACTCTCAGACGCTGGGTTTGACCAGCAGGGGGGTAAACACCAAATCAGGCTCTTGTTCAGCAAATTAATCGGGAAGAAAAAGGATTAATGGCCTCGCTAATCACTCCTGGCCTCGCTAATCACTCCTGGCCTCGAAGGAGTCATGTCCTGACCCACCCTGTCTGCTTTCTGGGCATCCTGCTGTGAGCAGGGGGCTCTGTGGCTCCTCTGTGAAATAGTTTCCTTGGGGACATCTTCTCCCCGCAGGGCCACGGGGCTCCTCTCTGTTGAGGAAACGGCTTTGATCCCTAGAAATTAAACCAGGAAAATATTTTCCGTTTGTGTCAGGATAAAAATGGCTCAAGCCAGGCGTGATTGATTGCTGAAAAAAATCAGAGCAACCCCCATGCCTTTTCGGAAGGCTTCCTACTGTTCTTGCGTACAGTAAACACAGAATATATTTAGCAGCAGAGCCCAGCATGAGCCAGCCGCTCGCTGCAATAATAGCTGTGCCTTGTCTTTTCTCCATTTTTTTTCTTTTTTCTAAGAAATGGGTTTGACAGAGCTCTGGGAGGCCGGGCATGGATTGGGCTGGGGTTAGGATTGCCTCACGGGCTTGCCTGCCTGCCTGGAACGTCAGTGCCCTTGTTTGTCTGCCCAGTCTGGCTGCGGTGACTAACTCAGCAAACGGGCGTTGGGGCAGCTGTGGAGGGTGGCACTGGTGATGTGCCACTGTGCCAGCGGTGACAAAACCCTGGCTGCTGGCATGAACAGCTCCAAGCATTGGGCACATCATTCCCAGCTGTGCTTTCCCCTCATTACACCAAACGTGTGTCCTGGGGCTGTGCCAGGCCCTTGGGGATGGCAGCTCTGCACCCCTGCCCGGCAGGCAAGCCTGGCACTGCTCTCCTCGTGAGGAAAGGTTTGCAGAAATGGGGTCTGCCCTGGCAGCATCGCTCCCTGAATCCTAAAATGAGAACCCAGTGGTGATGGAGTAAGAAAGAGGTGACCTAAGAGAAGGGGTTGTTGGTTTACTGTAAATCAGAGACTCCAGTCTGCACCAACTGTGCTAGATATGTTCTCTTAATATTATACATGCAAATAATGGCCATGATTTATTTATTGGAAAACCCCATATTTCATAATAATGCACTTTCTTCGTGGTATTTATTATTCAAATTACTCTAGCACATTGCCATAAACCAGGAACCTGCTGTGCTCTTCTCCAAGTAAACACAGAAAAAGACAACCCTGAGCTCAGAAAGCTTGTGCTCAAAGCCTGTGGATTTTACCACCTTCCCTCTCGACTGTGACCAGCACAAGAGCTGCTCCAGCATGGCTGGGAGAGCCAAACCAGCTGAGGGGCTTGTGTTGTGACAGGGAGCTCCCTGACCACCCCCTCCTCTACTGCCCTGGGGCACGCAGGGACCCATTGCTGCAGAAAAAAGGATGCTCGGGAGGGAGAATTAAAGCCATCACTGCTGGGTTCTTGGTGGTGTTTCTGGGTGAAACAAGGTGTTTCTAGGCCATAGTCGTGATGTATTTTTAATGCTCCCCCGGATCTGTGGAGGAGGGGACAGCAAACCCCTCTCATCCAGGCATGCGTGTCCTAAAGCCGAGGCTGCTCCCCCAATCCTATACCCTGCCATACGCTATATTTCTGCTGTAGATTTTATGGACAGGGAGGTGATTTCTGCCATGTCCCAGAAACCCATAAAGCTCCAGCTGCCGACTGAGAGGCTCTGCTGCTGGTGGAGAGCTGGATGCAGGGCTGTGGGTGATGCTCCTGCACTTACCATGATGTTCACCAACCTAAAAGGAGGTCAAAGACCTTTGTCAGGGCCTGTCTTTGGCTTGGTTCCAAACTGTGCTTGCTCCATGCTGAGCTGTTTGTTTTCATTCTAACACTAATATTTTGGTCTCTGTTTCCTTCCATTTACAAACTGCAGTAACAGTGCAATGTTTTATAAATGCTGGCCATACATCGGGGACTTCAAGGCCTGAAATAAAGCCCTTTCCCAAAGGTCCCTCTGGGTGTCCTCCAGCTGGTGCCTCGCTTTACACTGGTGCTGGTTCCCAGCACTGACCATCCATGGGAAAACACGACCAGCGTTTGTCTGTCACTGTCCTTTTGGCCTCCCAGCAACAGAACCGGGAGGTCCTGGGAGCTGCAGCCAAGGAGTGTGTGTCTGTGTGTGACAGCCCCGGCAAACGGCCCTTGTCCCTGTGCCACTGCAGCTCCACAGCTCACACTGCAGCGACGAGCCAGCAGAAGAGAGGAGAACATCAGGAATATCAGGATTGGGCAATGGAGGAAGCTGCAGGAGGTGATGGGGAGCGGGAATGCAGCCACAGGGACCAAGCAGAGCCGGAGAGGGACCCTCATGCTGTTAGCAGAGGGGGTAGAGAGGTTTGTCTGCCCAGTCTAAAACAGATCTAAAGCTAAACCCCAGGAGAAACCCAGAGATTTACTGAAGGTCACACAGGGAGCAGAAACAAGCCTGTCCCTTCCCTGACAGGAGGTTCCTTTGGGGCTTGTGGGGCTTGGGGTGACATGTCCCAGGGGCACATGGTCAAGGAGGGCACAGAATTGCCGGTGGAGCAGGATAATGCAAACTGCAGAACAAAACCAATGCTGGCAGGACATCTGTGGTTGCCTCAGGGAGGGTAGAGCATCCGATGTGTCCCCAGCAGAGCAGGGCTGGTGGCCCCAGGCTGGGACAGCCCCGTGTTCATCATCTCCACAGTGATGGCTTTTCAGTCTGTTCCTAACTCCCCTTCCATATTAGGTGTAATTTAGCAGCTCCTTTCTCCTCCTCCTTCTGTGCTGTAATTAGCACTTTTTGCCTTGAGTCATGTCCTTTAATCATATCTGGACTGCAGCCGCTCCTGCCAAGGTGAGTAATTCCCTGGGCAGAGATAAAGCCCTTTGCATTTCTTGTGCTCTTTCCAGGTCGAGTGCCCAGAGGGTTACAGTGCTCTGGGCATGTGCCCGGTGCAGCATCAGGTTTTGGGCAAGCAGCAGCAGCAGACAATCGTATATATGATGGCAAAGATTTCCTGTGCCCTCCCAAGGGGGTAATTGCAGAGCAAACTTGGTTGTTATTAATTAATTTCTTTGAGATCTGTGGCCGAGCCATGCAGGAGAGGAGAGCCCAACTAGGATACAAGTCCTCGTCTGTAGAGATATCACCGTGGGCACATGCCCATCACAGACTTGCCGCTTGCCCTGCCCAGCATGCCCTGATGTCCATGCCCAGAGCAATGTGCCCAGCTGGGACAGTTGGCTGGTGGGACCTGCTGGTGGCCCAGGGGTGGTTTGAGCTCGAGCGTGAAGTGACCACCTGAGCCAGTGTCTCTCCAGAAAAGCCTTCGGATGGTCCCTGACTGTGATGCAGGGACAGGAGGGGCTGCAGGGACAGCTCTGGGGGTTTTCCAGGGCTGTTCAGCAGGGCAAAATCTGGGATGTCATTGTCGGGAGCCTGTCAGCCTGGGGGTGATCCCAGGAAGGCAGCAGGTCCAGTGTCATCTCCAGCCATGCAAGCTAAGCAGGAGCTGGGGGATTGCTCTGAGAAAAGCCTGACAGTGGATAGAGAAAGACGGAGCTAAAAAAGAGCGATCCTGGCACAGAAGGAGAGCACGTGGAGAGGAATGGCTGGAGCTTTGGGCTGGAGCAGGCGGCAGTTGGAATGGGACCTTCACAGCTCTAAGAGCAACCAGGGGATCCTGAGACGGGGCTGAGACCTCCCAGGCACTTAAGGAAGGTTGATCATGAAACATTTTATAGCTTATGAGGAGCTCATAAGGCAGCCAGGACCTGGATAATGGGGGATTTTAATTACTTGGATATTGATGGACATAATAAGCGTGCAGCAAACCACAAAGGGAAACCTGTGGCTGGAGGGGAGAGCGAGATTGATCTATGCACAGCATGTTAAATAACTTAAATCGTTCAGAGCCTCTTCTGGTCCCGGTTCCAGGAGCAGAGCCAAGTATGATAAATAAGGTCGGGGTTGGGAAGTGTCTAGAATCCAAATGTTTGTATTCTTCTTTGATTTCAAATTCTCAGGAGGACAAAAGCACAGCAAAGCACTCGGTGGTGTCTGTCGGGGGCCCTGGGGAGCGGGGCTGGCAGCTCGGCCGCAGGGAAGCAGCTGCCAGTGCCCAGAGGCATCTCAGGAACTTTTGCACAGTGGTGGAAGGTGACCTGGGTGAGACTCGGGCAAGGCGAGGAGGGAACCAGAGGCAATCGAGGAGCAGGACGGAAAGTCTGAGCAAGCAGCGTGGGTGGGATGGTGGCCACAGGCTGGGCATGGCATGGGGAGCGATGCTGGGGTGTGGGCAGGCTGGGGACCGTGCCAGGGAGGGGAATGGCACAGAGGAGAGGGGTGGGGTATTAGGCACTGCCAGGAGCCTGCAGCAAGGGGCCCTTACTTGGGAGCTACAGCCAGGAGCTGGGAAACATGGGTGTCCCTGGGCAGGGTCTCCTCCTGCCTCTCAGGTGTGCTCCAGGCTTCCTTCTCCATCACACGGGTTGGACCGTCAGACTCCATGAAAGAAGCTTCCACTTAATAAAAGGGGGTTAAGGAGGTGTCAGGCAGGTGGACACCCCGGAGTGGTGCTGGCAGTGCCAGGGCTGCCAGGCGGCTCCCGGGCTGCAGCTTCACAATGGAATCGTGTGCATGAGAGCTGCAGGGGCCAGGCCTCTGTTTGCTGTGATAAGAGAGTTTTCTGTGCGGGTGGTGCTGGTTTGGGGCTGTAGTTGCTCTGGTTGTGGCCGAGGGCTGCTTGGTTTTGCACCAACTCCTGCCAGGCTCTGACCTGGTTGATTCAGCGGGTTCAAGGAGATGGTGCAAAATCCCATTCTTGTTTGTGTGGAGCCTGGGTGGAGATGAGCTCAGCCCTGCCCATTGCATTGCAGGCAGCAGCAGGAGGTGTCTGGGTGTCCCGTGGGCTCTGGCTGTCCCAGCTGGGGTCTGGGCTGTGGCTATGGCACATTATAGCTCTATTCTAAATTCCCTTTGCTCTTCCTATTGCCCCTGGTGGCAGAAGATCCAGTCACCCCACATATCCTAGGCTCCTCCAGTGCCTGCCAAAACCCTCCAGAGCAGAGCAGTCCTGGGCTCTGCAGGCCCGTTGTGCAACACAAGATGAATGCCAAGCACTGCGTGACTCTCAAATGTGCTGTGGCATTTTGAGGTGCAGGTGTAAATTATTAAAATGCAGCGTGTTTCCAGTCGTCATGCACCTGGGACCTTAGATGTCTGCCTGTTGTGATCAATATTAGACAGCAGCAGTTTGGAAACAGAGAGAAATCAAAGCTCCCATGAAGCAGCTGTCCCAGCCTGCCAGGAGAGCTGGGAAGGGCCCGAGCATCACTGATCACTGTGCATCACCCTCTGGGTGCTGCAAGCGCAGCAGGAGCCTCCCAGAGCCCGGCTCTAGAGGAGCTGGAGCTGATTCACGCTGCGCTGAGAGCGTCTCACAAAGCATTGGGTGAAGGCAGCTCAGGTGTGGTTGAGCCTTTGCTGCCCTGGAAAAGCTGTGTTCTGACTGTGTCTGTGAAGCTTCGAAGGCACCTTCCTCATCCCCCAAAGCCATGTGTTGAAGGTTACGGGCCCACCTGTGCAGGTTACCCCTTGGCCCTCCAGCATCTCCCTGGTTTCCCAGCTGCCGCCTTCCGAGGCAGCACAAATCCACCCTCCTTCCTCCTGACTTGGGGCATTGTTGTGAATCCACTGCCCTGAGGCACTAGAAGCATTTGTGGGGAAGGGCCCTGGGGCTTCACGAGGCTTTGCAGCAGGAAAAGAAATCCCCTTGAGGGTCCTTTACTCCTTCCTGATGCCACATCACTGCTGATCAGTGTGGACTTGGCACACGTGGAGCGCACCAGTGCCAGCCCACACCAGCTCCCCGCCAGTCCTGAGGCTATTTTTCATATAGCTCAAGTGATTTTTATTTTTTTTTCCACAAGTTTGCTGTTTTCCTGAAATAGTCTGAAATGTAATAGACCAAGACAATCATCAGAATGAAATATTTCCTACATAAAATATGCAGCAGTTATTCAGAAATGAAGATCAAGTGGAATGAGGGCTGCCAGGCAAAGATTTAAAGGTGCTGACATGTTCCCATAGGTTGTTTACTGAAGTTATCTTCTCCTAAGCCCCAGTTTTAAAACTGCCTTTTAAAAGAGGGCACAAAATAAAATTTAGCAAGGAGCTTTAATAATTCAAGCTGCCATGTGCTGAGCTTTTTGTTGCCCTTATGGGAATGAAGCCTCATTTCAAAGGACCTTGACTCTCTTCTGATAGTGCAGGAGAATTGGCACTGCCAGAGCTATTTTTGCACCGAGACACTGATTGGGTGTGAAACCTGCCTCTGGTGGCCATGCCAGCAAAACCTGGGCAGGAAAACATGGAGCCATATGGCCTGATTTCCCTAAAGATGCTGATTCTAAGGAATTTGGGGGTGCTCTCTTGCAGTAAAAGGGCATCTGGCATTATGAGAAAAGCTTTGGCCCTGCTCTTGGTGCAAAGATCTGCCTTTTGCAAGGCAGCCCAGTGCCACGGCCTCAGACCAAGGAGTGATCCTGGGGGAGCAGGAGAGAGCCCCAGCAGCCGTGACAAGCTGCAGGGAGGATTCTTTGCTGGTCTTGCTTCATCTGCTGTGGTGTCTGGATCATAGGAGCCTGTGCATTAGGTCCTGAGAATCTGGAACCAGGCATGAGGCTGGGTGTTGGTCCTCTGCAGGTCCTCATGAGGACCATGGGTTTGTCTGAGGTGTTTTGAACTTTCCTGACCTCTCAAGGAAACCATATGTCCCCATCAAAGCACAGTATTGCTCACTGAGAGCGAAGAAAGTGAGGGCCAAGTGTTGCAGCTTTGTCCCTGTGACATCCTGAGCCCTTTATAAATCAGGAGCCTGGAATGAAGTTGGCAATGGAGAATTGAACCTTACACATTCAAGCAGCCTCTCAAAACGAACACCATCCTCCTCGACACCCCGTGCTCTGCTCGTTCCTCTCGGGCACTTTCCCCTCTCAGCTGAGTTTGAGTGACTTCAGCATCGTTCCCACGCCTGCGGAGCTGGGGCTGGGCACAGATCTCCTCTGTGAGTAAGTGTGGTCCTGCTGCAGACACAATGAGAGATCTTTGCCTGTTACCCAACCAGCCGCAGGCATACCCGCAGAAAAAGCTGGCTCGGTACAGAAATAAGTGATTGTGAAATGCTGGGAAACCAACTTTTAGACGGGGCTGCTTGTGGTCACCAGCCCAGGACACGGGACAGGGCTGGGAGTTGCTATCTGGGGGCTGCCTTGGTGGGTTAGGACCCTCTGGGGCTTGACAGCTCTGGGTACACAGAAAAGCGTCTGTCTGGGTGTTAAAATGCCAGGGCTGGTTGGGGGGGACAGGAGAGAGTCTGGTGCCGTGGGTCTTGCTGCACTTCGCAGCCCCCGGTATCCCCCGCAGCCCCCAAAACCCGGCCGGTGCTTCGGTTCACCTGCCCCCTCCCACCTCCCTCCGCTGCCGGCAGAGCCAAAAGCGGGGATCTGCCGCCACCTCGCGATGGGGAAGCGCTGGCATGTCGCGATGGGCCGGCCGGTGACGCGACAGACACAGAGCCCAGCAGCGCGGCTGGGCTCGGGAATCGCGACTTTATTAGTCCGAGGAAGGGCAGCCCTGCCCGCAGCCCCCCGACCCCGGGATGCGGGGAGAGAGCCGGTGGGGCATGGTGAGCAGGATGCTGTGCCCATCCTGGTGCCATAGAAGGATACTGTGCCCAGCCCGGTGCTGTAGAAGGATACTGTGCCAATCCTGGTGTCGTTGAAGGATGCTGTGCCCACCCCAGTGCTATGGAAGGATGTTGTGCTCACTTTGTCCCTTTTGGGGGTTGTCAGCAGCAGTGCTCTCCTCCCTCAACAGCCCAGAGCACGTTCCCCAGGTCCCAGACGTGCACAAGCAGGATGGGTGCTGCTGAGAGGAGGTTTTTGGGTGAAGGTCTTGGATTTTGTCCTCCTGCACCCCTCTGAGCAGTACCTTGCCCACTCTCTGGCCAAGTCAGGCACGGATCATCCCTTCCCTGGTGCTGTCCCTGACACTCTTCAGGAAATTGAAGATGTGGGACCCTCCAGTCCCTTTGGCCTCCAGCGCAGTCGGGGGCTTCCCCACGGAGAGGCCATCCCCACCACCCAGCTCTGCCCGCCTGGCCTTGGCTTTGGCTGCTGCAATGGTGATGTACTTGGTGACAATGGTGATGTGGTAGGACCTGAAGTCCGCCAGTGCTGACACACACCGGTTGAAAGCCTCACGGAGATGTGGGTCACCGGAGGAGAGCACATGCTCCTTCAGGGAGGGTGCACGGTGGAGCTCCTCCACAAAGGCTCGGTGGGGCAGGGGCATGTAGTCCCTCATCCTGTGCAGGAAGGCAGCTGCAAGAAACCAGCGAAGGAGAAATAAATTGTGGGCAAGTGGATTAAAGCACCCCAAGGCTCTCAGAGGTCAGCCAGACTGGCGTGGTCCTCAGGGACCCCCGTGCCTGGTGGTCCCAACAGCCTCCTGCCCACTGCCCTCTCCAGACCTCCATTAACTGAGAAAGAACCCCATATTAGGTCAATGCTCCATTAGGGTTGGTCTTAACCCTAAAAGGCAGGGTTTAGCTTTTCCTCTCAGCCTTTTTGTTTCATCTTTTTTTTTGCTATTAGAGTTATTTTGTTAATTTCTGATAAATACACTCTGTTATGGGCCAGACTTATGCGAAGCTATGTGAAAGGATGACTAAACTCCTGGCAGGATGCCTCATCCCTGTGCCCATATATAACCTCAGTGACGTGTTGACAGGCCAAAAGCAAAGTCTGTCCATCTGGGAATTTAGTGTCCTCATTTATGGACTTCCTCCCCCGGGAGCTGGGCAGAGCCTGGTCCCAGCAAGGGTGAGATGGGCACGTGTTCTGTCACCTGGCAGAGGTGGGCACGGTTGTGGGAATTGCTCTGGCTGCTTCTCCCCGCACCCCTTATTTGCTCAGGAAAAAGGAAAATGGGGTGACTCACTGCTCTCCTGGCCATGGCGGATCCCCAGGAGCTCATCGAAGGCGTGAAGGACAGTGCTTTGCGCTGCACTCCCTCCCGAGAATGCCATGGGCTCATCAGACACACCCTCATATATCAGTCCCTCGGGCATGGCGGGGTTGTCCTTCCAGCTGAGCAGGGAGACATGGCAGTCAGGACATGGGGCAGCTAATAACGGGGGTGTGAGCAGGGACCCTGCGCTGGCAAGATTGAGCAAAACCTTCCTGAATGTTCCTGAACGTTCCTGCCCTGACCCATGGATCTCCTCCTCCTCACCCAGCCTTGGCCTCAAATGTGAGATAAACTTGGAAATCAATCACTGTGTCGAGGTGCATGACAAAGTCAGGGGTGTAGGAAGAAATCCTTAATTATCCTTGCTTGGAGCTTGGGGTTGTTCAGTTGGATCACTGGGGCTGGTGAGCATCCCACAGTGTGGTCCCCACATCTCTGACCCAGGTCCTGGCTCGGGCAGGTGCCACGTGGTGCTTGAGCTGCTTTGGGGGTGCAGGAGGGGACGGGGCACTTGTCTGGGCAATAGTGTCTGGTAACAGGAATTCCCCTTTGGAGGGGCTGGGTTGCTGCTGTGGCAGTGTCACCCAAACACTTTTCTGGGCCCCTTAAGTTTGTACTTCGGGTTTTCTCTGTTCTTGTTCCTCTTGCGATGATGCCTTTGAAGTGGGCACAGGGCAGCCTGTCTTTATTTATGTCAGCAGGGAACAAGCCTGTAAAGTGGTTTACTCCCTCCCATAAAGCTGCCTGTCCCCAGCAAGCCCAGGAACTGGGCAGAGCTGATGCCTCCCCCCCTGCAACCATTAACTCAGCCCCTGTCATCCAGCTTTATGTGCCTGTTGTGCAAAAATGGATAAATGCTCGCTCACAAATGGAAAGAGGAGTTATAATTTCAGAGAGATAATGTGCCTGGCACAAAAATATCTCTTGACCTTCTGAAGAATGCACCATTTCATGAAACTTTCGGTGCTGGCTGCTAAGGCTGTTTGACTGCTGGAGCAGATTTTGAACAAACTGCAGAGAAAATAGATTCATTATCAAATACCATAATATTTTTAGCTCTCCCAGGGATGTATTTATAGTAACCTTTACTAGTGGGAAGTTCTTATAAGTAGAAGGGAATTTAAAAAGCATGTTTTTCCAGGCTGATGACCATCAAGACAAGGTCAGCTTGGATGAAAAATGAGAGAAACCTACTCAGGATGCATGGAGCCTTTTGACTCAGGAATGCTGAGATATGCTGAAGAGAAACAAAAATAGAGCCCCCCCGAGAAGCTTGGGTGTGGAGCCGTGGGGATGCTCACAGCAAACCCGCAGCGCTGGGCTCTTATTGCTATTTTTGCCTGGACCAATGGGCTTTTTGCAGTATTTGGGGAGGATCGGGTTTTTTAATTAATGGGGTTTTAATGGAGCAACAGCAAGAGGCTGCACAAGTTCCTTCCCTGCCCTGGGGATCTCATGCTCCATCTGAGCTGCCCCTCCCCAGCACATCCCCTTCTCCCCCAGCCCCAGGAGCTCCTGACATGGTGGCTTTGGAGGGAAATGTGCTGCACTTACCCGGAGAGAAAGATCCGGATCACAGCGTAAAATACTGTTGGATCCACATAGTCTAGGAGGAATCAGATCATGGATGTTACAGCAGGCAAAAGGCAATTGGGCCCCCTCCCATAGGTGTCTCCTGTGTGGCAGTGCCCTGGCCAAGGGGACCCAAATCTCTGCTCTGAGAAGGACCTGGCAGGAGGGACTGGAGCATTGCATAGTGCTGGTGCCCCCTCCCCACCGTGGGCTTCTCCTGGCTGGGCTCCTCGGGCCACCGCTGTGAGCATCACTGCTCAGAGCTGCTTGCCCAAAAAACACCCCATGCTTTTACTCCGGACCCATTTGGGTGCTTGAACCCCATCCTGGGAGCACTGAGCTTTCCCCAGATTGCTCCCACTCCTCCCTCTCCATCCCTGCAGAGCTGCTGTGTGGGCCAGGCACAAGCACATTAATGCCAATGCCTACGAGGAGCTGAAACGTGCGGGACACTGGGAGGACCTGAGCTGAGGGCTGCTCTTACCGTGCATCCTCTTCAGAGCCTTGCTCATGTCCCCGATAGCCTCTGCCAGCTCCTGCAGGGCTTTGTGCAGGGTCTCCTCATCCAGCTGCAGGACAGCATGGATGGCCTGAGCAATGGCCTGTGAGAGGAGAGGGCAGGAGAGAGAGCATGAAGTGATGAGGGGGCTGGGATGTCTGTGTAGAGCAGCTCTGGATACCCACTGCCACCCATGCCAGCTCTGCCCCTTCCCCAGCCCATGGACAGGCGTGCAGGGGATGGGCACAGCTCGTGGGTGTTTTCCAGGAAAGCAAAGAGCTCTGGGGCATAGAGATGCCCTACCTTAATCCCTGGCACAGCTGCCTTCTCAACCAGGAGGGTGACAAGGATGAAGCCTCGCAGGCTCTCTCCACCAGGCAGCGAGATGATGGTGTCCAGGTTCCTGCAGGGACCACCAGTTATGAGGGTTGTTCCTTGGGGTTTTCCTGCTCACCCCAGCACCTGCTGAGCCCTTGGAGCAAAACCCTCCTGCTGCTGAGCCTTTATCTGCACCCCAGGCAGAGCCAAGCTGGCACAGAGCAAAAGGGGCAAGGGGCTGCCCTGATTTGGAGGGACTTGTGACCCTCCCCAAGTACCCACAGGGCTAGAAGCCCGGCCCATGGCAGCCGAGCTCTGCAGGGTGGAGCAGCTGCGGTCACGGCACTTTGTTGTTGTTGCAGTGGCATCTGTGTGCCAAAGACTGAGATGGGTTTGTTGTGCTCATATATCAAGGATAGGCTCAACCTGAGCAGAGCCCGCAGTGGTGGAGAGCTAAGCCAAGTCAAACAAAACTAATACTGTTAGAAAATAAACAAGCATCCTAAATACTTACTCGATTTCCAGAGGCCTGAAGGCGTTGCAGTTATTGCCAGCAAATGTACAAGAAAAGGAGAGAAAGAGATTTTATAAATTGTTTCAGCAATGGACTGTGCTCTATAGGAGACCCACAAGCTCCCTTGTCCTGGGGGGATGTGCCCAGAGGTACCTAGCCTCAGAGAGCATCGCTCCCGCTGCACAGCAAGGCCCTTCCCCATGAGACAAGCCCCAGGGATGGTTGGTCCATAGTTTTTTGGCAGAACAGGTGCAGTTCGGGAGCTGTTTGCCCCCATTGTGCTGAATGGAACCTGCTCAGGCTCGTGGCTGTTGGCCCATTCACACTTGGTCCTCCCATGCTTGCCCATTTACCCATTGGGGTCCTTCCTCCTCCAGTTGGCCAACACAAAGTCTGCGTGGCTGAGAATGGGTGGGAGACCAAGGGCCTGTGAGACCTCCCAGAAGGGAACAGCGAGATTTTGGGGCAGGACCTGAAGGACACAGAGGACAGGAGAAGACAAGGACACTGTCAGGTTGGTGAAAGGTGCCCATCTATGGGCACCCAACCAGGCAGGAGGGGGTCACGCTGCTGCTGCAGCCTCAGGGAAGAAGCTTTGCTCCTATGGGATGAGTCCCAGCACTCCAAGGAGCAGGTGAGCCTGCTCCACATTGCCTTTACCTTGATGGTGCCCTCCTCACCCTCCTGCCAGACGTAGCCCATGGTGATGAAGCTCAGCACCAGATGTGCCAGGTGCAGCTCCTCACGCCCGCGGAGGTGCCGGGTACTCAGCTGCGGCATCTGCCAGGGAGACCCTTGGGAGTGAGGGGCACCACGGGTGATGCCAAGGGTCCCTGGGGTGGGGGACTGCCTCTCCCTGCCCTTGTCCTTCCCCTGCAAGCCCCCACTCCCTCCCATCCCTGCTGCTGATTCACCATTGCTGGTTTGGACTGTGGACAATAAACTGCAGGGTCCCTCTCCCTGCACATGAGAGTGGCCGATCCCTGCATGTGGGGGGTCCAGCCAGGCTGGGGGCTCACAGAGCAGGGTCTCCCCAGTGGGGAGCATGGCGAGGATGAGCCGTGGCTCTCGTGACATTTAGAGGTCTTCTGCTGCCAGCCCCCCTGCCTCGGCTGGCTCTGCACCCCAGGAGGTGTTGCTGTGCTGACAGAAAAGCTTTGCTTTTGCACGGAATTAGTCCCGTCTGCGTGAGTCCTTGCTGAGGACACAGCTTTGCTGCTCGTTTGCTTTTCCCTGCGCTTTGCAGCCACTGCTCTGTCACAGCAAGGTTTGGGAGAGCTCCAGAGCCAGGGAAGAGGACACGAGTACCTGGTGAACTTGGGAGCGGAGCTGGTGGCTCGAGATCAGCTGGGGAAGGTCATGGGCAATCTCCATCCAGGGACCATAGGGTGCTGGCAGCTCCATCTTGGTGGAGAGAGGCAAAGGGAGGGCTGTTAATGTGGAGGGTGCTGGGATGGGAGTAGAGGGCTCAGAGATAAGCCCAGCCCTGGGTAAACTCTGGAGTTGAGGCTGGCTGAGAGAAAACACCCAAACCCTCCTGCTCTGGTCCCTGCTCTGGCTGTAACGCAGAAGAGCTGTAGGGTCTGGAGAGAGAAGGAATTTGGAGGAGTGATGGCAGCTGGGGGAGCTGGAGCGGGGCTGTGACTTGCCCCAGGGACTGGGCAGGGCTGTGCCCAACACTGCCTGGCCAGGGGACCTGGGGCCCTTCACCATCCCGCTCGCTCCTGCTGCAAGGTGAGCCCAGTGATGAACAGCACTGTGTTCAGCACAGGGGATTTGCAGCCTGGCTGCTCTCCCCGTGCTCCCTGAGATCCCCTAAATCCAAGATCAGGGTGTGAATTGCAAAGTTCCTTTTCTCCCCTGTGCAGCCAGTTTAAACCCCTATGAAACCAAACCAAAACACCACGTGCCTTCCTTTTTGCTTTTTATAAACTGCTATGAGCAGTGTTAACTTGAAACCCACCCCAAAAGCCTCTCACCAACCCTCTATTCCTCTGTCCCCTGTAGCATGCAGCCGTCTCCTACCAGAGGATGGGGAAGAAGGAATCCATACTCCTCAGAGAGCTGGAACCTGGTCAGCTCCAGGGGCAGTGGGGTCTCCTCGGGTCCGTCACCAGCCTCCATCACTGCAGGGTCAGGAGTGGGCTCGGTGGAGGCTGCCCCGGTATGTGCTGAGCCAGCACCGCCTGCCCGGCCACCAGAGCCGGACCTTGTCCCAGGGTAGCCGGTGCCTGGACACCCAATGGCCAGAGGGGCCGAGCAAACACGGGTAAAGGTTGTTGATAAGGTGCTGTCAGGGAGCAAACATTGATCTCTGTCCCCGTGGGCATCCACCAATGAGGAAAGCTCAGGGAAGCTCCCTTGCTGTGAGCTGTGTCCCCCTGGGACCTCCCCTTGGAGCTGCAGGGATGCTCCCATGAAAGGATGGTTTTCCTAACAGTTGAACATGAGCTGATACTGTCACTAAATTCCCAGTGCCAAACAAAGCACAAGACCAGAATAATGGTTTTAATTGGCAGTAGTGAAAAATTTCTTCCCTATACGGGCTGGCCCAGGGCAGTGGTGGAGTCCCCATTCCTGGAGGGGTTTCAAAGCTGTGGAGACGTAGTGCTGAGGGATACGGTTTAGTGGTGACCTGGCAGTGCTGGGGGAATGGTTGGACTCTGAGCTTAAAGGTCTCTTCCAACCAGAACAATTCTATGATTTAACTGTGACATCGAGTGCTGCAGTTTTGCCTGTCCAGGGGACATGAGCAGCAGCTGGAGCGGGGAGGGGTCCCCCCCAGCCTGGGGGCATTTCCTGGCTCCACGCTTGCTCTGGTCAGTGGCTTCCTCCCCCACCACCGCCCAAGCCCACGGAAGGAGCCTGTGGCCACACCAGGACTGGGCATCCTCCCTGTGCCCTTCCTGGAGCGAGACCCGTGGTGTCACCAAGAGCCGCCCTGGCCGGCGCCGGGCAGGGCAGGGGTCACCGGGACAGCCTGGGGGGTCCCCCTATCCAGGGGGGACTTGGCAGGATGCTCTGAGTGGGGTCTGCCAAAACAGTGGTTTCCTGGGGGAAAACCAGCCCCATGAGTGCTGCTGGCACAGAATGCTGCCTGTGCCAAGGTCAGAGATGCCAAGGGCTGGGGATGGGCATCACTGTGGGGTGCAGGTCTGAGGGCACTGCAGCAAACAGGTTCCCCATCTCTGGGGCAGGGGTGGAGATCAGTGGTGTCCTGGTCCCCAGATCTGGGCTGCTGTCCCCTTCAGAAGGAACTCGGAGCAGCAGCCCATGCTGCTGTCCCCACCAGGGATGGAGAGGATGGCACCCAGGCTGCTGTGGACGATTCGGTGTTCCCTGGGCAGTAACAGCCCTGCCACCCCTGCACAGGGACACAGACACTGCCCCACCCAACACCTTTATTAACACCTGCACTGTGACATCGGCCCTGGGTCAGGCTCTGGCTCAAGGTCTGTGTCCAGCTCTGGATCTGTACAGTCACTGCCCTCCTTGGTGATGGAGCTGCATGGAGACAGTGCAGTGCCTCAGCCCCAGGGATCAGGGCAGCCCTGGGAAATCGCCACATATCCCACCGGGAACCACCCCACAGCCCCATGAGGGAATCACCTCAGCCCTGGAGATCACACCAGCCTTGGGGGTTACCTCAGCCCTGGGGAATCTCCTCGTATGCCCCTGGGAATCACCCTATACCTCTCTGAGGGCATCACTTCAGCCCTCCAAGGGGAGCACCCTGCCCCATCCTGTGTTCCCCCGGGGATCCTGGGGAGGGGACAACTCCACTCACCCCTCCGTGCTGGGGGGCTGCTGCCTGCAGCCCTGGCACAGGACGAAGCAGATGACCGCGCTGAGGACAACAAGGGAGAAGCAGGAGACCAGCACCGGCCAGGTCAGCATCGTGTCCTCCAGCACTTGCTTCAGGGAGGGTCCTGGCAGGATACAGCCCAGTGGGCAGGAGCATGGCACTGCCACCCCTGCGGGTCCCACCCTGGGACGCCCGACTGGTGCCCATCCCCACCTCTGCTGTGGGTACCAACCCTCATTCATCACCCGGATGCCGCTGTCGATGCTTCCCCCGAGGCGGGACCCCCTCCTCAGGCAGTCGGGGGGCTGCCAGCCAGGGTGGCAGTGGCAATGGCCCTTATTGTTGCACACCTGAAAAGCCCGAGGGTGGGTAGTAAAAATCTGTGATGAATTCACGCAATGGCCTCACCTGCCCAGACCAGCACCAGCCTGGCTGATACTGGTGGGGTTGGGACAAGGCCACGTACAGTCACCGGTACTCTGACTATTTAGGAAGCACATCAGATGAGGCACACACCATAAAGTGGAGGCTCCAACAGCCCTGAGATGTTGTACAAGCACAAAACATCACCCTTCTGCAAACCCCCCCCGGTGTTTCTGCCCAGTCAGCAGCAAGGAGCAGCTCCAGAGCCCAGCAGCCTCCACACAGGTTCCCCTACCTCACCTCCCCTGCCCTCAACCCTTTGTTCCTTCAACCTTGCTTGCTTTCTTTTCCCACTCTGTAAACCAAACCAACCATCAAATCCTTCATTTCAGTGAATAAAAACCGTCATTATGTATTGATATTGGTTGTAGGACTGACAGTTCAAACAGCTTCACCCCACGTATTTGCTGATGAGGTAGAGATTTTGCCATTACCAGCCTGGAATGGGGCTTGGAGCAGCTCCCACACAAGCCACAGCAAACCCACCCTGGGCTGGGACTTACACCGTGACCGTGGCACTTCCCGGCGCTGTCACAGTTGTACCCCAGGACCGAATGCGGGTGACAAGTCCTGTTTATACACACCTAGAAAAAACCACCATGGTGCCAGGGCAGCAGCTTCGCTGTCGCAGCCCTCGGCCCATCAGGCTCAAAAAGGAGCTTCCATATTTCCACACTACTGAAAACCCAGCAGTCACTGCCTGGGGGATGGGTTTTGTCCAGTTATTATTATTACTGGGAGAAGAGACCAACACCAGCCTCACCACAACCTCCTTTTAGGTAGTTGTAGAGCAATGAGGTCTCCTCTTATAAATTTACCATTTATATCAGGCATTTTAAATGATGATAAAACATTTTCTCACCTTTTCAGAGCCACACTTAGTGCCTGGTGGAACCAGCAGTGGATCTAGCCTGGCTGGTGCACTCAGGTT
Organism: Brachypteracias leptosomus; assembly: GCA_013401335.1. Classification (NCBI taxonomy): domain Eukaryota; kingdom Metazoa; phylum Chordata; class Aves; order Coraciiformes; family Brachypteraciidae; genus Brachypteracias; species Brachypteracias leptosomus. Next base: position 336,978 of record VYZX01011612.1, read on the forward strand.
GTCCAAGGACACACACAAATGGTCTCGCACCTGGACGTAGAGAATGGCAGCATCGGCAGAGGGGAACGGGGCACGGGATGGGTACGTGCAGATCAACTTCCCACACCTCAGGTTCCTGTAGAATCAGTTTGTGGAGGATGTGCATCACACACACACATAAATAAATATATATATATGTATGTATCTTATCTGATGAAGCATGAGGAGCATTAAACAGCACAGTACAGATCAGGAGTGCTGCAGGGTGAGAATAATAATGTCAGGACTGAGTAGTCCAAAGGAGGATCTGACACCACACTACTAACAAGAACACACATGTAACTATTTATTGCTTTTCAAATCTGTCAGCTGGAGTCTGATACTTTCCTCAAGTCCCAATTTTAGCATTTTTAGCAGTGCCCTTTCCCTGGGACGTACCTCCAGAAACAGGCCTCGTAGCCTTGTCTGGGCTTGAACCCGCAGTGTCCAAACCTGTCCTGCTGACTGTTCAGCTCCTCGTAACAAGCCATTGGGGCATTCTTTGAACCTACAAGTTGGGAGATAATATTTATTTAAAGAAACACAAAGGAGCAGATCATGGTATCTATAGCTTCTTTAGTTTTCATGCTGTTCACAGTGGAACATGGATGATGTTCACTAGAGAACACATAAACCTGTCCCTGAACCCCAAACCCTCAGCAGCCCTGAGCCCCAGAAACATGGGATTAGCAAGTAGAAGGTTGGTTCACTGACTGAGTTTGCTCACAGACAATAATTTGCCTTTTTTATTGTTGTTTTCACTGTTTATCTCTGAAGAATTGGGATAATTACATGCTACTGACATGTATTCACTAGGGTCAAAACTGAGCTTGAAAAGCTTCCCTAGAGCTGTGTTCTTCCCTCCTCAGGTCCCCCCCCACCTGCTCCCCTCCTTTAGAGTGCTCTTCGAATTGGGTTAAAGCTCATGGGGGAAGTACAGAAACAAGTCACCAACCATCCACAAACCCTCATTTCCACCAAAACCAGGCTAGGAAGACACAAGGAGACCGACCCAAGACTGATGAGTTAAAAAGCAGACACCAACTGAGCATCATCACTTCTGGGATCACCTCTTGGTCCCGGGCACCCCCAGAGCAGCCCCCCCTACCTCTCCCGTAGAGCTGCTGGCACAGCAGGTCCGGGGACCGGCAGCGTCCCCCGTAGCAGTAGCCGGTGTCGCGCTCGCAGCCGTGCCCGTCCTGCACGTACAGGTCGGGGGGGCAGGAGGCAGAGGAGCCGTTGCAGAACTCAGGCAGGTCACACTGTGGGTCGGCGGGTGGGCGGCATGGCCAGTTCTGCTCCTTGAACTGGCAGAGCAGGCAGAAAGGACCCTTCTCTTCACCCTTCCACATCCACCCACACAGTGCTCCCCTCCCAGCCCCTCCTGGTGCTGCCCTGAGATGCACCCCCAGGCCCTCAGACAAGCTCTGAGGTGCTCAAGTCACCGCACACGTTACGCTGCCCAAGACAGTCTTCCCCCAGTAATATTCCTCTTGGGGTAAAGCTCTTCCCCAGGAACCTCTCCCGTTGCACAGCAGAAAGCTTGTCTCCATCCCTCAGCACAAGAACACACTACTTCTCCAACAATAAATTACCATCTTGCAATAATATTAAAAGCATGTCTTACCTGACATTCACTACAGCATAATCCAGAGGAACATTTCACTCCTGGCTTGAACTGACATGTTCTAGAGCAGCACTTGTCCTTCAAGCACGCCTGGGGACACAAACCCATGTTATTCTACTTTTTAGTTCCCCCTGAAGTTTTTCCTGTTGGACTTCTCCTCTCCCTTCTTCTCCCCCAAAAGCTACACTTGGGCAGTATCTACAGAACGTGGGCAAAGCTGCCATTGGATTAGTGCCATTGTAGAAACGATCCAAAAACCGACATCGACCCTCTTGGGCTGGGCTCTCCCTCAGCTGTGCCCTTCATCCCAGGGGTGGGTTCTCAATGCACGAACACTATAAATGTACATATTTAGCCACAATTCTGTCAGGACCCACCTCAGCAGTGCCGCAGTCGCACTGCTCGCCAGGCTCTAGCACACCATTGCCACAGGTGGCCGCGCGGGGGGACAACTGGCTCAGGGGGGCCCAGAAGGGACGTGCCTGCTGAGGTGCCACCACTCCTGTCACATTCAGCTGCACTGGGACCGTGATCTGGGCCAGTACCGGGAAGCCTGGGGCAGGGAGAGACCCACAGGGTGCTGAGAGACCCATGGGTGTGGGGTAGCCCCTATGTGGGAGAATCGGGGAGGGACCTGGCCTCAACTCACCCAGCAGCAGCAGCAGCACCCACTGTGGCTCCATCCTACCCAGTAACGGCCCCAACTCACCCTGTAACGGTCCCATCCTGCCCAGTAACAGCTCCACCTGCCCCAGAAAGCAGACGAGGCACCTTGTACAAAACCAACATCATTTATTGCTGTTTGTTTCTTACAAAGGGGGTGGGGATCAGCCCTTTCGCAGCCCCCGAGGGCACCGCAGCGACGCGGGGATGGTTCTGCAGAGGTTACAAACACGTGGGACGCTCTTGCCAGCCCTGCCTGGGGACAGGGGTGATGGGCACTTCAGGAAGTCAGTAGTCATCTTCACCACCCAACATGGGGTAAATCTGAGCTGTTTCCTCTCCACAGGATTGCTTCTAGAGCGTGTGTTCACTGCCCTGCACCACCCCTGCACACATCGCCAGCACGCGGACAGTATAAAAACTCTTATCTAGTAAAAGGCACCATTTTCAGCACAGTTTTAGTTCACACAGCTTCAAATACAACTGAGTGCATCTCCCTCCCAGTGACCTCACTCTCTGGATTCCCTCCTCTCATCCCCACCCTCCACACCAAACCTATTCCAGCCTCAGCAGCTCCCACCAAGGCTGCCAAAGCTGATCGTTACAGACAGACAGACAGACAGACAGACAGCCCCAACCGAGTAGAATACAAGAAGCATTAGGAAGTGATCACCTTGGAACAAACAGAAGACCCCCACAAATCCGCCTGGTTGATATTCTAGCTGACGGTTTATATATTTTAATAGTGTTATAAATCTTAGTCTAAGTTTATGGGAAACCACAGGAGTTCAAGTATTTTATTACTGCAAATGCAAACACTATATATATATATATATTTATATATGTATATACAGGAGAAAAGATGGGTTTTGGCAATATTATGGGGGATTTTGCAGATCGAGCCTGTACTCGGTGGCTAGCACAGGGGGAAAAAAGCCAAGCACTCTTTTCAGTACTTAATTCACTGTTAGCAGGTTTGTGCAGGAGGTTCCTACATGTGCCCACCAGCCCCAGCTCCTGCCACGGCACAAGCAGCGTCATCAGCACCAGACGTGCCCGGTGGGGAGCAGTGGGATGGAGCATCCTGACTGACACCGAGGGGTCCTGGGAGGAGGGAAAGGGGCTGTGTTAGTCAACAGGCTCCTGGTTAAAGTGCTCGTCAAGGCAGAGACATCTTTTGCTTCTCGGGGCTCTGCGGGGATTGCTACTCTGTCTTTAGACCCGGATTAAAAACTAAGAGTAGCCCTATGAGCAACCAAAACAGGGCCGTGTCTTTTCGTACCTTCATCGCCCATTCATGGTATTAGTGGAAATTAGTACAGGAGTCACAATTACTAATTTAAAACCATTAAACTTTGTGCCCAATAGCACGGCTTAGTGTCAGTCAGCACGAGGGTAACAATTTAAGTGCATTATTACACATCAATAGACATATATACATGCATGAACATGTCTACGATATATTCCTCTTCCTCTGGAGAGCCACCGACATCTGATTCTACTTGTGCCATCCCTGTGTGAATGGGTGACATCATCCAGCCCATGCAAAGTAATTTTAGGTTAATCAGCCAGATTTCCTAGTTTTGGAAAGAGCATGGGTTACTCAATCCCTCACTGTACGTGTAGAAAAAGCGACACCAAACGGGACAATTTCACCATCAGGGCTCATCACAGAACTGGGGAAACCAAAAGCAGCCCCCAGGTGCTGTAGCTGGGGGGTCATTTCAGCACAGGCTGCCCTGCTGCAGCTGACAAAGCCACGATACTTGGACAGGTCTAAGAACAGGTTGTTTTCAGTTCCTGTAGCTTTGGTAGAGGTATTTAGTTTAAAGTTCTACATTCCTTGTTTCCGTATCTCGTTTGCCGTATCCCAGGCTGCAGAAGGTGTTCCAGGACTGCCATGGGCCACTCAATGTGAGGAGGAGAACTCTGCAGCTTCAACTCTGTCTCAATGAACAGGTCATAGAATCACAGCATGGTGGGGCTGGAAGGAACCTCTGGCGATCATCTCGTCCAACCCTCCTGCTCCAGCAGCTCACCCAGCGCAGGGTGCCCAGGATCACATCCAGGCGCATTTGGAACCTCTCCAGAGAAGGAGACTCCACAACCTCCCTGGGCAGCCTGGGCCAGGCCCTGGCATCCTCAAAGTAAAGAAGTTTTTCCTCATGTTCAGGTGGAACCTCCTGTGTTCTAGTTTGTGTCTGTTACCCCTTGTCCTAGACACAAGGTCAGCTCACGTGAAGGCCCCAAAGAAGCCAAAAGCTATTTGGGAGGCAAAGGTGCCGGTCGAGAAGGAAAATACTGTCCCTGAGGTAAACATTTTTGCTGTGGTGGAGGAGGTCCCTGAGGTGCACATTTCTGCTGTGGAGGTGGCGGCCTGCAAGGGGACAGAGAAGCTGTGGTCAGCCCAGGTGACTGCACTCCATACACACATCCCTCTCCCTGACACTGGTCCCATGGCCACTCCCAGCCAGGGAAGCTGCTTCTCACCATCCCACCTGCCACAGGAGCCAAGGCTCATTTCAAACACACCATGGCCAGACTCCGCTTTCCCCTGTCTGAGATCTTCAGGGAACCCCAGTTTGTTACACACCATTTTTCCCAAAAAAGTTTAAAGACCCCCAGGAGTTTCCCACCAACACAGGCTACTTTGATGCAGTCCCTTTCAACACCTTGGGCTTTCTGGATTTATGTGTTTTATGGAACAGGCATCACCTCTTAGAAATGCAATTAAAAGCTAAAATGAAAAATAAAGGAAAGCTTTCTCCTCAAACTTAAGAAATGATCCCATACTTGGCAAGAACGTTCACAAATCAGTGAAATGACAATTTTTTGACTAATTTCTTTTTGAAGCACCTATTTTGAGAGGCATTTCATTCACCTGTGCACAGGGCGAATCCAGCCCCAGAAACACACTCTGAAACCTGTTCATCAGTACGTAGCTGTGACAGTGAGTAAAACAAATGCTCTGGGTAACAGCACTTCAGCTCCACAGTGGGAAATGAAGGAGAAACTTCTTTCAATAAAGGTCAGCCCTGCTTGCCTATGATAGGTGATGAAATACCCTCATGCTCACAGAGCTGAGGGCAACAACAACGTACACACATCAGCACAACTGCCAATAGTTGCTGCAAAAAAACTCCACCAACCTTGTTGGCAGCTTCTGTGGCTGTGGTGCCTGGTACGGAGTTGGGTAGTAGGACTGGTGGCAGGCCTGCTGGGGATGCTGGTTAACTGGGTACGATGGAACAGGAAAGGTGTTTGGTTCCACGTGCTACAAAGAAAACATAGTGAGAACGTTCACAAGTTTGCACTTAGGGAATGGCAATACTTGTTCCATCAGTTAAGTGACATTTAAGAGCACTTGCAAACAACCTGGAAGTGTCAAGTCCTACTGAGTCTGAGAAACTCAGCAGAAAGAAGCAACAGCAGTTTGAAAAGAATTTTTCCCTTTGTCTCACAGCAAAGAGAAAACCTGATTTGAAACGATGAGAAAATAAAGTCACTTTGAAGCTTTTATTAGGGCAAAAATCATATAAACTGCCCTGGGGTCTGTTACTTCAGGGTCACAGCAAATGGAGTAAGGAGCAGGGGGTGTTCCTACCATGGGAGCAGCTCTGGGAGGGTAAGGCATGCCATGAGAAAGGCCTCGGTGTGGGTAGTCTCTCGGCTCAGCGTCCGTCCTGGGCGGCGGCGACTGGCGTGACCTGGAACCCAATGGACAGGACTCTGTGAGTGGATCCACCTCGGGCTGCCAGCTGGAGACACCATCTTACCACATGGCAAATGTCAGGCACGTATTTACCACGAACCTAATAAACAGCATAACCCTTGTTTCTGTTTAGGACTATGACAGCTTCATTTTACCACTTTATACCAAAGATCAGACCCAAAAACCTAGAATCCATCACCAATGCACAACAACAAATGTAACGGTAAAAAGCAAGTTCTCTGCCCCCTCAGTTTAAAATGAATTTATCTTTCCTGTCGTTGCCCGGGGCAAGCTGCAGGTGGCATTTGGTGCAGGGGCCTTTGCCTGACATCTTGGGACTGGAACTTTCAGCATTGGCTTTTGTAAACAAGTGTCCATGGGCTGCTTCAAAAGGGCAGGGGAGAGGGTGAAAGGAGGAGGCGCTTACGAATGGCAGCGTGACATGAGCCTCCTGCAGCTCCTCTTCAGCCGGTCTCTCTTCACAAATGCCAGGGCAGCAGCCACCAGGAGGGGGAGGACCAGGAAGAAAAACACCAGCAGCCCATCCCTCAGTGAGGTGTCTTTGATGGGGACAAAACAGTGGAGGAGAAAAGAAGTATTACTTGAGTCATTGCAGCAGTGAGCATTTGGTAGGATTGGTTCTACAACTATTTTCCATTTTTCACAGAACAAAAACCTAAAGAATCAAGTAAGACTGCAAGATATATGCCCAAATATATTCCTTTCTGATTATCTTTTCACAGGGATTGCTGGTCACAGATGAAAGAACTCTACGTGCCACAATACCCTGGGCTGTAACAGCATACTGAATTACTGGATCAATAACTAATTTTTCTTCCACTACATTACTGTGAAGATCTTACAAGCTCAACTGAAAGAGAGGAAAACAGAGCTTATGCCCTTTGTGCTGATTCTAAATATTCCTCTTCTCCTACCATTGTTTACTGTAGGCAAAGAATCCAAGTTCTTAATAATATCTGCATTTTTATATACAAAGTTCTCCACTGAGGCTGCACAGAAAAAGCCTTTCCCTTTTTTTGTCTGATAATTTGAGGCACCTCTCCACACTCCGAAGTGATTCTCCAGCCTGCCATTACATCCAAACCCACAACATCTTATGAAAACTAATGTCTGAGATCATTCTTGCAGCTCATAAAAGGGACTACATCAATCCCATCTTTATATACTCCACACGGGCACTGCACGGGCCCACCTCAGCCAGATGTTCATCCTGCCTGTGCTGCCACCTGCAGCTACCAGAACAGGGCAGCTGCTCCTCTCTGCCACCACTGCAGAGGTGCAGACTCACACCTGTGGGTTTGAACCCACATCCTCAGCCCTATTTCACGTTTTGTTTGCATCTAAGAATGGAAGGGGCTTTGGATACAGAGAAGTCCGAGAGGATCTTGGCCGAGGGTGGCAGAAGTCACTTAAACCAACCCAGTTTCTTTACAGATCCCCGGCATCCCAAAAGAGAGAAGTGCAACCACCAGCCCTTCAGCCACCTGAATTCAGTAGTTTCAGAGCCATGGGGCACCCTGCACACCCCCACCAGACAGGGCCCAGCTCCAGAGCTGCCTGACCAGCACTTGCCGTTGTAGGGAGGTCCACTGTCCACGCTCCCTCCGTAGCCTTTCTTGTCACAGTAGGGAGGGGCCCAGCCTGCTTCACAGTGACAGTTCCTGTTGTTGTTGCACACCTGTATTTGAACCACACACCATCATGAAAAGGTCCTTCAGTAACTTCAGCTTCTGTATATTCAAGAGCAGCACATGCAAGAGCCAGGACTGTCTTTCCCACCCTCCCACATCACCCAGTCTGGAGACCTTTAACCAGTAACTCCCACATCCATTCTCAGCACCTTTGGCCAGGCATCCCAGCATTTCACATGACTGACCAAACACAGTGTTGATCAGGATCAGCTTCCAAACATTCACTATCCCAGCAGCCTGAGGAGCACGGCTTTTTCTTTTTTGTGAGATGCAGTTTCAAATTACATTAGTAATACCAGAATTGGGAATTCTTGCCTGGCAGAAAAATAACATCTTAAGGGCTTTTGTCAAAGATGTTTTTTATGCTGTTACAGGCTCTCTTGCCCAGAGATATTTTATGGAGAGTTTTACAGTTAAACCAAACAGAAAAATTCAGTTACTATCCACCATTTTAAAACCTGCTTGACTTACATAACCTCAGTCCCAATTTTGCTGACTGTTAAAGGCACTTTTCTTATTAACAGTACCAAAAAGCAGCTTTTTATAACAAAATCCATCCTCAAGAACCTCACAGAATTTTTTTTAATCACTGCATCTAACATCATGATTACTTTTATCCTGCATTAGTTAAAGCCTTAAACAGAGAAGGGCAAAAGCCTTCCTGGGTGCAGAGAACACAAGTATAGACACTGATGATGAGGCTGTTACAGTGTGCCTGGCTCAAACTGGGACTTCTGTTAAAAAAAAGACCAGCTACGTATTTTCACTGTCATTAGCTCTAAAAATCTTGTGTTTTCCTAACAAAGACATCTGAGGACCTCACGTGGAAATACTCCAGTTACACCAAAACTTAGATGTGGTGCTGACTGCAAGTGGACTGTGAGCAGGAGCAGAGGCTGCTCTACTCACCCCATGCCCGTGGCACTGCCGCTCCACGTCACAGTCGTAGTTGAGGACCGAGGCGCTCACGCACTGGAAGTGTCTGCAGATCTGGGGTGGGGAGATGCACACACATGGAGCATGATGGCATCTCACTGACCCCTTCTCCTCCTCCCGCCATGGCCATTCAGAGCTCATTGACCACAGAGCAAGTCTCCTGCTCTGCGGATAAACCCCAGAAACCCGGGGGTCCTACAAAGGGCTTCTCAGCACGGGGTCTGAACTGTCACTGGAGCCTTTTGTCTCCAGCCTGAATGTAAAGGAATAGTGATTAAGCTGTGCACAGCCAGGGTATGTGGAATGCACACTCCTCTGCTAGGGTTAAGCTCCCAGGCTTTTTAATTTAGTTGAATTTTAACTGAAAGTTGTTTTAAAGGCATTTGTGTGCGCCTAGATCTTCATGCTCATTGACAGGGCAAAGATTCTGGCTCTCAACAAACTTAATTTCTTTTGCTTCATCTATAAATGAAAGGCTCATTACATTTTTTAGCACATGCACTGCAGTGCCAGGCAGTGTGAGGAACTAATGGAATCGCTCAGCTTTGCATTAACTGCAGGCATCAAAAAAAAATTAATGGCCATAAACACTCATGAAACAATGCAGCTGAAAACTTAGATGAAAACCCTGAAATATTACTCTAAGAAATCACTTTTTAATTAAGCACCTTTCCAGTATCACATTTGGTGCCCTCATTCACCATTCCTGGGTCCGGGACATCAGAGCCTAGCTGGAAGTCTACCCCCCAGCATGTGGTGCCTCTGATGGGAGTCTGGATAATAGCAGGCTTGATTCCAAAGACAGGCATCGTTTTCACATTCTCACACTGCAGCTTCCCACACATGGCATTCCTACAACATCAACATATCAATACTGTAGTGACACTTGGAGTTATGCTGTGGAGAAGCCTATCACACATTTAATATGATCTTTTCTTTCTACTGGAAGACACTACTCAAAAATAAAACTGAGGCAACTTGCCAAACAAAATGGAGCTGGGCCTCATTTCAGCACTGCAAAAGCACAGATTTATCCCTCCTTTCTGTAAGCTGCTGGGATCTTTACCTTAAAGAAAACATGACCATTTGCTACTCATTTTTCTGTATTTGAACACCTTAAGGTAAGGATGATTGTGATGAGAGATGTGGAATTCTCTCCTTGCCACAGCCCCACACCTACATGTATGATCACCACACGCATGGGAACTGCAGCTGGAGCCCAAAAGCTTCAAATCAGCTCTGGAGGAACTGCCTGAACTTTCAAACTCATTTCAGCTATCACATGCAAGAGTTAAAGGTGGACAATCTGCCACAAGTCAACAGAACTTACAGCTGAGTAACTGTGGGGCTGTAAGTGCTACTAACAGCTTCAGAAATGGGGATAAAACATCTTTTCTGAGCTATCTTGTTGCGGTTCCAGAAGGATGCACACATGTCCATAGGGTCAGGTTATGGGATAACAGGTCTGTCCCCAGTGCACCTGCTAAAACCCCCCCAGACTAAGGCTACAGCACCCAGATAAGGATCCTCAATGATACATTTAGGAACTTCTTGATGTTGCTGGGCTCCACTCACCAGCTGGAACATTTCTTGTAGTCATGGCCATGGAAACCACAGTTGCCAAATCTGTCACCCTTGGAATTCACTTCAGCAAAACAAATGTTAGGAGCTGCTTTGGCTTCTGCAAACAACAGACAGGGCAGAAGAACCAAGTTAAACAGGGACAGAAATATCTCCTATCATCACATTGCCTTCACCCAGAGCAATTATCCTTCTACACCTTGTACTTTCCACACAGCACAGAGAGCTTAAGAACTCCATCAAAACAATAAAGAGGTGCAAGTGTCAGCACTACAAGGTTCCAAGTTTAGAGAGAGAGAGAGAGAAATAGCCACTTAACAGAGTCAATTATACCATTTGATATTTCCTCACAGCTTTTTTACAGCCCTATACACCAGAAGCCCCACTGAAATAGGAACGGTCAGTGCAAGAAAATTCCTACTTGAATCCCCACCACAGCATTAAATGTAACAAAGGATGAACAAGTGAAGACCGAACTACAAATATCCCTATTTCACATCCTCTGCCAAAGCCAGCTGCATTTTGTTACAGGAAAACAAGTAAATATATGCTAAAACTTAAGTGTATTCTTTCAGCTACATCTCCTAGAAAACCTGTGACTCTGTGCTCTTACTGGAGCCAAAGATGTCCTGGCACTGGGCATCGTAGTACTGGCAGACGCCGTTGTAGCAATAGGCCTCCTGGTTGTGGCAGGGGTGCCCGTTCTGCACGGTGAAGTCTGGCTGGCAGAACTGGGACGTGCCGTTGCAGTACTCGGGGAGGTCACACTCGCTGTTACTCGCCCGACACTCGGTTCCTCCAGGAAGGAGCTAAAGAGAAATCAGAGGAGGAAACGGCATCAGAGAATAGGAACCTTAGAGCAGAGATGAACTCTGTGCCTGACCCACAACGTGTCCCAACAACATGGGCACTGATCTGAAGCCCCGGGCGGGTGCTGTGCATGTCCCACTCACAGATGCAGTGACACTCTCCTTTTCCCAACCATCCAAGAGCACTTCCAAAGACGTGTGAGTCCCTTACCCGGCAGTTTTTACAGCAGTCACCACAAGCACACTCAGCACCGGAGCGGAGTCTGCAAGTCCCCGGCTCACAGCAAGGGTCACTTTCACATTCCTGAGAAGAGAAGTGACGCCAATGTCAGGAAATTGCACCCTCTGCCACGCACCGTCCCCTCCCCAGCCAGAGTCATACGAGGCTTCTCTGGCAGCATCTGCCAAACACACCAGCTACGGACCTTTGGTGAGCCACAGTCACACTCCTCCCCAGCGTCCACCAGCCTGTTCCCGCAGTACGGGACGCTGTAGGTTTCATCAGGCTTGGGAATGTTCAGCAGGCAGCTTCCACCCTTGTTGAGAGTCAGCTTCTCAAAGTCCTCTGCACTGCAGCTGCTGAAGTTCCTTGATCCCCTGCAACAGAGAACACGAGCTTATCTTTTCACTGAGCCAATGCACAAGCATCCCCTCAGTTTGCAGAACACAAGCTGCAAGTGTGATGGGACTCTTGGCAAGAGTACCTGGAAGATTAAGGGAACCCCTAAGAACTAAGAGCACGGGTGGGGAGTTTTGACCCTCAGAAAACACCTTCCCTTTTGTTGGTTACTTACGATGCTCCAGAGCTCATGATGCAGCTGCTTGCTCCACAGTGACAGACACGTTCATCGTCATGGTTCATCCCCAGGTTATGGCCCAGTTCATGAGCCATAATTGATGCAAACATCTGGATGCTGATTCTCCCAAACTGCACAAGAGCAAAACAGGAGAAAATTAGTGGGCAGCCTCTATTGAGAAAGTCAGTGCTTGCTTATGTGCCAAAAAGACTATTCTGTCCTCATACCTCTACATTCACAGGACTCTCAGGCTGACTGTGCCTCATTCCAACCAAGCACATGACATTTGCTTAGCAGTAAGAGCCCTTAAACAAACATATTTGGGACACTACCTAAAAACCTCTGCTTTCCAGTGCAGCTGTATCGTTAACACAAAGACCAGAGCTCTCCACACCAGACCAGATCTCCTTAAACGTGCAAACTCCAATAATTCTATCACTAGTCCAAGAAAACAAGATTGCTGGGATCGCCAGTCATCCGAGATCAGCAATTTGGGTCATTAACGCTCTGTGATTTCACACAATGAGGGTGGTCAACCAGCACTGCTCCTGGAGTTCAGGACTGGGCAGGTCAAGCAGCCACCAGAGGACAGATTTGAGAACACCCACAGTTCTCAAATACTTCTAAGGCAGGAGTGCTTAACACATCAGCAGAGAAATCCTGTCCCTTTTTCATGAGTGCTGCACACTGAGGAGGGGGGAAGCTGAGCAGAGGATGCAGGATACTGGAGAAAAGTTGTGATCCAGATACTACAGAAGTGCCAGAAGCAGATGGACACCACAAAAGCCTCCACCAAGCCACTTCAGCTTTGCTATTAAAGATTCTGCACTTCCAGGAAGACTTTTGGAGTGAAAATCTTTTATCTTGATCACATTCCCAGTATCACTGAAGATATCTCACCACATTGATGCCTCCCGCGTGGCTCTTGGAGCACACTGTTCCAACATAGGCCATTCCAGCTGTGCCACCAAACCCCTTCTTCCTACAGTCATGGGGAGAAAAAGGAAAGGCCATCATCCAACAGCACAGCCCATCCATACAGCCATGGCAGACCCCGTGGGCAGTGAGGGAACGCTGCAGGGAGCTGTGGGTATGAACACGTCAGTTTAGCTTCATCTTTCTGCTCTTGGTTCTTCTGTTCTTTTAAATCAAGACAAGAGTTTGCAGAGAAAGTTGGCCTCTTCCACAACTTCCCTCTAAATGTAAAAAGCTAAATGGCCCACCCTTATATAATTTGTTTTAATTGGCTGCTCACCGCCTTTCTACTATTGCCAAACCCCACAGATTCCTTTCCTTGTCAACTTCCTTTTCATTACTGTCTCATTTTGTTTCTACAAAGTTCTTAAAGCTTAAGTGCATGAGCACAACACTCCACATTTTGCTTCATACAAAATAATTTTTAAAATCAGTAATTTTTCAGCCATTCCACCCTCATCCCCTGACCAGTGTGGTTCTGCTCGGAGGAAAGGCAGCTCCCAGCTCCTGCAGGGAGGGAAGGGAAGGGGAGTGACCACTGCACACACTGGGCAGGCTGGGCTGTGGCCCCGTGTGAAGCTGCTCTGGCCCCTGTCCGCCCTCTGCTTGGGGCAGTGACCTCCCAAGGACTGTGCTGTCTGCGGGAAGGGCACCAGGACACGTGTCCTGGAAAGAGGCAAAGACAACAGCTCAGGAAGCTCTGTGCTAGTCTGAGGATGCAGGGGTGGACAGATTAATGTCATGTGTCAAAGCTCAAACCACGTAGCTAGTTCCTGGATACCAGCTGCAGAAACAACTTCTCCATTCAAATGGAAGCTCTGCACCAGGCTTAGGCTCATCTTCCAGTGGAAAGAGCCCTAGATGACAAGTCTGATCAGTGTGCCATATGACAAAGGATTACCTGAATGAAAGCTTCATACAATACAGTATAGAACACTGCAGGACATGTGGGACAAGTTAAAAAAAATAAATTATTATTTAGCAATATACCTGCCAGAGAGGACACTGAGTTCAAGGACCACAGAAACCTTCTTAAAAATGCTGAAGTTGACTCGGAACATTTTCAGCAGTACATAAGCCACTGAGCTCTCTGCTGAAATACAGCACCTACATTTGACAGCAGAGCGTGGCTGAGCAGACAGGAATAGAATAAGCTTCTTAAAGAGTCAAAGGGAAGGAACCACAACTCACAGAACAAACTGGGCACTGTCGTGTCTCCGGCGAAAAACAAGGTTCTTCTCTCTCCACTGGACAAAGTTTGCCAGCACATCACCAGCCCCTCCATCTGTGCTAATCATGTTTTCATACTTCCAGATCTCCAGCCCAACCAGCACAATGCGGATGTTCAGCATGATGTACATCTGGGGAGGAAGAAAAAGGAGAAATGTTTCTGACGACCTTCAGATAAGAACCAGTGGTCTGGTGCTATGTATCTTGTTGTGAGAATCTACTTTTTCTGTTTGGGTTTGTTGTTGGTTTCTTTCTTACAGTCAGTACATAATTCAAATCACCAGAATACATTTTCTCTGTGATTCAGACTTTCATTAGCTAGAGGATCGATGAGAAAATCTAAACAAGGGAAGTCTCAATCCTGACAAATGGCATTGTCTGAAATAGTCAAGTTGAAAGACACATTTTTTCTCTAACCTTGACAAATACTTAAGAATTGCAATAATCACAACAGCCTGTCCTGTGTCTCACTGTGTAGTGCAGGTTGAAGAGTTTCCTAAATGAATTCCCCAAGCATGATGATTGCAGATGAATCTAGAGGCACTCCTTCAGCACCATGCTCAGGCATGACTCTGAGTCCTATCAGTCCTGGCCTGATTAAAGCCTTTATTTCAGTCTCACCCACACGGTACCAGCACAGACTCCAGTGACCAGAGCTGCAGGGTGCTGCACACAGCATCATTCCCACTTATGCTCAGCACAGCTCCAACTTACACTGTCGAGGAAGTTTGCCAGCTGCACCATGTGCTCTCTTACTTCTGTTTCACTCTTCCCAAAGTCTTCGAACTGCAAGACAAATTTGGTCATGAAGAGAGAATTTTTGCCAGGCTCCAAGAAGATGCTAATCAAGACAGCAGCATCTTCCATCATTATTGCTCAACAGCTCAACGTTCAAGAGAATACAGCAATGGCAATTTTCGCCACATGTCTTCCTTGCATTATTAGATTCCTTACCAATAGACTCCCCATGTCTGAGAGTTTATTCTTTTCCTGAAGAGCTCTGCATAGAACATGTTTACTCACTTTTAGGTCAGCATGTTTGCATAACCTTGGCTAAAGCCTCAGTGCCTGTCAACATTCATTTGGGAGTAACAGAGTCTGAGAGCTTTTCAAGCCATCTCCTGAGAGAAGGAAGGGAAAGCAACACGCAATCTCTACCTTTTCTTTGTCCACAACAATGAACAGCTCCACGTATCTTGTTTGATGTAGGACTGCTCTCTTTCTCTGTGGAAAAAAGTTTTAGATAATTTTAATGTTATTAATTCAAGTGTAAACAAAAGAACCCCGTGACATTGTTCTATTTCACTCGATACAACCAGTGGTTTGAGAGACACACCCAGAGCACACTGTGCCAAGACAAAAATGAGCCAAAGCCCCGAAGTGTAACTCAATGCAATGATGATTTCTCTGTAAGTGTTTTACACTAAAATTTAACTGCACAAAGATTTCCCTGTGTCTCAAAAGCATGAGACCTTTTTACTTTTCACACAGGTTTCTCTGCAAGGGCAGCACACACTCTACAGAGCAGCAGAAAGATACCAACAAGCAAATACCAACAATCTTGAAGTGAAACACAATAGTTTTCATGCTCCTGCTTTCACTACCAGCTTGTTTCTGTACAGCCAGTCTTTAAACAGCAAGGGGGACCTTCACACCAAGCTGTTATTTTGATAGTTAGATCAATGGGATAAACACCACAATATTCCCCTGGGTTCTGATGCAATAATTTGTTGATGAGCCTCTCCAGTGAGGGGCTGCTCCAGTGTTCCTGCCCTTAAAAGCCATGGATAATCGAACTCGCCACTTGGCTCCTGCTGCTGTGTGGAAGGAAATTGCAACTGTTTTGTGGAAGCAACTGAGTTTCTCAGCAACGTAGAAAGGCCTCTGAATCAGAAACCTTCAGGTATGCGTTAAACCCCAGGAAATCTGATAAGCTGCTTCCAGATTCTTAGCTGAACACTCATGAAACACAGTGTAGGGGACTGTGGAGAAAACAGTGGAGTACTTACTCGCAGCAGCTGAGTCATACTGGGATGGTAATTTTCCTCTGTATGTTCCCTTTCATGGTCTTCTTCGGTGGCTACTCCACATGTTGTGGGCTCTTTCTTCACATTATCCAATCGATATAAAATGTGTTTCGAGCCAGAAGAGGAATCCATGGGCTCAATTCCATAGGTGATGTTCCCTATCGTCACCAAACCCCTAAAATACAGCAGCGTGTGAGAAATTCTTGCGTTAAGCACAGAGGATAGTTACCCGGATATTTACGACAAAACAAAGGAACAATTATTCTTCGATGACTACAGGCATGTCTATATCTCACTCCTTGGAAAGCAGCATGCTCCATCCCAAGCCTGAAAGCAGCCTTTCACTGACAGGGCCTCCACAAACACAGCAAACTAAACGTTTCTGTAAGAGTCTGCAGCACCCAGGAAATTAAGTCTTGTGCCTTAAGCAGAAATGCTTTAGCTCAATTATTGCTGCCACTTTGGTGTTTGATGTGGCACTGCAGAAAATCAACATCCCAAAAGATATGGAAATTAGTCCAAAGCAGAAAAAATTTCCAATCAATTTAAAGTGCATAAGGTTTAGGGCCAATTTTGTAGAATTTGCAGACTAGTGCTCACTTATGCACTATCTGCAGTTCTTTGTAGTGACCATCTATGCAGGTTAGAAAATAAATAAAAATTGTGTCAAAGAGCAACTTATTGTACTCAGATAACAAACTGCAACTTGTTTAAGGGTATTTTAAATATCTGTTAACTATGTGGATAAAAGATACCACAGAAAGACTGCACAAAGCCCTGGACAATGAATCCCTGCCCAGCTGATCAGTAGTTAAAACCAGAGCAAGGATTTTGTTTCAGGTTCATCCAGCCACGAGACTCACGTGAGGAGGGACACAAAGATGAGCTGTGCTACCTGAGCCCTGAGCAAGTGCTGACGGCAACCACAGAATCCAGGCTCCCCTCCACATAACCCTGGTAATGGCAGTGATCCTACAGGGGAAAAAGGGCACGTTACACAGACCTTCACATATATCTGCCCACCCAGAGTGACCTCTGGTCCTGTAACTGCTACGCCTGCTGTGCTCTAGACCCTTCACCAGTTTCATTCCCTTCTTTGGGCATAATATGCCTTAAGTTAAAAATTTAGCACGTGCCTTTTATCTACCATCTATCATTTCAAACACACCTCTAGCTCTACCACAATATAACAGTGTTTCCTTCACTAATGTGCATCTAAAAGTTTCCTCACCCACATTAGTGTCATAAGGACTGATATATGTGATGCTAATCAAGATGCCAGGGGCACGGGACTCCAGCTGGATCCCCACCTCCCTATCCCGTAAAGCAGATGCTCTTCACAACCCAATGGGGCCAGCAATTCAAGATACATTTCAGTTTAAAACCCCCTCTCCCACCCAGTGATTCCACTAGAAGCCAGGTTCAGAGCTGGTGCTCCAACACGTTACCAGCTCCAGGCAAGCAGGGCTCAGAAGCATCATCTCACAACTGGATTTCCTAACTTGACCAGAAGCCATCCTGTTCTGAAGTTCTGTCCTCCACCCTGCCTCAAATATTTTGAGGCCAGCCCCTCCCTACCAATTTGGGCCAAATCTCCACTCAGCCTTCCAGAGAACAGCCCCGCAGAGTGTTTGTACGTGACCCTCTCCAGCAAGGAGAGGACCAACACCTGTGTCCTCACCAGCAGGCGCTGGACTGCAGGGACCTTTCGGTTGTGCAGCTCATTCCTCATCAGCCCTGATGAGACAGAATTCTTCTGTTTCATCCTCTGTATATACATGTTTTGGAAACTAGACAAGGGGGTAGCATGGGGCAAACACTCCACTTGCTCTGGCAAGTGCATTTTGACTGTTATTAGGGGTCAGGCAGATCATGCCACCGGTTGTCTCAGCAAGGAACACAAAGTGCTGAAGGCACCAGCTAATCCTTCAGGGCCTCTGTGACTTCCACAACCTCGTGCAGAAAAAGCTCTTTTCACCTCAGCTGATCACTTTCAACTAGGGAGTAAATACTCGTCTGACTCAGGTGCTCTATTTTCAAATAGATCCTATGAATCATGTATGACTAACACTTCCCTTCCAAAGGAACAACGTTGGTACATAAGAGTGAAGCCATTAGAAGCACTCTTGTGCTTTCTGTATCACACAAGCTCCTTTTTATCCTTATTCCACTGAAGCAATTACACTTTGAAAGGCAGCCTGCTTGTACAGAAACAGGGTTGTTTGAGTCACCTTCAGTAAGGGTATAAAAGAAAAGAAATCCTACCTGGACATCTGGATGTTCAGATTGCAACTTCCCCTCCTTGGTGTAGGTATAAACTGTGAAGTCTTTGGGCAGCAGTTCTCTGTAGGGAAAGGAACACGAGGAGCTTCATGAAATGACTGTGATGCTATAGCAGGGCAGTAAGGTGACACTTATCAGAAGTGTCACAAATATGTAAGTTGCAATTAAATAAGGAAACATTCAAAAGGGAAAAAAAACCAAAAAAATCAACAGAGAAATTGTGCATTTCCCCAGCAAAACCCAAGATACCAGAATGGTGGAACTGTTCATGAAATCAAATCAAGCACCTCACCCCAGATAAGTAAAACAAGCATCAAAACCTGTTACATTGTGTTAAAAATTTGCTTTCATGCAGAATAATAAAAAATAAATAAAAATACCCCAACACTCATTGTTGTGCACACAACTTCTCTTCGCCAGTTTTGGAAGGAAATGCACTGGGAGAGTCTCCCATGACTCAGGCTGCTGACACAGCACAGCCCAATTCCCATGTTTCAGAGGACCAGGGGCTTGGCAAGCAGCAGCTGAAGATCCCCAGGAGCTTGTACATTTAAATAGTTGCATCTCTTGTCTGTTACGAGGGCAGTTTTAAGAAGCAAAGGCCTGATAAATGATAACTTGCTGTTGCTGCAAGTAGCCCTTTAAAGATTAAACTCCAGGCAGACAACATCTATATCGTAAGTTATGGTGTTAAGGCCTTGGCCATAAAGTCACTTTCTTCATTTATTAGTGTTCTTGTGCTACTGAGACAGGAAAAAAAAAGCCCTGAAACAATAAACAGAACCCAGAAGAAAGTGAAAATATTTACTTGAAATATAGTTCAGTTTGTTTATTTTTAGATGTGAATGGAGAGAGTTATTTCAGCGATTCCCCAGATCCCCTTTGAGCAAACTACTGCTTCCTTCACCGAAGGGATCACCAGGGTTGCAGGAGTTCAACAAAATGCCTGGCTGATGGCCAGGATCCTGTGACTCAATCCACTCATGTCTTTGCAGATTGTGCAGAGCCAGCATGTAACTGCACTTCTCACAGAGAACCTCACAGATCAGAACTCTCACAGGACCTGCCAGCTTGTTATTTGGGTACGATAGATGGGATTTAATAACCTAAAGAAATCCATCACTTACTTGTTCTTTTCTAGATGAATCGTGTATTCTCTTCCCTCTATCTCAATAGCATACGACACCTGGTCCTGAATATAAAAAATGTTGCATTTTACATTAATTAATAAAACATTCTTTGAAATCAACAGAAGTTTGGCATAAAAGGGTCTCTGGGAGCTCCATTACTGCTGTGACTGCAGCACTCAAGGAGCTCAGGACTGATCTGTACTGTTGGCTTCCTTGGGTACTGCTGGAGATGCAGCCAACACCAACAAAACTTGCACCACGTCCTCGAGGGAGGCAGAACTCTGAGTTCATGAGGCTTTGCAATGAGATGCTGACCACAGCCATCAGGATCTGCTCTGGTTCCCCACCATCCAGCAGACAAACGACTGCCATGTCCACACGTGGGAATTGTCAGATGCTGGGCTAATAAACTCTCCCTCTTCAATCTTGCTGGTTGCACCAGACCAGGAACAACCATGTGTGGATGAGCATGAAACCTCTTTTATAACTGTCCCCACCTCTGGAACCTGGCACCCCTTCCTGAGTAACTGGGGACAAGTCACATGGAGGAAGTTATTTCAAAATAGCTTTGTGGTTTTCTTACTCCTTGTTCATAAGACTTCTACAGAAACACCCTCAGTTACAGCTGGAAAAGGACAGTACAGTTATATGACTGAAGCCAGCACCTCAGCCCAGTGCTACCCACACAACGAGGGCCCTTAAAAACCGAGTGGATCAGCTGAGCTGCCTGATCACACCATCAAACATCCCAGCAGGGCTGCAAGTCAACAGCTGCAATAAGCTGCACATTTCTGTTAGTATTAAATTCTGCCAGTGTTTGGAAGATTTGCGACTAAACCCAGTTGGTCTAATCCAAACACTTTGAAGTGTGCAATCATCAGTGACGTGGCTACAGCAGAATAATACAGGCTGGAAAGTACTGCTGGAGGTTGCCTAATCCCAGCCCCTGCTCAAAGCTGGGCCAGCTACAGAGCTGGCCCAGGCTGCTCAGGGCCTCCTCCAGTCACATTTTGAGCATCTCTCAGGAACATGATTCCACCACCTCTCCAAAACTCATCCCAGTGCTTAACAACCTTCATCATACAACTTTGACACCCAGATCAAAAATCCATTGTGGCAGCCTGTAAGCTCTGAAGCAGGGAGGTACTGACCATCCCTCAACTAAAGGCAACACCACATGTAAGACCTTTGTAAGATGGAGACTTGTTTGCTGCTAGTGAGTGCCACAGAGGTTTGTGAGAATTTCAGATCAGTTTTGGGTGGATCTCATTAGCAAGTGGACAACAAACTGAAGGCATTTTGAAGACTGCCCAGTACCTGCACTGAGGAGACGCTGGAAGCCTCTCGCCGTTCTCTTCCCAACCTCTGAGGGATTACAACTTCATAGGAAGACAACAGAGAAACCTGCTGGAAACCTGGAAAGCAGAACAGAAACATTGGCTAAAGAAACAAAGCAATGGGAAGGAAGAAAATGCTATTTCAGGAAAAGCGCCTTCAGTAGGAAGGGGCAGCCTGTGATTCCAGTTTAGGGCTCCAGCTCATCACTGGGCTGCTCAGAGCATGTCTGCGGCACCGCAAGGGGCAGATCCCTCTGCCATGGGACTGGCATCATTTCTTATCACATACAAGCTCTGCTTTTAAGGGACAACACAGCCCCTCATTGCCAAGGCACCACACATGTACAGAGCTGTAACCCACACAGAAAAGCCAAAGGCCCTGATGACCCAGAAGAGTTCAGAGCAAACCTCAGAGCAGAGCACGCTTGGATTGCCTTGGGAAAAGGCAGAGAAAGCAACACACACACAGTGGAGAAGACACCAAATTTTCCAGGAGGTTTCAAATAGAAAGCTTCACATTCCCACTGTCTTACACGCCTCACACACACCACGTTCCACCAGCAGGAATCGGAGCACTTCACAAAGCAGGTCAGCACAGAACATGTTCAAGGACAGACAGCCAGCCTCAGAAGGTGTCCTGTGCTGCAGAGCTGTGGGTCCATCCCAGCTCAGCCACGAAGCCTTCAGAGAAGCCCCCAGGGGCTGCAGCAGATCCTGTGCTTCCCAAGGGCACAGCCCAGCAGAGCTCAGCCTCACCCCCTCACCCTGCACTGCAGCCAAACCTCAAGCCCGGTGCTGCTCATTGTGTTCTTAGAGAGCTCTTAAGGACCTTGTAAAAACAAGTGAGGAGAAACAAACGCATGCAACAAAGCTGCCTTTTGCAGCTCACTTCATAAATGATTTGCACATGCAACATCAGACAGATCCTCCGAACCAAACAAGAGTCTACAGTCCAAGTTTCCTTTATAAGGCATCAGTTTTTGGCAGGAACTGTTCTATATCGACTGTAAACAATAATAAACTGCACATGTAGGTTACTTTTCTCATCAACAGCCGCTGTGCCTGGCTCAGGAGCTGCTCCTCCGGGAAGAGGGAGGTTGGTCGCCCAGGACTGAAGGATTAAGAGCCACAGTTTCACTTGCTCATGGCAACGGAATCGGTGAGCTCACGAGAAGAGCCTGAGCTTCCCAACCCAAGGGCAGGGGGAAGGGAGCAGCTCTCCTCCTCACCACCGTGTGTCTCCAGAAATCATCGCCAAAGCTGGAGGGTGGTGAGGGGGTGTTTAGTTTCTGAGATCCTCCAAAAACTCTCAGAGTGGGACCAAGATACTGCTTTCATTTAAAAAACCACCAGAACCCACACTGCAGCTCCAAAGGCAGATGTGGCCTCAGGAGTCACATGAAGGCAGCGTGTGCTCTAAGCCAAAAGAGGGGAGGGAAGGGCTGATTCCTCCCCTGGAAAGAGCCACCAAGGGCACATCCAGCACATCACCTCTCTACATTTCTCATTTCCAACCACACATTTCGCCCGTGTCCTGTCCTGAGCTCTCACTCATCACTGCTCTGCACTTGTTACTTTCCCCCTGCTGTCCAGAAATCCAGTTATTAGTTTGGGGTGCAAAACCTGGGCAGAGCTTTGGAGACTCTCTCAGGACAGAAGCTACAGGAACGGTGGGGACAGTTCACGTTTGCAGTGCTCCGAAAGCTGCCTCCCCAAAAGCAGCTTGGAAGCAGAACACAACTGAGTGAATCATCACACGAGGCTAGGAAAGCTGGGAGGGATTTCTGGGAAGAGGTTTCCTCTCAAAGAAACAGCACTAAAAGAACTATTTTCAACCCTGAAGCCTCAAACACTCTCCCCCCCCTTTCTGCTCTCCTTCCCGCCCTTCACTATCCCCAGTCTGGGAGGTGATTTCAGGTACAAGGCCTTATTCCTCCCTTCACTGTGGGCACCATCCATCAAAGGAGGGCGGCATGTTTGGATCAGCAAAGCACTTCCCATCACAACAAGCTAAATACAAGGGTTGGGAGGCACCATCTTGCTTTCTAGTGAAACTAAAAAGAGAAAAGCAGCCTTCACATTGAAAGTTCAAACTTAACACCAATAGCTTTCCCTTTAGCTTTCAGTTCTCTTTTCCCTCTGGCAAAAACATCCTTTCTCTCCCCATGCTTCAGTGCAGATCAAATTGATGACGAACCTGCAGGTGTACAGAAGAGAAGAGTTTGTCTTGTGGGATTCTCACCAGGTCAAAACATCTCCACAGCACTCAGAAGTGCAGCCCAGTCCAACACGGGCAGGACACGAGCACCCGTCCAGCAGCCATCACCACGGCATCGACCCTCGCTCTGTAACCAGCCCGTTTCCACGTGGACAGCCCCATGCAGCATTTCATGCATCACTAGAGACCCTCAAAGAGGGCACAGGACTACGTATCAAAGTCCAATGAAAGGGACAAGTGCAACAAAGCAGAAACCAGAACACGCCACAACCCTGCTGCTGAACCTTCCTCCTGCTACTAAGGGATGGGCCTTTTTCCTACCAAAAAAATCCACAACTCTTGAGAGGCACATCCTTAATCCAGTAACACACCAGCCACCTCAAATCCTGCCTAGCACCCAGTGTTCCTTCTGGTGACTGACACGTTCAGACCTAATCTCAATCAGGGAAGAAAAACCTACTGAGCCTGACCTAATTAGCAGAAGGCAAAATTCTTGCAAGGCCAAGGCTGCCTGCGGCTCTCGCAGCAGTCCAGATAAACATTGGGTTCCAGCACACCGGGAAAGTATTAGATTCATTCCTGCAATCACGTTGGCATTATGATGCTCCCTCCAGTCAAGAAAGCTACTGTCCATGAGGATCCATCTGTACAGACTTCAGTACAAGTAAAGGTGGTTTAATTCAGAGCAATTAAGGAAAGGCAGAAGCGATAGCGAAACCCCAGCCCAGAGCTTTTTCTCCAGCCCCTTTTGAGAAACTTCATCGCAATATAGTAAGCATGGTTCTCAAGCACAGCAGTTTGCAATAAATTTCTCAGTGACTTACAGGACTTCTCGTACCCAGGTGCTTCCTGGCACCAGCCAAGGCTTCTGCTGGAACCACGCTGCCTCACCAAGAACACGCTTCTTAGCGCTCACTCCTGGCGTCACACTGGCTGAGATCGTATTTCCAAGGAGAAAAACACAACTGCATCCGCTATATTTATCTTGTCTCATTAAAGACTGCCTTTAATTACCAAGCATTGGAGGCAACTCGGAAGATGTGACTCATCTCCCCTTCCCCGCCCCAAACCCACGGCAGGAATTCCGTGTGCGTTCCGCGGCGTGCGGGAGCTTGAGAACCACCGAGACATATCAGGGCCGCAGACACCAAGGTGAGGTGTCTGCATTCACCCCCCGACAGGTGAGATCCACACTCAGCACAGTCACACTGCACCTTTTGTCTTCTCAGCACGCCTGCAGACCATTGCCTTGGCTGCAGAGCCACAGCACAAGCCCCCATGCTGAACAGTCCACGCCAGCTACCCTCCTTTTACTGTAACTCCTTGCCAAGACTACTACAGTGAGATCAAAGAGAGACTTGTCAATTGAAACAAACAAACAAAAAGTTTAGCCTACAGCCTGTTACACCACAAAACAAACTAATTTCATAAAAATGAGCTCATCAGCACGTGAGCAGCTCGGTGAGGGTGAAGCAGAGCCAGGGTGACAGCACAGTGCAGGAGAACAGCATCACCAGCCTTCTCCTCGGGCTGATCCTGCTGCCACCCCGGCAACTTTGAGCCATTTAAACCTAAAGACTTGACTCAATCCCTATTAAACCTGGAACGTTGATTAGCAGCAATTAGTTTTAACAATCTATTAGCTGAGTGCACGTCTGAGTCAAAAGATGCACGTTGCTAAAGCATTAAATACACAACCTCATTAAATTAACCATTGAATCATCAATTACAGTTAATAGATGAGGTCAGCTCCACCACTCATTCCACGCTTAGACCCTTACTGGGCTTGGTAGCCCCTTCTCTATGGAGTTTGAATCCTCTCTGACTGGAAGGGTATCAACTGCAAATTCAACGTGCCTTCTCTGTGCCCCATTTTGACAATTAAAAAGGACTTGGACAAGCAGCATCTGTTTGAGGAGAAACTTCTGAGAACTGGCTTACACGTGTCCTTCCAGAATGAATGCAGGCACCCATTACTTCTTCAGGGTCTTTCTTCCCTCAGTTACATACTAGGAAAAGCATTTTGAGGTGCAATTGACTAAGATGACAGCTGAGGTAAAATTTACACTGGAAGCAAAACACTCCTTCACTTTCACTATGTAAATATTGTCCAATTCCACTCAAAAATATTTACAGATATATACAAAACACTAAGCTAACAAATCTTCTGCTAAAAGCAGAAACATTTCCTATGAAGCCAGAAGTCTCAGCTCCTCCCATACCTCAAAGGCTGAGGAATGCCTTAGTGGTGGCTCCATCTCCACAGCACCCAGAAACATCTGGCCAGCTGTTCTTCCACAGGGTTCTCCTCCTTCTGACTTTCCATCTCTTCCCTCCCTTGCTCTAAATCTTCAGACCAAGCAGGTCTCCCTGTACCACAGTGTCTTTTTAGAAGGTAGGTAAAGATGACCAACTGCCATGGCAAGAGAAGCCATTCATCTACTTGACTTATTGCTCACCTGGAATATTTGTTTAACACTAAAGCTGGCAAGAACAGTTCATGTCATTTCTCTTAGCAGCTTACTGGGGGTGTTGGACGTTAATGAGGATACTGAGCTCTTCCACAGCGATATTTCCTCAAAAATTCCTACCTCCCTCTTGCTGCAATCCTGACCTATGCTGTAAGTGTTTCCTGTCTAGACTCAGACTATTCCTTCTGCCCTTTCTAAAGCCACACTCATTTGTCTGCAAGACAACAGCCACTCTTGTTCCACAAAAAGGGCTATCGCTCTCCTCTGGTGCTGTCACAACATCCTCTTCACCTTGGAACCACTTACAAGGAGAAACAAGAGCCAAGTCATGCTATCCTCTGGTGCAAGGTGATTAACCCCACCAGGACACCCTTTTTCTGTGGTCTCTTGGGTCTCTCAAGTGAGAGCCTTGCCCAGGGAGAGGAGCCCATTCGCTTCCTCCACTACTCGCAGCTGTGTAGATGTCGGCTCACTTCACAAGGGGAGGTTCGTGGGAACGCTTCTCTTTGGAGATGTCACTGTCTTTAGATTTGTCCCCCAAAGGAAACCACACAGGGCAAATTCAATCACAGAACTCGGTAGAGTTGAGCAAATAAACTTTTTTTTTTTTAGCCTGAGAAATGAGAATGATCGAGACATGCAAAAACTACAAAGTCATGTTTCAAACTTCCTTTTTCTGAAAAAAGCACTACATGAGGCAACATCAGCTACTCTGAAATTTCTTTCCTCTTTTAATTCTTCTCATGGAGGAAATAACCACAAAACCCTCTTTTCTCTGCTGAACGATCATCCCAGATTTGTTGAAACATGGGTGAGGCAGAGCCGTGTTTTCCATGAGCTGAACAAAGGAATTATCTTAACCAAACACTGCATCTCCCCAGAAATTCAAACCAAAGTGTTTAGACACTTTCAGAATTCCTTTAAAAACTGGTAAAGTGTGGCTGGAACATCCTGGGGAGAGACCAAGCAGCAAACCCAACAGTCCCTGCCTGTGGCACAGTCAAATGGTTTCCTTATGAATTTATGTGGCCAAACACCAAGGTCTCTGCGGACACAAAGAAGAGGGGAAAATCCACACTATACAAATCCCTTTAGGCTACACATCGCTGCATGATTATGTTCATTCAGGAATTTTCAATTAGCCATTTCCAGTAACACCCCATTTCTGCCTCATATTGCTATTTATGGAGGAGTGTCCAAAGCACTTCCATCCCAACCCAGAAGTTGGAAGTTCCTGGATAAACTGACACAGGTGACTTATCTGAGCATGAAGGCAATGGGAGAAACCTGAGGCAACAGAGGACCACTAACTTCCATCGTAGATTTGGCATTATCAGCCAAGGCTGAGACTTCCAAAGGCAGAGAGAAACCATCAGTGACTCGGTGACCTGCACTTCCTCCCACCCACAGGTAGGACCTAAAATATCACTCCTCAAAACACTGTCCAGTTTGCTGGAAGCACAAGCATCCACCATCCTGGAGATGTGCCACTGAAGGCCTCACTCCTCAGCGCTCTCGCACAGCAGTTTCCAACACATGGTGTTACCTCCAATACAAGACACCTTTCACAGCCTGGCTTTCATCTAGTGCAGAGCTCACAACCACCAGTGACAACACACCCAGGGAGAGGCGGGAGATTTGCAGCACAGCATCCCTGGGCGAGGGATACCCACCACAAGGGCACTGCCTCTCAGCATGAGGCATCAACGTGAGTTTTAGAGAAGATTCCTCAATTAGGAAGCCCTGACTATAAAACCATGCATTAATGATAAACACACAAGGTTAACACAGTGCACAAATCCCTTTGGGAGAGGGAAAACAACCACAGAGGAGACATTCTGCCTATCACGTATATAGAACCTCAGAGTCAGCACCATAAAGCCCATTAACAGAGAGGTTTCAATTCATGAACAGCCCATACAGGCAGCGCAGCGTCCACATGTTAAAAGCCCATAAAGAGAGCGGGTGCCCGCTTGCTGCCGTTAGCCATGGCACTGCCCTGTGCCTGAGCCCATGCCCCAGGACATGGCCTCCATCACCAGCTGGGGTCCTGCCCCACGCCCAGCTCCATGGTGGCCAAGGCCAAACAGAGAGGGGCAAGACACAGGTCCCCACAAGCGCCCCTTGAAACGCAGTGGAAGTGATGTGGGTGCTCCATCACCACCACACAGAAATGCAGCATCCTCTGGGCAGGGAAATGACACAGCTGCACCCAGGCTGTACCCAGGACCTGCTCATGACAACATTTCTGGGAGACCAGTGAACAGGTTGCCCACCTCAGCACACGATTTACAGGCTGTCGTGTACACGGATTGCCACCTGCCTGGTAAAATCCTGGGAAGCAGAGAGCCCAGCCTGGCTCAGGAGAGCAAGGGGACAGAGCCACAGCATTCCCTGGGCACCCACCACCTCGAGCAGGTGTTGGGGACCCCCTGTCTCTCCAGCCCAGATTCCGGGGATGGGACAAAGACCCCGCTGTCCTCTCGGCCCCTCTCGCAACAGCAGCCCTGGCCAGGGCCCAAGCCGTGTCACCCCCTGCGGCACCCTCCTCCCGCACGGGCCAGACACCTGTGACCCCCGGGACGGAGGGACCCTGCCCGCAGAGCCCCGCGCACGGGGGGCACACCGGGACACTCGGGCAAGGGGAACGTGGGGAGTCCTCCCACCCCACCTGACAGCCCCCGGGGCCGGCCGGGCCCTGGAAGCCCCGAGGAGGGGTTGGGGGTTGCCGGACCCCTCGGGCGGCCCCGGGGTGATGAGGAGGGGACGGGTAAGGGGCCCGGGAAGAAAGAGGGAAGGGTGCCGGAGGGAGGGGGTGCCCGAGGGAGGGGGTACCGGCCCCGGCCCAGGCCCGGCCGCACTCACCCGCCTGTCCCAGCTGCCCGGGTGCTGCCGGCGGCAGCAGCAGCAGGAGGAGGAGGAGGAGGCAGAAGCAGCTCCGCGCCGCCCGGGCCCAGGCCCCGTCCATGGATCCCCGTGTCCTCATCGCCTCTCCCGGCTGGGGCGCTGGGTCCGGCCGGCGGCCCGCGGCCTTATGGGCCCGGTCCGGGGCCTGCGCCGCACCGCCTCCACCGCCCCGGGGNTTGTGGCCTTTCCTTCAAAAAAAAAAGACATTGCAGGTCTGAAGCACATGGAAACACAACTGCCCATCACCAACAGCACCACGGGATGCAGGTGAGCAACAGAAAATCTCCCTGGAGTGAACCGACATCACCTGCTGTGCCCTGTCCCTGTAACACCCCATTAAACACCTTCCTCCGGAGGAAGAGGAGTAAGCACCGTGTGACACACCGGGCACATCATGGAGCGGGTGATGAAGCTACAGGATAGCGGTGCACAGGAGCCTGGGCAAATGAAACCCAGTCTTACAAGAGCCTGAGAGGTGACTTGATATTGAAATGAGGATGTTTCATTCATTCAAAGGCTTAAATGGGAGCGATGCTCTCTAAAATAGGCATAAACAGGAAATATCACCAAGAAGCGACCTTCCTAAGAAAAAAATGTACACAAATGGAAACTGAACGTGTTCCTTTCCATGGAACCTTGGTAATACAAGCGTAAGCCAGGCAACACAGCAGCCACCCCACTGGAATCACCCACTGACCTGGCTGCCGAGCCAAAAAGATGCAAAACCAACTATTTACACCAAAGGCAAAGCCATATCCAGTGTGCTAACAAAGCTCAGGTGGTAGATGCTGACACAAGCCTGGGGAAGGGAGAGGAATTTGGTGGTTTTCAAGCAAAAGCATTCCAACATCCCTGGACAGAGCAGGGACACGGGCCCTTGCCGGTGGCTGATGGTGGGACCGTGACACAGCAGCCTCGATTCCCAAGGAACACAGTGAAGGGGACGGTGCAAGGGCAGAGACACAACCAGCAAATAACCGGGACCTTCGTGTCTCCCCTGCCATGATAAGGAAAGCCCACGTGAAGAGGCATTTCCTCCTTTGGGCTTTATCAACCAAAATTTCCTCTCTGGGTTTGGTCACGCCCAGTCCCTTCTGGCAGTGGGGACTTTACAAGGTTTTTAGACTGAGCTTTAGATTTTTAAACTGTTTAAAGGGAGCAGGGCTGATGGAACATACTGGGCCATGGCTTAGAGCAGAGAGCAAGGGCAGGGGAGAGGATATGGAATGAATGCCCCAACGACACCTCCTGCTCATCAGTTATTTTAACAGTTTTTTCTAACAAACCTGCAGAATCAGCAAGAAAAGAAGTTTCTCAGAAATCCTCCTGCTGGGGCTGATCCTTACATTCCCTTTCCCGGGGAATGCTGGGCAGGTGTCTCTGCCAGATGGGGGTTTAAGGACGCCAACTAAACGGGCTAAACATGTAACCTTAGTTTTAAATAGCAACGTCAGATGTGTCACGTTCTCCCTCCAGCCTCTGTCCTGCTGGCTCCCTCTCCTCTCCACACACCCTGTGCTCAGGGTCTGCTTCTAAGCACCGTAAATAAGACAGACCAAGGATTTTTGGAAGCAGTCAGGACTTCGCTGACATCACCAGCAACAGGCACTGGCTGAGGAAGCAGACTCGTTAACACCACACCAGTAATTGGCTGATGTGCACCTGCGGATCCTGGTCGTGGCTCTTTCTCAAACACATTCTTATCAAATGACATGTTTAGCCTGGCTTCCAGCTGCAGCTAATGAACGCCACGTACCTGCCTCAAACTGTGCTTGGCATTTCCAATCTAATGACCTTAAGACACTGTTGGGGGGATTAAACGAGGTAGAAGAAAACTGATGGAGACAGGCAGCAGCTTGTCCAGATGCAGAGGGACAACGGCAGGATCCCAGACTCCCTCTACCATTAGGTAGGTCAGCACACCATTGTCCTCAGTTAATCACCGAGTCTCAGCCAGAGCTCTCGAGGCAGATCTACGGAGCATAGCAGAGATGGGTCAGGGCTAAGCACGGGGAGCTCCCAGGACCACCTGAATTCACAAGGGTCAAGGCCAAAAAAATCCTTCTCTGGGCAGGTAGATGGTCCAGACAACGCCTGAAATCCCTTCCCTGTTATCCTGTTAATGGGAATTGTGCTCAAGGGGTTGAGTCCCTTTTGTTTCAAAATATCTCCAGAGCCACCTCTGGAGCTCAAAGGAGCAGAGACTCGGTTTGACTCCTCCTGGCTCCCAGCCTCCTCCCAGCAGACCTTGGCTGTACAGCTCCCTCTGGACCTGACCTGCTGCTGCCCTGGCCGCTATCTCCTCGCTGCCGCCTCCTGCCGAGCGGGGCCCGGCCCGGGAGTCACGGGACGCCTGCACCGGGAGCGGCCGCCCCTCGTGACGGGGCCAGGACCGTAGCCCCACCCCTCCCCTTCGCCTATAGGCTGGCAGCCTCCCTGACAGCCAATCACCTCCTCCACACATCTCACTTCCGCCTTGCCCCTCCGCAGCTTCTTCCGCCTTCGCTCTGATTGGCTGCAGGCGGCTACTCCCCGCCCTCACTGCGAGACTCGGGCTTCCATTGGCTGCGGGCGGCGGGGCGGCCGGGGCAGCGGCCGGGGCGGGCGCGGCGTCTCCTAGCAGCG
>VYZX01011612.1:368058-488252 GCA_013401335.1 Brachypteracias leptosomus
CGGGCCCGGCCCCGGTGCCCCCCGGGGCGCTGCCCGCGGCTGAGCCCGCCCGCGCTGCCCGCAGTTCGGCGGCCAGGCCTACGGCGAGGTGGATCACACCCGGGTGCAGTGCCGGGCGCTGGACGGCATCGAGTGCGCCGAGCCGCGGAGCTTCCTGCGGGGCAGCCGGCCCTGCGTCAAGTAGGACGCGTTCTCCGGGGGCGGGAGGGCCCCTCTCCCCCCCTCACCGGGGCCCTGCACCGCTCCCGGCCCCCGCGGGAGGGAGCCCCGCTGCAAGCAACGGGGGCGGCTCCCCCTCCGCAGCCCCCGCCTGACCGGCGCTCCCGTTGCAGGTACACCGGGCACTACTTTATAACCACGCTGCTCTACTCGTTCTTCCTGGGCTGCTTCGGCGTGGATCGGTTCTGCCTGGGCCACACCGGCACCGCCGTGGGGAAGCTGCTGACCCTGGGAGGCCTGGGGATCTGGTGGTTCGTGGACCTGATCCTCCTCATCACCGGCGGGCTGATGCCCAGCGACGGCAGCAACTGGTGCACCGTGTACTGAGCGGAAGGAGCCCGGTGGGGGGCAAACGGCGGCTCCGGGGGACTGGAGACGGGCTCCAGCACCGGGCCAGGCTCCTGCCCTGCACCAGCATGGATTTACAGCACCGTAAATTAACGTGGAGAACAATTACTCTTGTTAATTCCTCTGTACAAACCTCGGACACAAAATTATTCCATGTATATTTTGCTTGTTTAAAATAATCTGGATTCCCGGTGGCAGTTTAAGAAATTGGACCTTGCAAATGTGGGTGGTCGAACAAATCTCCCTATTTGGGAGGAGCCAACTCCTGATCTTGCTGGTGTTAGAGGAGCAAACACAGACTCAGGCCCCCAACGTGGGGGTTTGTGCTACGGGACTTTGCAAACCTTTCAGGCTGGGTAACTACAGGGACTTTTGCAAAGCAAGGAGCTCTGATTCTACATTAGTCGTTTAAAACTGTGTTCCCTGGCTGTGGGTGAAGCTGGGTTAGATTGAGTAGAAATCCTTTGGAGAAGGTTCCTTTCCCCCCTCTCTGGCAGGCGGGGAAAGCCACAGCACAGCAAATAAAGATCCTGCTCAGGCCTTTCAAAGCAGCACTTGTGTCTATTGATGGAACTCTCCTCACCGTGCTCCTACCACAGAAACAGCGACTGCTCCAGAGCAGCACGGGGGTTATTTTAAAGTTAAAGTTACCCATTTCTCCTCCTGTGCTGTGCCTTTGATATAACAGCCAGGCTGTGTTCCCTTTCCCTGCTGCTGCACCATCGCAGGCTTTAAAACCATGACTGGTCAGCGTTTTACAGAACTGTTAAATGGCTCACTAGTGACAGATGCTTGTTCCCACACAAAGCTGCAGGGAACGGGCAGGAGCTGGGAGAGCTGGGAAAGGGCTGGAGCTGCAGAGGGGCAGCTCCCATCCATGTTCCAGGCACCCCTCCAGCTCCAGCCCCAGCACGGGGCATGTGTGGTACTGAAGTGAGTAGGAGCTTCGAGCAGCCTCGCACCCAAAAGAGGAACCTCTGCCAGATGCAGCCTCACCGAGCTGAATAAAAACGGGAAAAGGAAGCTGTAGCAGCCAGAACCAGACACAAAATCCATCTATGCAAAAGTCTGGTCACATCTGACATGAACTCCAGCAGACATGAGCTCTCTGCTCTCACAGGGTTCTGCAAACCCAGCCCCCAGCCCTTTGCCTGCTTCACTTCCACTTCTGCCTCCAGTGGGGGTCAGGCTGGCCGGGAATTCTGCCCAGTCCTGCTTTGGGTTGTGGTTTATTGCAACAACTCTCCAGGGAACAGGGTTTATATCCCATTTAGGTCACGAGTAATCTGAATTTGGCAGCTTTCAATAGGACTCAGGGCAGCGGGGTTGGGGGGAGGCTTCATCGTGGAACTACCACATTCTTCAGACCAGTGGAACAACAGGGCTGAAAAGCCCACAGGGAGGAGGGGAGGAATTAAGCAGCGAGCCAGAAAGAAAGAAAAAAAACAACCCCATGTGCAAAAGCTCATCATCATTAACATCTCCCCACGTCCTCAGCCCAGCAGCTGCCAGCAAACAGCGGGAGCTCACATTCCTTCCATGTGCGAGGCTGTCACAGGCTGCACCGAGGAATAACCAGGGTGTTCCAACAGCTTCCCTCCTCCTGCCCGTGTATGCAGGGAGGCAAAGGCAGTGGTGACATCCCTGCCACCCCCAGCAGGACCAGGGTGTGGGGCAGCAGCGCCTGTGCCAGCCCCACAGATGCCCACGAGGAGTGGGCACAGCCAGGTCTCACTGGAAAAAGTGACCCTAAGAGAAAAGGGGTTTACTGGGACACACTTACCTATGGAAGGGCTCAAGATGAGCAATACCTGGAGCTCTCTTAACACCATCAGCAATAAAATTCCAGTCAGCTGCAGCTTGGGCCTCCAAGGAGCTCCAGCTGCAAATGTGGCACAAGGGACACCAGGCAGGACGTGGGCAGTGCCCCTACAGCTGCCCAAGCACACGATCCATCACTGCTCCCCTTGCACTCACCATGCTCCCCTCCCAACTTGCTGCATCTCATCCTCCCACTCTGATGGGGATGATGTTCAACCCCCCCCCCCCAACAATCATTACCTAGAATACACAGCCTGGAAAAGCAACTGGGGGTTTCCTTCTTTATTTAAAAACACAGGGAATGAGGGGCTTTGTCTCCTGCAGGCAGCATGTACAGGTGAGGGGTGGGAGGTGGGGAATCGACACCACGGGAGCTCGGAGCATCGCCCGACGAGGCACCCTGGCCCTAAGAGCACTTGAAATCCACAGCTCACAGGAACTGCCTGGAGCCTCCACTGAGAAGAGCAAACCCCCCTCCCACATCACTCTTCCTACCTCAAACCCACACACATCCCTGGGGAAGGGGGAACCTCCCAGCACACGAGTCCTGCTCAACAGGGAGCAGCTGCAGGGGATGTGTCCATCCCCACAGGGAGAGCTGTGGGCCAACACAGAGGTGCAGGGACACCAGTTTGCTTTAAAAATCACTGCAAAGCTCCACCGAGGTCTGGCTGCATCTGCCTGGTCCTGGGGGATGGGGGGGAAATTCCTCCCTGCACCACCACAATCCTGCCCCACGGACTCTTGCTCAGCCCTCGCACCGTCCTGGGGATGCGGGAGGGTGGGAACAGAAACAGGAATGTTGCAATAGCTGGAGCCACTGGTAGTTTCTCCTCCTGGATAATTAACCCTAATTGTGCAACAAGCTTCTGCTTTACCTTCCCAGGCCCGAGGAAACTTCGCAATTACTGAGCGACAAAAGCCCTTGGTCCTCCCTGGTTTGGAAGCCTCACACAAAGTAACCATCGTCCCTCTGCACTCAGAAACGAGGTCACAGCCCCATCACCCAGTGCTGACCATCAGTGACAGGCTACCACACTAGAGACACTTCTGAAACACCATCCTATAAGCCAAACAGCCAGTCAGCCTAGAGAAAGTAAGATTTCAAACACTAGTGCAAATAAAGCAAAAAGGAACAGCATGAGCTACATTTCTACAATTAAATAACAAATATTAACTCTCGCCCTGTACTGTTGGCATCGATTCCCTCTTGATTTTGTAATTTCAGTGTTCCCCAGCATCTCCTGCTTTGAGCCACTCTTTCCCCACAAAATGTGGGGGGCCCCATCACTGGAGAAACAGCCCCTTTGACACTGGAGGGGATCAATGCAGGGAGATGCAACTTTAGTCCTGTTGAGATCCACTGGGCTAATCAACACTCAGAGCTCAGCTGATAAAGCTCTGCTGGGTCCCAGGCTGAGCCTGAGCTGAAGCCCAGCTGTCGAACAGCTGGAGACCTGGAAAGGGTGGGGACAAACCCAATTTTTTTGCTCCCGGAGAGCACATTGAGTTGATTTTGCAGAGCAGAGAACGTGTAATGCCAAAAAAAAAAAAAAAAAAAAAAGAAAGAAAAAACAAAACAGAGAAAGCAAGCAGCTTGGTGCCAGGGATGCCTTCACTTGCTCGTTTCAGATGCCAGAGCGGAGCTTTCACACCCACCACGTGCTGCAGGGACTCTGCCCTGGGTGGTTCTCCTCATCCTGGCACCTGGGCCTGGGCAAGAGCCTTCAAACAAGGGGTGAGGCAGCACATACATGGGTGCAGCTCTGAGCCCCACCAACAGAACCCCTGCTGACCACACACGGACAGGAGCAGTGTCCTCACTCGGTACCCACGGACAGCACACAGTTCAGGGTGAAGATACCAGATGGTCTCTCACCTACTTGAACCTCTACACACTGTTTATCACACTGATTTGGTTACAGAAACAGCAAGTTCATGTCACTCTACCAATGTCTGTTCGTTTCCACCTCAGGGCAGCAGCAGCTGAGTTGGCTGGACCACTGAACCCTCAGCTCCTGTTAGTCTTTGCTAAAAGCACTTCCCACCCGTGCACGGCTTCCAGATGGACACAGTGCAAATCCAGCACCGTACCTTAGGATCCTCCCGTCCCCGGGAGCCACCGTCACACCAGCTGCCTGCCCCAGCAGCACCAGTGGACCTGCTGAGAGGCTGAGCAGTGCTGGGGTTTAACAGTGGCCACTGATATAAAAGGACACAGTTAAAAGCCAACAGATTTGTCGATACACCACTAATCAGGCAGTGCAAAGAGCCGGTTTCCTAGGGAAAAGTCACCACAACAGGGAGGTGCAGCACATCCCTCATGCAGGCAGCTGCGGGCTGGCATCTCCCCGGCTCTGCCCAGCTGCCCAGGGAAGGCTGAACAGCATGGAAGGGGAGAAAAATGTTTTTCCAAACAAAGAAAGGCCACACTCCCCTTCACACCTCTGAGACCTTCGGCCACTTCATCCAGGCTTAGTTTTGGGGGGAAATTCTGCGGTGGCAGAAGAGGATGCTCCTCATCCAGGCCATGCCAGGGATGCCCTGCCCAGAGGCACCCAGGCAGGAGCGGGCAGGACCCCGGGGTGCAGGTCCAGCCAGATCCGGTATCGCAGGGAAGGGCAGCAGTGGAGGGAAGGGGCCACTTCACCCCCACCAAGACAACAGGGTGAGCTCGGTCCGAGCACTGGGCAGACACATGGGGACCAGCCATCCTGGGCACCCCGCCCTGTCCCGTGGGGACCCCCGAGGAGCCGGGGGTGGCTCGGTGCCCGGTCAGACGTCGGAGGTCCGGATGCTTTCATCGTCCAGGTCGAAGGCAAACGGCTTCTCCTTGAGGTGCTGCGGCTCCGACCTGTGCCGCAGGCGCTTGCCCGGCCCGGCTCCGGCGTCGTGCTCCGTGAAGGACGCTGCGAACATCGAGTCTCTCAGTGGCGCTGGCACCTCCTCCAGCACCGGCTGCTTCCCCCCCGCCTGCGGCACCGGCGTCCAGGGCTGCCAGGAGGAGGTGGAGGGGGCTTTGCACAGTGCTCTCCGCTCCTCCAGTGCCTGCCTCTGCTGCGACGGGGCTGAGAAGCCCCCGGGCCTGGCCATTGAGATGGATCTCATGAAGGACATCTCCTGCAAGGACAGACGCAGGGTGAGCTCTGGCTGGGGCTGGGGTTTTGTGTGTGCAA
The DNA here is from genome assembly GCA_013401335.1 of Brachypteracias leptosomus. Lineage (NCBI taxonomy): Eukaryota > Metazoa > Chordata > Aves > Coraciiformes > Brachypteraciidae > Brachypteracias > Brachypteracias leptosomus. Next base: position 373,623 of record VYZX01011612.1, read on the forward strand.
AGCTCCGAGGACCTGGCCCAGGCTCTTTACATGGCCCTTTGCCATCAGTCAGGCTCCTGCTCATGCCGTGGAGCAGAGCAGGGTTCACGCAGGTCCAGTTCATTAGCTGAATCTCACTTTTCCATCTTTTTCAAGGAAACTCTTCCAGTGACTGACAAACAAGCCCAGGGAGAGCAGGGATCTCATCCTGGGAATGGGCTAACCAAGCACCTCCTCAAAACACTAAATAATTACCTAGCACATTGGCATCATCCTCATTTGACACTAAATATGAAGCAGAAAGGACAAGACCTACCCTCGGGCGTGTTTTCAGGGCCTGGACTGCCCCAGTGATGGCTCGGATCCAGCTGTGCATGTCCTCAGGGCTGTCTGCCTGTAAAACACACCAGCCCAATGGGACCTTGCCTCCTGCAAGCCCCCTGTGCAGGCAGAGCTGATCCCCCCAACAGCAATGACAAGCAGATGGCTACCAGAGGGAGTCTACCAGGCTACCAGAGTATTTGCCACTAATTTATCCTTGCTTAAAAATCTCCACACCACCCTATCTTCCCCTGCAGGAGGGGACCCACTCTCCACATTGTAGTATTTTCATATCAGAAATAGATAAAGCATTTAAGCAAAAATAATTGCCAGGGTGTGACCAACCCTTCTCCTGCAGCAGATCAGGGTCCACATCCTGCCTGAGTCCACCCAGGGCTGCCCACTCTGGCAGCAAGATTTAGGGGTCTTGCCCTTGCTGTGACATGTCCCGCTGTGCTGGCTGCCCTTTGGGAGGTCACAAGAACCAAGAGTACCACACATAGCATACCCCTCCTGCTGCCTCCCCCTGTCCAGCCCAGCCAGCAATGGAGAGACCGTCTTAACACCCTGCCCGCCATGGAGAGGTCTGGCCAAATCTGCAGGGCAGGGGAGGTGCAGACACAGCCCCGTGCATTGGATCACCCCGTGCTTTCGCTCTGCTCCTTCCTGCTCACGCAAACAGCCACTATTATAAATAAGCCGTGAGGAGAAGTGAAACCAGCCACAGTTCTCCCTCACCAGGAGAAGCTGGTACAGCCTCATGTGGTGCTTGCTGCCCACTGGCAGGAGCAGGGCTCATGTGAGCTGTCGAGAGCCAACCTCACAGCACAAAGCCTCGGCCACCTCACCTGGATGTAGAAGGTCCTGGAGCTCGTGATGATTTCAAAGAGGTTGTCCCGCATCAGGAGGTCACTAAACAGTGAGAAAGAGATGGTCACTACCCAGGAGCCGTTGTGGATGGAAAAGAAATCTGTGTTTACCCTCATCTCTAGAGTGTGCTGAGCAAAAACACATGGAAGGCAAACCTTGGATTTCATCGGGATTTTGAGAGGCAGCTGTGGGAGCAGCGTGCCCAGCAGAGGTGGCCACTGGCACCAGGAGAACAGAGGATGGACAACACCCTGCATCCAGCCCTTCCTTTCTGGGGTGGGGGGGGGAAGAAGAGTGAGCAGCAGCACAGCTCAGCCCAGCCCCAGATCCGAGTCCCCTTCCTGCCCTCCTACAGTTCAGCTCCTTAGGGAGCTGCTTCCCACCAGCAGCCAGAGCATCTGGAGCTCCCATGGGCACAACCCGGGGCTGTGACGGGGAAACACGGGTGGGAGCATTACCCAGACTTGACCAGGCACTCGTGGGTCTTGCAGACATCCTTCAGAAGAATTGAACGCAAGGGCTCCTTGTCCTGTCGAGACGAGAGAGGACAATGATGGGCTTGGCTGGGGGATGTGCCTCCCCCCGGAGCCCCCCATGGGCAGCCCAGATCTCTGCTTGGGAGCACCTGGTCCCAGGCAGGGGTCAGGGGGTACTCACCTGCTCACACTTGTAGTAACTGATGGAAAACTCATCCAGAACAAAGTACCGGCGCTTCCAGCTCTTCCTCTGGAAAAGAGAGGAGCTGCTTGGTGCCAGGCTCCAGAGCATCCCTGGAGCATGCCCAGCCCACAGGGCAGCCCGAGGTCCCCCGCCCAGCTGAGCCACCCCCCGACCCATGCCACAGGGACCCCTGCACTCACCACATTCCCCTGCTTCACGCAGTAGCCGCTCTTGAGGACGGGGGGCCCGGCGGGTGGCTTGGCGGCCGAGGTGGGGATGTAGCTCTGCGATCGGCGCAGCAGCGGGTGCGCGGCCACGTCGCTGCCATCCCCTCCATCCCCCCCATTCTGCAACAGAGCACAGAGTTACCAGGAGCCAGGGGGAGAAAGGAACCCAAAGCAAGCCCTGAGTGCTGCTGCCAAGGGCTGACTGTAACACCTGGACACGAGCAGGGGATAAACCAGAGTCAAGAGCTGATGGTATCTCATTGCATGCAACTGGAGAAGGCAACATGTCATGGAATAAACTGTACAGGAAAGCCATAAAGTCTCCACTCCACATTTTCACAGCCAAACTCTCCCAAAAGAAACTGTGATATTTGGAGGTCAGGCAGACAAACCTGTGCTTCCTCTGGCACTGAGCTGCCTCTTTCCAAGGGCAACGCTTACTGCTGGGAGCATGGATGGACTCTGCCCATGGCCAGATACCCAGCATCCATCCCCTGGCTCACCCCAAGCACATCCCCAGGGCTGGCCCCTGCCCTGCTGCCAGCATCACACCCTCTGTGCCACCCGGTCCCCACAGTGCCCTCTCCCTTCCCCCTCGGCAGTGCAGACGGTGGTTGAGCTGAAACATCTGTGCTCATCTCCTTCCCCCGTCCCTCCAACCCCTTCCTCCAGCTCGGTGCTGAGGTTTGAGAATTGCCATGGTAGCCGGGGTGGCTCTGGCCACCACCACCCTTATATGGCACCCGCGCCGGTGTGACTGCCGGTGCGGTTAACCAGCGATCTGCCAGCCCTGCTCCTTCCAGCACCTTCGAGAGGCTGCTTCTGCCGCTCCAGGACAGAGATGAGCAGACATTTGGCTGGCCCCAAACCGTCAGCAGGCACCTCTGGAGAGCAGCAGAGCCGAGCCCAGCCTGGCAGGACGGGGAAGCTGCCTGCTCCCCTCGCCCGGGCTGTGCCCGCTCTGCCCAGCGCTGCGGATGCCTATGTCAAACCCTGAGCTGGGGATGTTGCCACAACACCCAGGGGCCGGGATGATGCTGGAGGCCAATCTGGGGGTGCAGCCAGGGCGTGGGGCTCCTCGCTGAGCTCCTTGAGCTGCTGCGGGGCTGAGCCAGGAAACCACGGACGCGCCCAGGAAGCTGCAGCGGAGCAGGAGCCATTTCACAGGGGACAAAGCTGCAAGAGCATGGGAAATGTTCCGGCAGCTGGTGCACCCCTTCTAAAAAACCCCATGGTGAAAGAAAGAAATCTGTTGAGGGCTGAGGATGGAGCTCACAGCTCTGGGGAGGTGGTGGCAGGGGAGGAGAGGGAGGCAGACCCAAGAGCCAGGAGGAGAGAGCAGCTTTAACCCACTGAAATGAGAAGTCCCAGGCTGACTGCTGCCACTCGTGTGCACCCAGGCAGCCCAAGGGCACAGGAGGGCAAGAGGAGAGGGGCACAGGGATGAGGGTCCAGCAGTGGCAGCAGGAAGGTGTGGCTGGAACCTGATAGACCCCACAGCCTCTGCATCCCAACAGACTCACAGCCAGGGAAGCGTTAAAGGTGCCTGCCAGCAAAAACCGCTGCAATGATCGAATTCTCCACTCTATTTTTAGTGCTGTCACCATAAGAGCTGAAGTGAGACCCAGAGCCAGACAAGCAGCCGAAGGTGGGAGACGCTGATGGCCACGTGCGTGCCTGGCCACGTGCCGAGGGCAGGAGGAGCAGAGCCATGGCAGTGGGGCCAGCACCTCCATGGGTCACTCCCTGTGGGGACTTTGATGGGGCAGCAACACGGGGTCCCTCTGTCTCGAGCCCCTCAGTTGGGGATTTGGACCCACAACATGAGTGGCGGATGGTGCAGGATGGCAGGGATGGGGACCAGATTCATATCCTCATCGTCCTCCTCCTCACACCCTCTCGTCTCATCACACTTCAGAGCGAGACAAAGGAGAGGTGCCTCAGGGTGCTAAGTGCAGCTATTTTTGCACCCCAGAGTGGGAAGGGTTTGCAGGCACCAAACTGGTTTCCAGAAATGAAAGCGCAAACAGCCTCCCCAACAGCAACTGCCTCCAGCCCCATGGTAGGACCTCCTCTGGACCCCCGGAGCTCCTCAGACCCCATGCCAGGCCAGGGGACCCACATCCACAAGCTCTGCTGTTCTGACATGTGGGTTGAAGAATGACAGTCAGTGCCTGGATCCCACCAACTGACCTGGTTGGAGATGGGTGTGTGGACCACCACCCCACCAATGATCTCAGTTTTGTAGGCCACCTGTGGCTTCCTCTCCTGGGCCTGGGGCACCACTGGAGGCTTCGCAATCTCCGTGGCTGGTGGGACGCTGCCACCCTTTGGCACCTATGGGAGAAGGAAAGGGATGAAGGGCACAGGGGTGACCATGCTGGGCAGCCCCATGCCTGCACTGGGCACCATCCTCTCTGTCCTCCCAGCCTCAATGCAGCAATGTCCCTTTAAAAAATAACAAACGAACCAGCCACCCGAATTAAGGTGGGTGTGAGCCCCACCCAGGCGGTTTGCAGGAGGCCCAGAGATGAGAGGTGGTGAATAATTAAGCACCGACTCACATGAGTCTGCGACTCACCTCTGCAGCCCGATGCACTTGTGGGACACTTGCTCCTTTGATTGTCCCTGCTCCACTTACAGCCAGGCTTAATGATGAGCTTTGTCTGCCTAATGAGGCCAAGTGGCAGCATGTCCACAGGGTGCAGACCAAGGCTGAGTGCTCCTTCACCCACCAAACCCTGCAGGTGCTGCACCGATATGTGGCCGGGCAGGTCCCTGGGCAGAAGCTGTGGGGATGGCATCGTCCCTTCCCCTCCCAGCTCCTTCCCTCTGGCACCTGGCTCTGGGCAGAGAGGTAGGCTTCCAACTTTTCCTTCCCAGGTCTGCACTTCCACTTCTCCAATGCCACTGATCAGGGTCTCTGGCTCCAACCCACCCTCCTGCCTCCACCCAGAACGACACTTGGTCCCCTCCATGGCTGGGCAGAGCTCAGAGCTCCCTGAAGTCCCCCCAGAGCAGATGGGCTGAGACCTGGCTTAACTCTCGGGGTACAGATCTGTGCTAAGACCTCACAAACCCACAGACAAGAGAGGCCAAGGATGAGACCCCGGCCACCCCAGGGCCAGGCTGCGCAGCACCGTGCAGAGCCCCAGCACCCACAGGCACTGGGCAATGCCAGTGGGCACAAGGCAAGCGGAAAACGTTTCACAAGGTGGAGACAGATGTTGCGTGTGTGGGCAGGAGGGGATGGAGCCACAGCTCTGTGGGCAGCAGCACATGAGGAAGGTGGTGCAGGGAAGGTGCTGTGTGGTGCCCAGCGGTGCCCAGCACACGGCAGTGCTGCCCCAGCCTCTCATGCAGAGCCCCTGGTCACAGCCACATCAGCCTGTCACACACCTCACACCTCCAGCCACCCACGGCCCTGGGTACAGAGAGAACGTGCAGGGTGAGGAAACACAGGAACCGATTTGTCAAGAGCAGAGGAGAAGTCACCGTGAGAAGCAGAAGCTGAACCTGTATCTGTGCACCAGGAGCAACACCCAAACCACTGCCCCATCCTTCCCGTCCCACCACAGCACGAGCATGCTGGTGACACACCCTCCGCCCAGCCAAAGGCCAGAGCCTGGTTCCAAAGGGTCCAAACCCCACCAAAACCCACAATGTCTCCCCAAGCCCTCTGGTGCCTCTCCACCCACACCAAGGCAATGGAGCCACCGCAACCTGGAGCAGCCCAAGGAAACCCCGGGACAAACGGACCCCGATGGGAACCTGCGGAGCGGGGAGAGGGAATTCCCAGGCAGGCAGAGCAGCAGCATCCCCCACATCCCGGGAGCCCCGTGGTTCCCAGGCAGCTCAGAGAACTCCTCCCTGCAGGGCTGGATCAGCCGGTCGGCCAGCTGGGACACAGGGCTGGCCAACATCGGGTATGGAAATCACTGCCATCTATTGCAGACACAGAAGATGTGTCTCTTCCCGCTGCCACACCAGCTCCCAACGCAGCCAGCCCAGCAGGGCAGCCACACGGGTGGCAATTACCTGGAGGGGACAACCCGGACAGACAAACGTCACTGGCAGGCTCTGGTTACAACTCCCGTCTGGTTTTGGGGTGGGTTTTTTTGTTCCCAATGTCAACTGAACCCATAAAAGGTACAAGCCAGAGCCTGTGCGGTCAGTTTAGTGGCTTTAGGCACAGAGGTTGTCCTGTTTATATTTGCAGAAAAAAAAAAGAAAATACCAGCCAGGTCCAGTCTTGTAGATGTATTTCCCACAGAGACAGCACAGGACTCCAGTGATTTTAAACAAAAAATTCAAGGAAAAAAGGCTATCGGATAGGACCCAATCCTATGGTTTTTCCTCATGTTTAGTTCGTAAACCATGAACACACATTGACACACGATCCACTAAACCCTGCAAGCATCAAACATCAGTGTTCCTGCAGCTACCCAGGAGCTTGCAGAGCCCCTCTCACAGGATCCCCCCCATCCCAGGGATGGGAAGAAGCCCATCCGGGATTCCTGGCACACAGGCACTGCCAGCAGAGCCCCCAGTCTGGCACAGCCGTGTTCTGCTCCAATGCATGAGAGCGAGAGCACAGCCTGTCCCTCATGGCCAGCAGCACCAGGCAGCTGAGGAGCAGACTCCCGAGCTGCCGGGTCAGCGACCATTCCTTCACGGTTATGTGAGCACAGCAGCAAACGAGGGGGGATGGCAGAAAAACCCCTTTGGAGCCAGGCACGACCCGCCCCATGGTGCCCACAGCACCCGGCATTCGCTGCGCCCCGTCACGGGACCCAGCGTGCCAGGGAGAATAAAGGCTGAGTAAATAAATTATTGAAGCACAAGAAAGACGCCCTTTGACAGCCACGGCGAGGAGCTGGGTACGCACGGCCCCAGCCCCCAGGGACGGGGGTGGCTTCTGCAGGATCTTTCCCAGGGTGCAGCAGCTGGGCAAAAAGGGTGAAGATGCACGGGCAAACAGCAGAAAATAAACCCAGACCAGGAGAATCCCTGGGGAGGGAACGCCCTGGTCTGAGATGGGTCATCATGCAGCTCTGGCCTTGCAAAGGGACATGGCAAAGATATCCAGTCCCACATGCTGAAGGCTGAATCTCCAGCATGTCCCTCTGCTCACAGGGTTTCTCCTCAGATCCAGCCCAGCCTGGCCCCTGTGCTGTAGAACCACACGCAGCCCCTGGGGCTGGGGCAGCAGCTCCGCCTTCATGGGGCCATCCTGGGGACCAGGGCACGGCCCCCTGGGAGTGAGGAGGTTTCAGCAGCTACACTTAGCCATTGCAGCTGCTCCACTCAGCAGCAAAACAAGGGATGCACCAGAAGCAGCACCAGCTCCAGAAGGAGCACAAGACACGGCAGCGAGCAGACCAGAGCTGTGCTCCCTCCTCCCCCAGTGCAGCCTTGGCACCAACCCAGAAGAAAGCCTGGCAAGCTTGGCACGGACCAGTTCCCAGGCTGGGGACAGCCCAACCACCACCATCACTGCTCCACAGGTGGGACCAGGGAGGCGATGGAGGAGGAGAGCCCAGTGAGGAGGGAAAGCAGAGCTCTTCAGGTGCTTATCGAGTGGCCCATCAAGGCAGGACGCGGCAACACCAGAGACGAGCATCATGCAACCTACCGTGATCTTACTGGCCCGGTTCAGAGCCTCCACCCAGTCCTGCAGGTCCTTCTGATCACTGGCTTGTAAGAAATAGCGCTGAGACAGAGCATTGATCACTATCAGAGGAGGGAACAAGAGGAAGAGTTAGGGAACCCCATTCCGTGCTTGGCGTTACTAAAACAAACGAAACAATAAATCACTAAGACAGCATCTCCCAGCTCCCAGTCCCAGAGCGATCTGCAGATACTGGTCTCGTAACCTCTCACATAGAAAAGCAGCCGAGGGGGACGTGGCAGCTGGATGGTCCTGGCACCAGAGCACAGGGAGGGCAGGGCTGCAGCCAGGCTCAACCCAAGGCTGTGGTACGGCCCAAATGAGGCCTTTATCCAGTGCTGATGTTACCCCATTGCATGGGGCACTCAGGGGCCCCTTGGGAGCTTCTTCACTCAGCACTTGGGTATAACTCTCACCTGAAACGCTGGTGTGAGCCCCGGGATGGGGATGCTCTGGTCTGGGCTACATCCCCCGCAGTGAAGCATTGCAAAGGCAACACCATTCCCCCGGGATGAGGACGTGCTTCTGCTGTCATTTCTGTTGCTTTAAACCCAAGTTCAGGCTCACACATGAGGCACTGAGGCCATTTGGGATGGGGGGAAATTGGACATGAAACATACTTTCCTTGGACCAATGGGGCAGAAACTTATGAAGGCAATAAAAAGGGAAAAACCCTGTATTGCACAATGGGACACGTGGAAAGGGATCAGGAGCACAGCAAAAGCAGGGGAATGCCACAGAGGGGACCCACAGGGTCCTGCCTCCCCTGCCAAGCTCTGCCTGGGCAGCTCACATGGGGGTCACAGTGATGGGGCCACCACCCTGGGCTCTGGCTCGTGCTAGCCCTGTGCTGGTCTCTGGCACGAAGATGCTGGCAGCATCTCTTCCCCACCTCGATGGGTCCATCCAGCAGCAGCCAGGAGGGCTCAGGGGGAGGCAGCTGAGCCGCAGCCCCCATGGCAGGGTCCTCCCCAGCACAGCCCCACCAAGAGCCCCTCACTCACCAAAGCAGAACGGAGTTTTTGGCTTCTGTTTGGGGGTGGCGATGCTAACCTGCAACAGAGAGAATTAAAGAGAAACTTACACATCACGGCACACGCTACGCGCACACAGGAGAGCTGGAGTTTCCATCCACACTCCTGTGATGGAGGGAAGGTCAGTGCTTCCCATTCTCCACCCCAGCCCATGCTCCTGGTTCCTCTGAGCCACTGTTCCAGCACTGACACCGCAGCATGAGCATGGGGGCGAGGAGCATGTGCCCAGCTGTGGGCACACCACGGGCTGCAGCCTCGCCATGCTGTGCCCAGCAGCTCCTCCAGCCCTGGGAGGCATCGCTTGCCCTCCCCAGCCCTGCAGTTACCCCTGTCTGCTAATGAGGAGGAGAGCTGGCCAGCTTAGCCAGGAGAAAAATCCTCCTCCTCCTCTGGCCGAGGCAGGGCAGCACGGATGCTGGGCTGATGGGCAGCATGGCCCTCGGGGTGCTGGCACGTCCCGTGCCCATGAGGACGACATGCAGGGTGCAAGCCCAGGGGCTGCAGTGCAGCTGCACGAGGTTGCAGGAGCTGGCCCATATGGGACCTAACTCAGAGCACATGTGGCCACGAACGCGTGGTCCCGGGGGAAGGTCAGTGCGGACACGGGGCTTTCATCTCCCCGTCCCCCCCGGCGCTGGCCATGCTGCAAAGCGAAGGATGGAAAGCTTTCAAAGGCCTTGAAAACACGAGTTTCTGCTGGACTAACACAGTCACTCTTGTCAGCAATTAAGAAGATTGAGGGAAAATAGCAGTGGTTTCTCCCTAAAGAGTAGGAATCATTTATATAAGAATAATATTCCCCGGGGCTCCAAGCACAGCATTCATGGGGTATTTATTCTGACAGGCTTCCTCCTTCGGAGCCAGTCTATAATGCTTTAAATATGTTTTCTCGAGCAAACTTCCATTTTTCTGGCATATTTACCGTTGGTAGTTAAAGCCGCTGGCATAACCCAAGCCTGCAGTTTGTGACCAAATGCTGTCCTACAGCAATTTTCATTTAGACTAAAACATATATAATTTATAAGTGAGGCTCTTTCCGAAATGGGGAAGGCTCAACCTCCCGGCATTGCTTCATCTGTGCTTAATTTATAAATCATGATTCAGCAGAACAGGGAGATCTGCCTAATTCTTTACCCAGCCCCAGTTCGGAGCTGAGCCCAGCTCAGTGGCTGGACCCCCCCGGCCCCACAGCAGCCGAGGGGCAGCTCCACTTTCTGTGGCTCCACACGTTCCCATCACCAGCCCTGCAACAGTTGTCATGTACTGCACTATTTCTGCCTTCCTATGGAAGCTGGATAATGCCATTAAGATGCACAAAAGACTGAGTTTCCAGAAGGTCTCATCCTTCAGGGTGCTGCCCTCTAAGCACAGGGAGAGCTACTCGTGCTCCTGGATCCACTGCAAGAGGGACCTTGGGACCATCTCTACCTCCTCAACTTCATCAGGCCCAGTGAGTCCCCTCCCACAGACCTCGGGCTGTGATGAGACCCACACAGGAGGCACCATGCTGGGGTTATGGGCACTGAGTGCCCAAGCGAGGGGCTCCGCGGCATCGGCACAAACCCCGTCTGGGTGGGGTGCTGGAGCTGAGTGCCAGCTCCACGTCCAGCTCACACCAGCACTGTGCTCCCATCCTCGTTCAGCCCTGGCTGCCCCATGTCCTTCCTCATGCTGAGCAGTTCCTTTTCCTCCCGTGCCCCAGCCCTGCCCTGGCTCAGGGGTGAAGGGACACTCCTGCTTCCCCTGGACCTGCTCAGGCTCCCATCCCAGGGAGGACAGCGGGGACCAGGGCAGGGCCAGGACCTCGGGCAGGGCCAGGCGAGTCATCGCCTCTCCCGGGAAAGCTGTTCGGATGAGGGGACAACAGGGAACACTCCTTTCTCCTCTGCCCCACCCCAACAGTACCTTGGAGATATAGGTCAGCTGCAGAGATCCGACAGCGCCCGCTCCGATAGCCAGGTTCTGCAAAACACGGAATGAGCACCAGTTAAATGACAGGGAGAAGGGAAGAGAGGAGAGTCCCACTGTCATTAGTGTCACCAGGGCCAGGCAGTAAAAGCTACAGTCACACTGCTGCCCTTGGCCACTGCCTTTCTCTGCGCTCCTGGGGCACCTCACACCCAACGAGCAGCTGGGACTGGCCACACTGTGCAGCACCTGAGCTCTGTGCCCTCCTCGTCCCGCTCTGAACTGCCCATCCCACTCACCACCCCATGCCACGGGAGCACCATGGGCTACACTCCCACCCTGCCCTGATAGCCCGAGTTTGTGCTGGCCAGGACCCTGTGGGTGGCCGGGAATTTCCCCCTCCCCTTTTATCAGGGCAATGAAGAACCTGCTGTGAGATGCTCTTCAGGAAGGCAGGTGCCCACCAGCAGTGCTCAAGCACTGTGGAGTTTCCAGGAGGGTCCCAGAGCTCAGCTTTGTCTCTTAGTCTTTTGGGCTTGACCACAAGCACTGGGGCAGCTCCTAAGACATCAGGTATGACAGGCACAGACTCCACCTTCCCCAACCACCCAGCTCCTGGTCTAAGTGCTTTTGCTGCACAGCTCCACTTCCAGGATGACCAGTATTTCTTGGATAACCTCTTCTCTAACTTGCAATCACTGTCTCTACCCTGGGACACAAGGGAGATGTGACACCTCACACCAGCACAGCATTTCTCTAGCTTTCTCCAGGGTGTCAGTGGCTGCACACAAGGGTTGTGACCACACTCAGCCATGGGAGACCCCAACAGACAACCCATGCAGCAGAGCAGGAGACCTGGAGGAGATGCCTCCCAGTTAAGGAGCCCAGGATATGCCGAGGAGTGGTTAAGAACCTACATGGCTGTGCCCAGCACGAAGCTGGGAGCAGCACGGGAGCCCACCTGCGGGTTGTCCATGTACCAGAGCAGGCAGTTGGCCTGGGTGTCCAGGATGAAGTAGCGCCGCAGGAACTTGCCGCAGGTCTCATTCTCCTCAATGTCCAGGAACCCACAGATACGGTTCTGTCGGTCCAGGTACGGCATGCCGGGCTCCTTCTCGCATCACCCTGCGGGGGGGAATGGGCAGAGAGAGGTGGGTGCTCTGCCCCTGCAGCCCCAGCTCCCCAGGGACCTGCTCCTGCACCCACAGCCGCCCCAACCCCTCAGTGCCAGGATGCCAGCACCACTGCTCAGCCTGCACCTGAGCTTGCAAGAGATAGAGGGAAGGGACAACCTGCCAGGGCTGGTCCAAACGAGCACATGAACCATCTCCCCTCGATGGAAAATGAGGCATTTTCATAAACATGTTCCTCCGCACAGAGGAGCCCATCGCTCCCCAGCCCTGAAAGCCACCAACACCCCCACAGCCTGGGAGCTCAGAAGGTGTGAAAGCCCACATGAGGTCCAAGGAGGGGCTGAGGCTTCACTCCTCCCCCAGCTCCCTCCTCAGTGTCACGTCCCACGGGCACTGGTCGAGCTCCCTGCAGGTCCCATTCCCCAACCTGCTCAAAGCTCCTGCTGCCTCTGCCAGGCCTGCAGAGCCCACGGCTTAACCCGTGCCAAGCAAAGTCAAACTGCTGCCACTGCACACTGGCACCGTGGGAAGCTGCCGAACAGACGTCACCCAGCACACCTCTGTGCCAAGCAGGGTGCCAGCCTCAGGTACAGGCAGGAGCAGGGCAGGGCAGACCAGTGGCAGGACCAAAATAGCTCATCAAGGAGCTGCAGGACATTGGAAACTCAATCAAAATCTGGACAACCTGGCTCTGAGACCACCCACGGCCACCATGATGTCCCAGGGCAGGGACAGACCGGTCCCAAGTGGGAGCCCTGGGCCCCAAACTATCCCTGTCACAGTGGTGGTCACATCCCACCGAGGTGCCATCCGGGGAGCTCAACAACATGGGGCAGTCCCACACCACAGCTCAGCCCACAGAGGGGACAAAGAAGCCACAGAAGATCTGACAGGAGACACCAGGTCCCTGGAAACCCTGACAGAAAATAATCCCAGAACAGCCTGTGCACTAGAGAGAGCCCGAGCGTGCTCCCGGGAAATGGGAAACAATCTGCAACTCCAGCAGAAAAACTGTGCAGCCGGGATGCCGAGTCAGCAGGGAAAACAATGACCCATCGCCGTGGGGCCAAGCTGTGTCACCAGGCCTGCCCTGGGCACCGACCCTCCCCAGCGATGCCCCCCAAACCCAGGCAAGAAGGGGAGTCACCCCTGAGCTCACCTCGGCCACAGCAGCTGGGTTGTGACACCAACCTCCTGGGCAACCACTTTGCAAATCCCCTCTGCAGAAGCAGAAGAAATGCTGCCGAGCTGGCACAACACAGGCACGATACCAGGAGGAGCCGGGCTGGGGAGCATGGCAGCCACGGTGCCCATCAATGGGCTTTGCTCGTGTCCTCCATGGATGCAAGATGGGGGGGACCCCAAGCACTGCTCTGGTCACCTTGCAGCCCCCTCTCCTCGGCTCAGAGGGGACGGGGGCAGCGGCTGCCAAGGGGGCTCGAGCTGAACCTGGCGCGGTTTGTCCGGTAGAAGGGGGTGACTCGTGCAGGTGCCACAAGTGGAGGCTGCACAAATAAGAGATCTCATGCAGAAAAGGAGGAAATACTATTTTTGAGCTGAATCGCTGCAGTGGAGTGGGGCCCTGGGAGGCAAGTGTTGTGCAAGAGCTGTGGTGCAGCTGCAAAGGTAGAGGTGGCAGAAACCAAGTCAACCTGGATCTCGGAGTTTATCACCAGCATTTCAGAGATGGGTATCAGGGCTCTGCTTAGAGGGAAATCATTCTGCTTCAGTAGAGGAGCTTGTTCTAAAACAACACATCTGCCCTGATGCAAAGGTTATGTGGGCACTTGACATTTCACTGCTTTTTTGTGGGGTTATTTTTGTGGTGGGGAGAAGCACACAGAAAACAGATTCCAAAGTGCCTTCAACCCTACTAGTATGTTCAGATCAGGCCTTATAAATGATCTCTTCCTCCTGCCTCTAATAAAAGTCCAGGGATTTCTGCTTAGGAAAAGGATGAGGAGATGCCACAGGCGGCACAGGAGGAGCCCCCGGTCCCCAGGGCTGTGGTGCCAGACCCACAGGAGACCTCCTGGGTCCCCTCCAATCCCTCCTGCGTTCCCCCTGTCACCATTAATTAATATGGGCTTGGCTGAAAGCCCGCAAACGAGCTCAACTCTTCTGTGCAAGCTGACCTCGGATTGCACTTGGATAAGCAAAAACCTTTGGGCAGAGGAGACTGTGATTGCTCCAGACTTACCCTCTAGACCACGCTCCCCATCCCCTCACACCCCGCTGCCTGCAGGACACAATCCATCTCTCCTTGCAGCCACTGAGAAATGCACTTTTCCATGGGAAAAGGTTAAAAGTAGCATCTCCAGCTCCACCAGCATGTGAGTATTTGGTCCCCCTGTTCAGGAACTCTAGGAGGGCCAGAAAATGCTCAGTTTCACTAACATTTACTATTTACACATCACTTTGTAAACTCCAAGTCATAAATATTTCTCTGTGAGACCCAAAATAGTGTTTGCTCTAGGAAGGACACAAAACTAAACCTGAAGGGGAGAGGAAGAAGGACCTCACAGAAAATCAGCATCATTTAAAAGTGTGGATGAGTCCCTGAAGGCCTCACAGCAAGGAGCTTCAGAGGACATCCCTTATGGAAACACGGTGGGCATCACACTGGCCCTGGCCACAGGAAGCCACGATTTATGGGTGATGCCCACACCTGGTTCATGGAGGCTAATCTACCATCCAGCAATGACCTGCAGGACCTTGTTAACAGGCCCTGTTTAGGAATTTATGCCATTTCACAATGCAGCACATTGGAGACTTCCAGGACTCTTCCCTATCTCTGAAGCAACTGACTTCCCAGCTTTTTCAGAGTCATAATACCCCACCAAAAAGGACAAACCTTTTCTGGCTCAGTTCATGAGATGACGAGAGCAATTAGGCTACATAAGAAGGTTCACAGCAAAACTACCCCCGTGCTGCCTCCCAAGATACAGGCCAGTGCTTCCCAGGGGGAGGCAGAAGGTGCAGTCTCTGTCCTAAGAGCCCCCAAGCCCCTCTCTGCAGCCACTGATGGCTCCAAGGCCTCATGTGCAGCCACACAGCCAGACTTTCCAGGAAGCACTGAGACACCAGCACCGCACCAGACTGCTCCTAGCACAGCTACGGCCATGGGAGTGTGACCCTGTAGCAGAAAAAGCCAAGGCAAGAGGGGGTCTGGCACTCAGAAACACCGACCAGAAGCATCTTCTCAGCACCTCACTCCACTGCACAGCCCATCGCACCTGCAGGCAGCCACAGCATCATCCTCATCCTCATCCTCCTCCTCCTCTGGCACACCTGCCTGCCCGAGCTGCCCGGTGCCGGTGGGGTGCGGGATGGCTGCCCGGGTTCACTATGCCCACGGGCCGCGCAGGACGAGCCGCAGCGGTTGCAGCACAACTTCCCTTTACCTGGTCTTGCGAAGGAGTTTCCAGAGTTCGCCCCGTTCGAGGTCGCTCCGGCGGCCGAGACTCCACGGGCGGGTCGGGCAGAGCCCGGCGAACTCCGGCGAGCTCCGTCCGTTTGCCTGGGGAAATAACGAACCTGTTGAACGCGGGAGCAGCGCGGGCACGCTGCTCATCCCACCGCAGAGCAGCTGCCGGGGGAGCCCGCTCCGAGCAGCCGCAGATCCCAAACGCTCCGGGACATTCGCTATCGATCCCACGGACCCAAAGTAGGGACCAGGGCGTGCATCGCTCCCAAATCCCCCCCCCCGAGAGCCCGTGTACCCCTCGGCAGGAGCCCCCCTCGCTCCCTCCCGCTCTCCCCATCCCCTCGCTGCAAGCACCGACGTGCAGCAGAGGTTCACTCCGCTGCAAACCCCGGAGAGGCCTCTCCCCCCCCTTCCCCCGCAGGCCGAGGCAGGGATGCTCCCAGCTCCTGAGCTTCCAGCTGCTGCCCCATCCCTGCCCCACGGACCAGCCCCACGGAGGCTGCTCCTCCTCGGGGCCGCGCTGCCGCCTCCCAGCCCGCTCTCAGCGCCAGGAGATGGGGGGGTCTCGGCGAGCATCCCCCGCGGGGGGGGTCCGGAGGGGTCGAAGCAGCGGGGGCTCCCCGCGCGCGGCCCCGCGTCCCGGCGCTCACCCCGCGGCGTGCCCGTGCATGGCCGGCGGAGCGGGGAGGGAGGGAGGGAGGGAGGAGGGCCGAGGGGGTGTGCCCCTGGCTCCGCCGTCGCTTTTTTCCGGGTTAATTATACCTCCCATTAGCAAACCCGGCCCCGGATGTTAGTGCGGGGCGCGGGGGCGGCTCCGCGGGGCGGGAGGTGTCCGATCGTCCGTCCGTCCGTCCGTCCATCCGCTTGTTCTTCCCTCCCTCCGTCCCTCCCACCCCGCGCACCTGCAGCGGCACCGGCTCGGTGCGCGCCCCCGGGCAGCCCCCGCGGGGTCCCTTCCCTGAGCCTTGCTCCTCCGAGAGCCCCTGCCCAGCCCCGGGCAAATCCCCCCGAACCCGGCAGGAACTCGCCCCGTAAGTCAGCATCCCCCGAACAACTCCTGCTCCATCACCCCTCTCGAGGTCACGGCTGCGTCCTCACCATGTGAAGCCACCTTCATTTTAAAGCCGTGTGCAGGGCTGGTGCTGCCTGGCCACCCAGAAAACCTCACGGTTGCATCAATCAGTTGCTTGTTAGTCAATCAGCTGAGCCCATCACCCACACCCATAAGATCCCTACCAACGTAGCTGCAGAAGGTCAGTGATGATCCTCCCCACTGCCTCCAGGGATCAGCTCTGCAGGATCCCAGTCTGGAGACTGTCACCAGCCCCGCTCCTTCCAGGACATGGCAATGACCCCAACCTCCAGCACCATGCCCCTTGCTGATGGAGTATGGTGTATGGTGGGGTCTTTCCTTTTTACACTTTAAGGCAAGACCCCAGTTTTGAGGATCAGGTGCTGTGCGTTTGAGGATTTCTTTTTCCCAGAGCAGTCTCACACTGCTCAGCACCTGCCGTGCAACGTGGTGTTGAGTAAACACATTGCCTCAACCCCCAGCATTTCCTATGGCCCAGGTCATTTTTAGAACAACTTTTTTTTTCCCCTTCCATGTTGCAGAACATTGCCCAAAGGCTGTTACTGAAACCACGTGTGTTCATTTCTGTGTGACTCTACTCCGGGCCCGTGTCACCACCGAAACCACACATGGTCTGTCACGGCAGATGAGGGCCTGGGGAGCGCCTGCTCCCGCCAGGCTGAGAAGCATGTGCTGGAGTGTGGCATCAAATGGAGATGAGCCACCCAGGCTGGGTCACTGCTCCTGCAGGAATATCCCTTGGGAAAGCTGCTGGTGCAGTTCGGGACAGGTTTGGGGAGCAGGAGCCCCTCGCTGTCCCTCCCATGATGCCTGGACAACGTGGGCTCCCCGCGGTGCACCTCGGAAAGCCCCGGCTGCTTTCTCTCCAGAGCTGCATCTGGCCCTGAAGAACTTTCTCCCGGTGCGGGTGAAACCTATCCTGGTGCTGCCGAGGGTGCTCAGGGAGCCTCTCTCCTGCAGACACTGCCCCAGTGGTGCTTTCCCAGCATTTCACACAAGAAGTTGGTTTTTTTTCCAGAAATTTCTCATTTAACCCTGAGAGGGCTGTTTTCCCCATTGATCATCATTCAAAGCACAGCGCTCAACACCATTAAATAAATGCCTCGTGAGGCTCCACAGTCACGGCTCCTTCTCCTCACAGCTGTGCCAGAAGAGCAGCTTCCCCTGCCCGTTGGGGGACAGTCCAGCCCCACACCCTGCTAGAAGCTGCAGCACAAACCACATCATTTATTAATTACATCAGGAGAAAAGAAGCAATGACCTCCCTCCACATCTCCTCCTGCCGACACTCCCAGAGAGCCCCACTGGGACCGGGTGTGACTCTGACTCTGTGTGTGACAGAGCAGGACTTTGGCATTTTCCCCCATGCACCTTTTGAGGGAAGGGAAGCCCAGCACAGCTGATGCCTTACTCCTTGCACTGCCCATCTCCCCACACACAGACCCCAAAGCCTGTCCTTGTCCCGCTGCAAACACCGATGGAGCCAGAGCCTGGGTGTCAAGCACTCACCGTTGAGCCTCTGAAGGTGCTACAAGGGAACCAAAACCTGAAGCATGAAAAATCACCAGTTACAGAAATAAAGGCCACAGCAACTGGGTTATACTTAGAATCAAAAACAAAGCAAGCAAGCAAAGAGGAAACAAGGAGATTGGAAAAATCAACTTCCCTGCCTCAAAACAGGGCTGGCCGCTCTGCTGGCAGAGGACAGGGCCATGTCCAAGCTCTGGAAGTCTCAGTGGTGGATAAGATACCCACCAGCCCACTGCAGCATCTGCCCACTCAAACCCGGGTCTGTTTCTGCACTGAACAGTTTTACCCACGCAGGGAGCAGGACACACACCCTGAGGTGCGGGTACAACAGCAGAGGCAAGAGGCAGAGCTTCAGTGCTGGGATTTCACCCACACCCACCCAAACCCTCGCCCATCCACACGTGTCCCCTCAGTCCCCCTGCTCACTGCCCCTGGCATTTCTTGCAGCTCTCCAGCCTTGCCCTGACAACCATTTTTTCCCCCTCCCCACCCCTGCCTGCTTTGCAGAGACTAAACTGTTCCATGGATTATTTTTATACTGGGGCATCTCTTGCAGACCTTGTGACTTGCAGCAGCGCCTGGTCTGAAGCAGCTCCGTTTGCTACGGGCACAGTCACATGGCAGCTGGTCACACTGCTGCTCTTCCTTTATTCCAGGAGCCTTTCAGTTCTCCTCCTGCGTTTTTCAATGTATTTTACTGCTGTGGCAGCCCCTTGAACTCACAGAGACACCCCATGAGCAGAGGCAGGGGCATGAGGGGATGCCCAGGGCAGGGCACATCTCTGCCCCAGGGCCCTTGGAGATCCCACCAGTATCCAGGGTCCCCACAGGGAAACCTCCTTGGTGCACCCAGGGAAAGGAGCAGGGCCCACAGCAGGACCAGAACAATCTGTTTTCCAGCTCTCCCCCCCTCTAGTGGCAGCATCCCTCTTGGCTGGTGTTAACACTAGACCCGACACCCACGTTCTCCAGGACTTGTGACCCTCACCCTCCAGCACTCACTGAGGTCTCTCTCAGTAGCATCCTGCAGCAGGGAATTCCGTGGCTAGATCTGAGCATGCTGAATTATTTCTTCTCTTCTGTTTGAACTTGCTCTTTTCGGTTTCAGAACCCGTTCCCTTTTTTCTTGCATTATGACTAAGGGAAACTCCCCAGCAGGTTGCTGTGCTGGAGGAGCCGTGGCTGGGCTCTCAGTCAGCGCTTTGCTGCCTTCCCCTGCACTACATTTCTTACAGCCAAATTCCCATCCCCTCTCCATGCTTCCAGCCGTCCTTCTTTCTCATCCCCTCATCATTCCCCTTTCTCTCCTCCTCATTTGCTTTCACCCTTCTTCCTCACAAACCAAACTAGCACCCTGCCCAGCCTGGGCCAGACCTTCACAACCCTTGCCAGGAAGAAATTGCTCCTCATATCCAAACTAAACCTCCCTTGGTGCAACTTGAGGCTGTTTCCTCTTGTCCTATCCCTCTGGTTTGGTTTTGGCGAGGTTCTGGTTTCCCTGTAAATGAGGAGCAGTGGCTGCAAACAGTTTTCAGCTGCAGCATTTATTTGATGGATGGGGCCTTGGCCTCCCTGGTGCTCTCAGCAGAGGTGGCCACGTTCAAGCCAACCCACATCCCTAGACTATTGCAGAAGCAGCTACGCTGGGCTGGCCATCCCTGGCCAGGGACCCTCAGAGCCAGCTCAGCAGCAGGTTCCCAGCCAGCGCGGCCGCCAGCAGCCCAGGGAGGTGCCGTGGTGGGACCCCCCCACCACTCCGGGACCCCCGCGCTGGCCCGTTGCAGTCGTCGCTGAAGCAGCACTGGAGGGTGGCAGCACCGGAGCCGCCGCGACGCGCCTGGTCACAGAAGGACTTGTAGGAGCAAGATTTAATGACGCTGTCTGCAAGGAAAGGGACAAAGGGACATCAGGGGCTTTGATGTTGCATTATAGCTGTGCAGCTAAAGGGTCTCCATCCTGCCCATGGGACTCCCAGGAGAGCTGAGCAGTGCTCTGGTGTCCAAGGGATATTCCCATGGTCATCTTGTCCCCCAATATCATGTTGGTGTTCCCATGCTGTGGAATAGTGACCACATATTTACAGCCACATGTGAAAATCTCTATAACCCAGGCTCTGGAGTGAACCCAAGGTGGGAGGAGGGTTGGTTTTGGGAACCACCTCTGTCCGTCTGCCCCTGCAGCCACAAGATTGCACTGGAGAAGCATTTCTGGAGGATGGGAGCAATATACAACAAAGAAGGACTTTCCTTATATCAGGAAAGGGCTATGAATTATCTCAGAACAAAACCATCTTTTTGAAGACTACAAGCTTGGAAAAAAAAAGAGGTGGCTCATCCCTGCTTCTCCTTGACCTCTGATCTCCTCCTAGCACCTCTGGTCCCCCCCACCCAGCTCTTACAGTCCCCCCCAGCACCTCCGATCCCCTCCCTGCCTCTCCAGTCCCCCCAGCACTCCCAGTCCCCTCAGCCAAGGACTCACTGGGCGCGGTGATGGTGGCGCAGGCGTCTGCGTACTGAGGGCAGCTGTGGGAGCCCTGCTTGTTGCAGTCGTTCTCGTTGGACGCCACACATCTGTGGCATTTCAGCGCTTTACCTGCATGAGGACGAGGAGGAAGAGGAGGAGTGAGAGCAGCAGCAACATGCAGTCCCACAGCCCCAGTCCGTGGGTCCCAGGGCCACCAATGACCCCAGCACAGGGGCAGGAGTCAGAGGGAGAGCTGGCCCCGGTCAGAGCTGGGCAGCCCCACCAGGCAGCACTGGGCAGGGGCACAGCACACAGCAGGCATCAGGATGGGGGCTCTGCTGTCCCTGAAATTAATGCAAAACTTCCTGATGTGACTCACGACAAGAACTAAACTGGGCAGGCTGGTCCTCCCGAGTCCTGGCCCTGCAAAAACTTCCTGAAACTGGGAGTCCTGTAATTCCCTTCACAGTAAAAATAGATAGACATCATGTTTTAAAAACCCACCCTCGATCTTTGTCTTCTTGTGCCAGATTTCATTTGAATGGGCATTTTGGGGGAGAGATGGGAGCATCTGTCTAACCCGTGGAAGCAGGTTTTGTGCATTTGTGTCTTTAACCTCCAGCAGCTCCCTCCTGCCACATTCTGCCCCAAAATGCACCCCAGAAGCACTGCCCCAAGGGATGGGCAGTGACCAGAAGTGAAGCGCCAGGCAGGCTGTGGGTCAGGAAGGATGAGTCATCTCCAAATTGTCCTTGAAGGAGGCCACAGGCGGGTCAGATAATCCTCAGTCCCTGAGCATCAGAGCTGGTGACAGGGGTAAGAGGAGAATGTGCCCCTGCCAGAGGTCCCTGCTCGGCTCAGAACCAGCTGAGCAAACATGAAAGCATTATTATCATTTTGTGTCAGAAAGAGACTTTAAGGAGCAGCACTGCTTTAAATATCCGCAGAGGAAGCACCTGACTCCTCAAAAAAACCCAAACCCCAAGGTCCTGCTCCCGCCTCAAATAACAAATGCTTGATTTTGACGGTGATGGTTGAACCACCGCTGATGTTGGGAGTAGAAGCTGTGTCTGCTTGGCTGGCTGAGCAGAGCCCTCTTGTGGCAAGCAGGACCTGCATCCTGGTCAGCAGGATCTCCTCTTGCAGGAGGCCAGAGCTTCATCTTGCTGGAAATCAGAAACCCAATGTCCTGGGGAAACTGGGATTTCATGGGGCCAAATGCTGGTGACCTCCTGGCATTGACCCCCACTGGACCTGGCTTCCACTTGGATCACTCCTTTCGTTCATCTCCTTTGTGGTTTTCTGCACTGTGGTAGAACCTTCCAGCTAACCAGCATCTTACACCAGTTTGAGCTTCATCTTCCCTTGGTGCAAAGATCCTGAAATGGTCCCAGCCTGACCACGCTTCCCGGCATTACTCCGAGTGGTGCAACCACCCTCCTGCCTTGTGAGGCGGCTTTTTGTGATTCTGCCTTTCAGGAACCAAATTTTACCTGGGAAATCCTGCTCCAGAGAGGAGAAGGTGCTGGTCTTGGGCTCAGGTCCCTCCTTGGCTCCATTAGGGATAGAGACTGTGTTCTGGCCAGCACCACAAGGCTGAGCTTTGTGCCAGCAGCAGAGAAAGGGCACAGGGCAGGGTGCTCCTCAGAGGAGAATCCCATCATCCTCCCCAAACACTGTTCTTCTGCAGGGATGGGAGCAGCACCAGGCAGGGACAGGCAGAGGGATGGGGCAGGCAGCAAGCAGAAGAGCAGCTACAGCAACTCACCCCCCGAGCACGGCTGTGAGCTACGGGACACTTACTGTCTCCAGCCAGGGATGTGACGATGGCCAGGGCCAGGAGGGTCTTCAGGGTGGACATTTTCCACAGTGTGCGGCACAGGGAGCGTAGCCTCTGTTTTGTCTTAAGGTCTTACAGCTAATCTGCTTGGGTGATTGGATCACCGGGCTGGGGATAACACACTTACTGCAGCCCCTGGCTAATGCCATCTTAGCTGGGGAGGACGGGAGGTGGCTCCCCAAGGGCATGGGCCAGGTTGGGGCATGGAAATGGGACAGAGCACTGGTCCGGCACTGGTAGAGGTGGCCAGACCTGCCCATGCTTGCCAGGCTGGGCTCTGCTCCATGTCCTGACAGTGCCTGCTTTTGGAACCTTCTCCATCTCCAGACATGGTACCTTGGTTGGCTTCCAAAGATCTTTTCTGAACCCATCTGCTCCACCCAGAGAACAACCCTTTTCTTGTCATTTCCAGCAGCTGAGTTAGGGAAAAACCCTCCAGAGTTTCCAACCCACCAAAAGAGAATTGCAAGAGACCAGCTGGAATCCCGTGTGGGGCTGGAGTCCAGTGGAGCTGCTCCCACACTCACCTTCTCCAGCCCTCAGCTGGGCAGGGCTGGCTCCATCCTTACCAAGGGATTTACCCAAGGCCACGAAAGCTGATAGGGGTCATCACAGGGATTAAGCCAAATCTCTCTGCCCAACATCTCCCCGTTGTCCTGGGTTCTTCCTCCCAGCAGAGCTCAGTCTGTGCCACAGTTCAGCAAAACATGTGTGGAGCATCACTGCAGCGTGGTAGGACTCCAGGGGCATCAAAGTCACCTTGGGTCTGGATTTCAGAGTTTGAGTGCAGATCTCAGGAGTGATGATAACCCTTCTTCTCTGAAACCAACTGCAATGTGAACCACATCAATAAAAACAAGTCAGAATGTGCCTCACCCTGGAAGGTGAGACAACTGCTCCAAAAACCCCTCACCGACCTCACAAATGCCACCAAAGCTTTCAAGAGTGATAAACACGATTTTTATTCAGGCAATGAAACATGGAAAAAAAATATATTAGTAATCATTATTATAATCTCATTTGTGTGAGTATAACTCTTACAAATATTTACCTGACATATAAAAGGGAAATTATTGTAGGTACAAAAATCGATGGTGATGGGTGTTACACACGTGGGACAACGCAGGGGGGGCAGTAGTCAATGCAGAGAAGGTTCCTGCCTCTGGAGGGGTCACGCTGTGGGGATGGGTGGAAGCAATTGGCAGCTGGGGGGGGTCACTCGTTGGCACTTTGTTGTGGGCAGGGGTCTGCTGGAGAATGCACACATGGGAACAGCAACGCTACGGCACTGCCAGAAAGGGGTATTGAAACTCTACTGCAAGAAAGGGACCAGAACCACAACCAGGCTGTGGGCACAGGGCAGCTCCGCAGGTCCCGCTACACGTCTTGGCTGGAGCAGGCGTGTGCACATCAGTGTCTTGGCAAGACATGTGTCCTGCTTCTGCTGCCAGCCCCTGCTCTGTCCCGTGCCACCCATGAGCAAGTGCTGGTGTCACATCTCGGCAGCATCGGCGAGCAAGAGCCTTGGTGGGCTCACCAAGCAGCAGCTCCAGCACCAAGCTGTCCCTGCACGCCAGGAGCATCACACAAGATGCAGCAGCCCTGCCCGACAACAGCCACAAACACACGCCTTCTATTATATATAACTATAAGCATTATATATATATTTATATATATGTAACTATAACCATATTATAGTTAATAAATCATTCCGTAGGAATCTTCTTTGCCCTGATGGGACGTGCATGGGGACAGGCACAGGAACACGAGGGCACTGGGGTGAGGGGTAGTGGGAGGTGCCAGGAGGACCATGCCCAGGTGGGGAGGTGCCACAGCCAGCCTGGCCACCCAGGCAGCTCCTCTGTGCCAGGCAGGGAGCTCTGCAGCACTGACCACGCTGGGCACAGGCTGGGGAGCCGGGGAAGTGGTGAAACCAAAACTTGTGCCACTATCTGCCACATCAACACCCTTGAAGAGCCCAATCCCAAAGAGGTCAGGCTCCCAGCAAGCCCAATACCCTGAGCCTGGTGCTCTGCTCAGCAAACCTGGCCCTGAATGGCCACAGCAAACAGACCAAATTTCATCCCCTCAGGTGGAGCAGGACAAGCACACCGATGGTTTGGGGTATTTATACCTGGTACACAGCCTAGGACAACTGGGAGCATGGCAAACAGGCCCCTGCATGCTCAGGCAGGCTGCCCACGCCTCTGTCTGCTTCAATGTACAATAAATTCTCTCTATACATAATATAACTAATAAAATATATATCAAGTGTATGGCTCTGACTGAAACAGATGTCTGCACTGCATGCTCAACGCAGGGAACCACAAAATAGAAGGAAAACAGCTCGGATCTTTTACAAAAAAAGGTAGCAGCAAAAAGGTTTGTGAAAATCTTCGACAGGCTGGGTAGAAACAGTGTGAAGAGCAAATATTTCCCTTATCTGACGCTTTATGACCACCTCTTCACGGCGAGAGGAGAGAACCCTCCACTGCCGCAGCTACTGCCTGATCCCATCCACCTGCCTTCAGCACTCAGGGCACTGGCACGACCATGGCACCCCTACACCCACAGCACCGGTTCCTGCCTGCGGACACCAAGTCTTGTATCCAGGGCACTGGCACACCCACGGCACTGGCACACCCACGGCACTGGCACACCCACGGCACATCCACACCCATGGCACAACCACACCCATGGCACTCCCATGGCACACCCACAGCACCAGATCCTGCCCATGGACAGCGAGCCCTGTGCCCAGGGCACTGCACAGTGGCAAAACTCACCAGGCAAGGCTGGCTCATGCCATGGCATTACCAGGAGGGCACACACGGGATCAACACGTGGATTCCCACACATGGGATCACCCCACAGCCCCAGTTCCCAGCACAGCACCAAGGCCACCTCAGCAGTTCTGCTGGAGCGGTGAACACCTCTGGGATTGGGCAGCCTGCCTGTGGGGAAACTCAGATTTTGGGTGGCATCCAGACGGATTTCAAAGCGTATTTTACTGCTGTCTGGATCTGCCGTTGCTGTGGCTTTTGTTTTCAGTGCTGTAAGGGTGTTTTTGAGAGCAGCACAACCCTGGGCAGCTCTGTGCTTCTCTGCTCCTCGCTTTCTGTACTGACTGGGGGAAGAGCCTTAAGGCAGAGTCAAGGAGCAGTTCAGGGTTTGCTTCCTTCCTCCTGCAACACCCAAAGCTCCCCTTGGCCAAGCTCTCCTTTGAGAGGACTTAAGTTACCACTGGTGAAGTGGCCATACCCTGCTCCTGGGGAACAGAGAGCCCGGGTGCCCATCAACGCTAATAAAGTGCAGAGACATCGGGTTCCTTCCTCCGAGGCTGGCACGGCCAGAAACAAGGACACTGTGCTGTGTTTCACCCCCATATCAGTGACCAGGACAGCCCCTTGAATACCACCACCCCTCCCCAAACCCATTGACCTACTGCTTCAGCCAAGGGACTCACACTGGTGGCCCCAAACCACATGTGGTGTGTGCCTGGGGTCCCTTCACCACCTCCTCAGCCATGTGTCCACATGCCAAGTTCCCTTCCCAAGTGCAAGAGGTGGTGTCTCCAACCCTGGCATCACCCACCTCACGGGGCAGGAGCTGCCACCAGCTGGACCTGAGCACGTGAGGACAAAAAGTGACAGTGGAGGGGCACAAGTCAACCCAGCCCAGCCAAGGGGACAGAGCCTGGGGTGTCACCTCCCAGCTGAGAGGTGCAGACCAGGAGGGACTCATGCCCAGGCTGACCCAGCCCTTGGGGACAGAGCTGGGGCCAGCTCAGGGACCAGCTGTGCCCAGGGCTGGACGTGAGCTGCTCTGCGGGGTGTGGGGGGTAAGGCAAAGTGCTGGACGTTACAGGAGAAGCGGCCGAGTGCAGAGCGCTGGACGAGGGGGGGTGGGACTCAGTCTGTCCTTCCCAGCTTCGCTATCAGCTCATCACAGATCTTGGTCAGCTCCTCGATCTCCTGGTTCTGGGAAGAGAAGCAGACCCTGAGGACCCCTGAGGGGGCACAGATGGGGATAACACCCAGGCCCATCTGCCAGTGCAGGAAGGGGCAGAGGGCTCATACGCCTGAAAAAGCTTCTCTGGGCATCACCCCGGTGCTGTGGGGTGCCCTGGGCTCACCCCTCCCCATCCCTGATGGGTGCTGTGCAGAGACCCCCACTGCTGCCCAGCCAGCGGGCACAGGGCACCAAGCACACGCCAGCCCTGAGCCAGCAGCCACAACACTGCTCATGGCCATGCCTGTACCTGGGCAGAGCTTGCATCTCCTTCCTCATGAGAGGACATGGTCATATGAGACAAAAAAACCCCAAAACCAACCACAAAATTACAAGCAAACAAAAAAATACCCCAAAACACTTTCTGGGACAAAATTCTGGAGGACACCTCCAGCACCAAGGGGGAGCCCAGGGCTGCACAGGGGACACGGGGTGGGCAGGGCAGCAGTTACCTTCTGCTGGAGGGCTCTCTCCAGGGACTCCACCTTCATCTGCTCCTTGCGCAGCCCCGCATGCAGCGCCGCGCTCTCCGCCTTGGCCTTGGTGCGCACCTGGGCGATCTCCTCGTTGGCTCTGGGGGGTTGGAGACAAGGGATGGTCACGCCTGGGTGCAGCCAGGAGCACCGTGGTGTGGTCAGACCACGAGGCGTTGGCAGAGCCCAGCTCTGGAGGCACCTGAGGTGGTTCTCCCATAAGGAAAACCTGCATGAAGCTGGGTTAATTCAGCTCCTCCACACTCCTGTGTGGGAATTCTGCTTTCTCAGAGCAAAGCTAAACCAGTTCCTCACCCACGACCACGTGCTGGTGAGCTACTGCTCATCAGCTGAGTCTCGGTAGCTGCATGACCCCTTCACACACCCAAACATGAGTCCTCTGAAACGTGGGAACTCATTAAATGATGGCAAACAGACCATGAGCCTCAGTTCTCCATTAAAACAAAACTAAGCTGAGATCAGAGGATCCATTCAGGGATTTGTCCTGCCTCACTTACAGCCATTTAAAGTCACTTCAGCCTGAGGTTGTAAAAGGCAGTTTTTCACATCAATAAGCTCCTGCCTTCCCACCTCAGGAGAGCCAGAGACACCGCCCTACAAGGTCCTTAAGCACCCAGCAATCTCCTGCATGGCCTTACTTGTCTAATTTTTCTTCTGCGTGGACTTTCAGGGCCTGGTACCGCTGCTCCTCTTGCTTCACCCGCATTAAATAATCCTGAGCACACTTCTTCAGAGCCTCCTCATTCTGGAAAAAGAAAAAAGTAAGTCCATCTACATTGGGACTGAGCACAGAGGGGCTGCTCTGATGGGATGATAAACCCTGTTCTGAGTGTGAAAGAAAAAGGCTTTAAATAGAACCAGCCTCTTATGCTGGAGCCCCTGTTCCAGCTTGGCTGCATGGACACGTGGTGTGGAGATGGAGGCAGGTTTCTCGGGTGCTTTGCCCTGGTACCTGCTCTCCCCTTGGCTGCAGCTCTGCCCAGGGCATGGGGAGCTCGGCAGGAGGGTGAAGAGCCAGAGAACTGGGCTCCCTGCACTGGCCTCCCCCAGCTTTTGAAATTCTGCTCTTTTATCAGAAAGTGGGCAGGAGAAAGCAAACAAGCAGTTCTCAGAGCAAGGGCCAGGGCATGAAGCAGCTCTGCATGGGATGGAAGAGCCCTGGTGCTCAGCCAGAACATGGTGGGGACAATGCTGCATGGACCAGGGCTGTGGGGAGGAAGAGGAGACCAAGGGGAGGACCTTCTTAAAGCCTTCCAGGACGCCCTTCAGGTTTTCGTATCTCCTGAACAGATCTGACAGTGACCTCTCCACCGAGTTTAGGTCTGCCAAAGCCTGGTCCTTTTCCATCGTGAGCTGCTGTAGGTTCTTCTGAGACGTCATGTTTGTCCTCTGCTCATCCTCTGTGATGGAGAACAAACAGTGGGGACACAGTGACTGAGCAGCCAGCCCCCTGCCCCCACCCCCAGCCAGGCCACGGCACCGTACCGATCATCTGGGCAATGGTCTTCTCGTACTCAGCCACGATCTTCCTAGAAGGGAGGGGGAAAAAAAGCAGGTAAGAGGCAGCAATGCCCACCACAGTGCCCACCACCTCCACCACTGCAATGCCTACCACCACCACAATGCCCACCAGCACCACTGCCTCTCTACACTGAGACCCCCTCCAGCTCACGCCAGCGCAGCTAATGGGATTTTATTGCTGCCACAAAGGAACTGTCGGGCTCAACACAGCATGAGCACAAAGAGCACACGTCCTCCAGCACGTCCCACCCTGGCTGTGCTGAGCGTATCATCCCATTACGGCCCCACTGACCCACTCCAGTGTGGGCACATGGGCAGGTGAACGTGCCAGGACAAGGGTTTACCTCATCTCCAGAACCTCCTGGCGACTCTCTTCGTATTTCTTCTTCCACTCATTTGCTTCGATCTCCTTTGTGATTATCTAGGTTGTACCAGACACAGGAGCCTCGGGACGTGCTCTGGGTGGCTTCTCTTGCTGCCCACATGAGGGACCAAACCCCCCCGGACAGAGCAGAGCTGCCCCCGTTCCCCCTGTAGCCGGGTTGGGGTTGCCAGGCTGGGGTGCAGCTGGGGGGACACGTGGGGGCCGGGGCTGTTACCTCCTCTCTGATGAGGGTGAGCACGGCTGTCTTCTCGGACTCACTGAGGCAGATGCTGTCCAGGGGGTTCTCACTCCTGCTCATGCTGGTGATGGCTGCGGGGGTCTTGTCCATGGAGCACAGCCCGGGGTTGCCCTGCAGGAAATTCCACTGTGTGAGTTTTCTTTTCACCCCAACTCCCCTTTTTGGGGTGTTGTCCCTCAATTTATCAGCCTCTGTTCAGGCACCAAACCTCCCTACCTGCAAAGTGACAGCTCAGAGCCCAGTATGATACCCCAGCAGGGATCCCCAGAAGGTATTTTAGTGCCCTTTCTGCCCAGTCCCTTGCTGAGAGCCAGGGCTGAGCTGGAGGACACCCACAGGCTTGGCATCCCAAAGGGGAGACCTCATAAAGGCCCATTTCAGGAGGAGGAGATCCAGCTCTGAGCAGGGATGTGCTCACATCTGACATCCCTTCACTGAAAGGCTTCCAGGAAAGCATTCCTTCAAAGCCAGGCTCACACCAGCCCCTGTTCCTCCTTCACCATCCCAGCTGGAGTGACAGCCCCACGCAGCCATCGCCTGGGAACCGGCTGCCAGGCCATAAATAGAGAAGTGCTCTGGAGGAGGGACTCTGCTCTGCGTGGCTGGGAACAAGAGCACCAAGCACTTCTCCCCCTCTCCTCCTCCCCGACTGCTGCTCGGGTTCAAGCACGACCAAGCCCTTCAGGGTTCTCACAGCTCTGGTGCCCGCAGCAGCAGGTGAGCAATGGCCGGGGGCACCAGCCACCTCCAGAGCCACCCCTGGGGGCAGGTTTGGGGCTGGGGAGGTTCAGCCCCACCTCATTTTGGCAACAACCATCTCCCAAAAGCAGGCACGCAGCTGAACACCCACAGTGCCCCTGCCCGCAGCAAACCCCCCACACTGGGGTCCAGGATGACCCCAGCTCGCCCACGGGAGCTGAGTCTGCCCAGCACCAAACAAAAGGTTCACTTTGCCTAATGTCCTTGTGGGGCTTAGCACAGTTAAATCTGTCTCAGAGAGGCTAATTTTGCTGATGTTGCTAATCCCATTGTCATCTGCTTGCCACCTCGAGCAGCTTTGCCCAGGGGTGGCTAAGCTGGCACGGAGTCCCCCCTGCAGTGCTGGGGGCTGCTCAGGGCACAATGAGGGTATCCATGCGCAGAGGTGCCACTGTCAGGGTCCTGGGGTCACCAGTGGCTGCAGAGCCAGGGCTGGTTTTACTAATCCCCCCATCTCTGCTGGCAGAAAGCAGCACTTGAGGATCCCTTGTAGGAGGCAGAGGCACCAGCCGGTGCCAGGGCCAGCCCTAGGCTCCTCCACGTCAGACACAGCCCCTGTCCTGTAGTTCGTCCTTCCCTGTGATCTCCTCAGCCCTTTCCCTGTCATTCAGCCAGTTCCAAATGCTCCTCCTCACCAGCCCTGCTCCAGCCCCAGCATCTCTCTCTCCCACCCGTGAGCAGCAGCACCCACCAGGAGGGACCCATCCCCTGCCAGGCTCCTCCTGGTCTGTAGGAAATCATTGCTATTTTTACTGAGTCCCTGCGTGGGCCTTCCAAGAATCTGAGCTCCCAAACAAACTCCTTTCACAGAGGCTTTGGTGGCATTTCTAGGATTGGCAGCAACGTTTGCTGCAGCTTCTCCCATCACTCTGCACGGCGAGGCAGGCAGCAGCCACAGAGTAGATCAGCCCTCCCACAGCACCACCACCATGCCAAGCCATGCACCAGTGCCAGTACAGCCATCCCAGCACTGGCACAGCTGCCCCAGTGCCACACTGGCACAGCCGCCCTGAGCCCAGCTGCAGGCAAGGCAGGAGGAAAAAGAGGCACTCACGGGGAAGATGCCAGGCCCATCCTTTTCCATTTGCTTGGAGATCTCCTTTTCAAAGCCTACAGACAAGGAAACACAACCTTTCAGCTGTCTGGAAGCAGAGCCTGGACTCACTGGGGTGCAGAGGGGCTTCCCTGAGCCTCCACATCCCCTGAGCTCCCCCTCCCCAAAGGTTTCTTTGCCCCCAGCTCCTGCCCTTGCAGGGAGGACGCATCCTGCATCCAACACTCCCCTCTGGTGGCAGGTCACCCATGTCCCCACTGCTGCCACCCACACCAGCCATTCCTGGGCCCCACAGGGTCTGAGGAGGAGGAAGGTGCAGGGGACATTCTGCTCTTTGCTGGCTGACGCAGGCAGGACACAGCCCTGGGGTGAGCCCAGCAGCTGGGGCTGCTCTGAATGGCACAAGGCTGAGCCTGCACATCCTGCCTGGCCCTTGAGGCCAGCAGCAATAAATCAAACCCCAGCCTCTCTGCTGTGACATTTTTCCTCCCTTGAGGCAAAGGATGGTTCTCCTCTCCCGAGAGCCCCGGCTCTGTGCAGTGTCCTCAAGATGTGATGGATGCACCTGCCCCGGGAGAGCTGCAGACCTCCCGGGAGGTGATTTCTCCTGCTCCCACCGATAGCTTTGCTATTGATTAAATGTCCTGTTGCCTGGCTTTTAATTGTTTTTTAATGGATTGCTCACAGAGGCTGGTGACGTAGGAGGCTGACAGCAAATTGCCATTAGTGGAGGTCTTCTGTAGAGACACTGAGATCTCCATCAACCACAGCACTCATGCTGGAACACCGAGTCCTGGCAGCTCTGCTCCCAGCACAGGCTTTGGGCAGGGCACCCTGCATCCCGGGAGGCACTGGGATGTATCCTGGGAGCATCCCATGGGGACGTGGTGCTGAGGGACATAGTTTAGTTGGGCTCTGGTGGTGCTGGATTAAGGGTTGGACTCAATGATCTCTTTCAAGATCTCTCCAACCAAAATGATTCTACGATCCTATGCAGCTGTGTTGCCTCAACAGCACCCACTCGTTGGTAGAGGCTGTAGAGGTTGCCTGGGTGCACACAGGGCACATCCCAGAGCCATCGGGGATGATCTCACCTGTCTCCACGCTGCGCTTCGCTGCTGGTACGGGGACGTTCGAGCACTCAAAGTACTCCAGCTCATCTTCAGGCTCACCCTTCTTCTCCAGCCCAGCTGGTTTCTGCATAGAGGTGGTGGAGGCCAGCTTCTCCTCATCAGTGGCATGTCCATCCCGATTTGCAATAGCTGGGATTTCTGAGATCAACGGTCCTTCATCCTGCAGGATCAAGGCATGTGGTTAAGCAGGACTGAGCTGCTCCACAGGGAGCCAGGTTGTTGGATGGTCCGTGGAAAGCACAGGAGGCTTAGCATCCACCAACAAGCTGCTCCACACCAGCACCTTGGCAGGTTTTGGCAGAAGGGAACACATGGTGCTGGGGACAGAAGCGATTAACGAGCAAAATCCATTCACCTGACTGGACATCCCCATGCCCCGCCAGCAGCTCCCGGGGTCTATCCCACCTACCTGAGCACAAACATCCAGGGTCAGGGGCTGTGTCTCGTACTGCTTCACCTTGCAGCCGCTCCTGCAGGGGAGAGAGAAGCACGGGGCTGAGGGGAGGGCAGGAGGGGCAGCAGGACGCGAGCGAGACAGCCCAAGCACAGCAGGCAGCCCCAGCGTCAGCATCGCACCCGTCACCAGTGAAATATCGAGGCAGAGCAAGTTCTGGAACCAACAGAAGGAACAAGCGAACAAAACACACGACTACGGAGCGGTTTGGTTTGTCTTTGAGGTGTTTATTCCTGTTGAAGGTGAGGATCAGAGAAAGGACCCCGAGGGGCTGGTGGTGGGAGAGGAAATCACCAAGGAGGTGGCAAAGATTCCTCTTGTTGCACCCTCGTCCCATGCGAGAGCATCCCAAGGTCTCAGTGCACGTTGGTTTTCTGCAGGAAGGAACCATTTCCAGGCCCTGTCCCTGCAGCTGGAGGTTTGTCTGGGACATCTCCACAGCATCCATGTGTCTCCCAGGAGTCAGAGCTGCATGGCTGCTGGTTAGAGAGCTCTGCTTCGCTTCTGTGACAACACCAGGGCCACCCGCTCTGCCTTGAACGCTCCCTCCGCCAGATGCAAACGCTGTCCCAAGGAGAAGGGCCTTGCAGGTGGGAGAAGGTTTATCTCAGCTTGGTCTTGCAGATGGTCCCGTGGCTGGATGCCCTCCAGTGAGGCAGCTCTCCCTGGAACTTCATCCTGTGTTCCTCCAAATGTGCCATCCTGAAGCTGGTCAGCGCAGGACCACAGTCACAGTGGGAATGGCCGGGGGTGGCACAGGGTCAGTGCCACTGAGGGAGTCAGTGAGGAGGTGACCTGCACCACAGCACTTCTCCAGCACTCAAAGGAGAGCCCAAACTCTCCTCCCGCATCTCACCAGCCCCTCACTCCATGTTCAGCCATCTCCAAGGCTCACTGCCATGTCCAGATCCCCATAAGACAGGACCTCGTGTGACAGCCACCGTGGGTACCTCCAGACTTGTTGCTCCCTGATGTGGGGACATGGGCTGAGGCTGGAGCAGGACTGCAGCGACCTGCTCGTGGGTTTAACAAATCACCCTCACCTCACTCTCCAGCCTCCCTGTCCCACCACACGTGTGCTGCAGAGCACAACCACCAATGTGGCACAGCACACGGGAGCTGTCTGCACGCCGACACACACGCCTGGCTCGGACTGAAAGTTGTTCTGGGCTGGTTCTCCTCCATCATGCCCTAATGTGAGCAGCTAAATTTCAGCTCGCCATGTCCACCCCCATCTCCTGGGGCTGGTGGCATCACACCAGCTGGCAGCTGGTTTGATCTATCCCCCAGCACTGCAATAACAGCTCTGAATTCAAGAAGAAATGGGGAGAGGGCAGCCAAGGCTGACGGCCCTGGCTCTGCCACGCAGCCCCCAAGGCCAGGACACGCAGAGCTGCCCGTTCCAGGGTTACCAGCTGGGGGAACCCAAACATGGGCAGGGCAGCACTGCCCGTGTCCCTGCCTGACCCACTGACAGACCCGCTGGGTGCAGGTCCCGCATGAAGAGACACATCCACTGCTGAACATCATGCTGTGAAAAGGCCAAGACGCAGCTGCCAGAGCTTGAGCCCAGCTCTAATCCTGCCCATGCATGTGGTGGGTGGCAAGGACAAGGAGGGCATTGGGATGAAAGATGCAAGGTCAGGAACTAAGCCCAGAGTGCTCCTTCCTCTGATGCTCAGCACACAAGGGGCTCAGCCAGAGACACCAAGCACCACTGGGAGACCAAACAGGGGTAACCCCGGTTCCTCCTGCGTGCCCTCCTCATGCCCAGGGCAGCAGCACGGCCGGGGGCACAGCACGAGGCTCTCGATATTTCACTGGTGCTCATGCCAGGGGAACAGCCCCGCTGCAGCAGTGCAGGTCACAGGGCAGTGAGGAAAGGCTGCTTTACTGGAGCTGTGCTTGCCAACCCAGCTGGGAACTTGCTGACCAGCTCTACCACCCCAGCTCTGGGCACAGGAGGGATGCTTCAGGGGACAGCCACAGGAAAACCAGCTCGTAAAACACTAAATATCTAAAGAGAGCCCTGCATGGAGTGTCTGTGAGGGAAAAGCTCCCAGGACTGAGATGTCCTGGAGCTGGAGGAGATAACCCCAACTCCCTCACGTCCCAGCTGATGCCAAGATCTCTATGGCAGCTGCCTCCCTGCTGGTTTTGCGTGGGAGGGGGTAAAAGACACCCTCATCTTGAGGACTAAAATCTACCCATCTTTGCAGTGCCCTGGACTGCACCAAAACCTGCTCCCCCTCTGCTGCCACACTGGGTCTGGGCACGGGCGCACCAGGCGCTGCGGGTGGGCATGCGGCGAGAGCCAGCACAGGCACGGCCCCGGCACAGCTCTGCCCAGCTCACCCCCCTCACCCCCAGCCCTCGCCAGGCTCAGACACTGGGATCCAGCCCCAGAGCTGCGGGACACACACCAGGCAGAGAGCGCGAGTCAAAGGGCACGAAGGAGCTGGCATGCCATGGAGACAGCACACACCAGAGAGAGAGGACAAAAACTAGCACAGGGAGAGGAGGAGGAAATGCAGAAGAGAGTACTTACAACAGAAAACAGAGAAATTTCACTTGTTCAGTGGTCCTGAGGCACCAAAGCACAGACAGGGAGAGAGGCAGACAGATGGAGAGAAGAAGAGCGTGTGAAAAGACCTGGGTATTAACTTTCATCTGGAGAAGCCCAGGGAGTCGCCCAGCTTTGTCTTTTGTGGAGGAACACACAGATAAAGGCTGCTCTGATTCCACATTTGCTGTTGGCATTGGCGGGGTGAGGATCAGCCCCAGACTCTGCTGCGGGGGAGGCGAGTGCCCGGGGCAGCCCGAGCTGCTCCCAGGAGATGGAGCCCAACTGTCCCCAGCTGTGTCCCCTCACCTGCAGGAACACCAGCTCCTACAAAATCCACATCCACTCTCTGAGGAGGATTTCTAAGAGAAAAACACCCAACACACCCTTCTCTTTGCCCGCTAGGTTTTATCTGCTCTCTGCAAAACCCCTCTCTAGTTTTCCCACCGATGGCTTGTTTTGGTTTTACTGCCGCAAACACAGTGCTCCTAAAATTTCCCCTTTTAAGTGCATTTCTTGCTTTTGCTTTCAACCAGTTCCAATGACCCGTATTAAGCGCAATCACAAATTACAGTGGAAGGACCCAAAATGGGCTGGGCAATTATTCCCTTGTGCAATATCCACTCTGCTTTCTGCAGAGCAAGGGCAGATAGAGCATCAGCAGCTGCTGGCTCCAGCATCCAGCTGAGACCTCAGCACTGCCCAGACATGGGTGGGAGGACATTCCTGATCCAACAGGTGAAAAGCCAGGAGAACAGCGAGGTTTAGCCATTAACCTGCCCCCAGGTCTGTCTGCATTCCCAGGAGACACCGGGAAATGTCACCATCTACACGGGGGTTTTAAATAGCACAGTTCAGGAACTAAAAATGCACTTCAATAGTTCAGCAAGGAACAAGCAGCTCCTCGCCACTTGTGCAGATGTGATAAAGGCAACAAATTATCTGCCTGTTCAGCCTCTATTCCCTTCCCCTGTTGCACAAAGAGAAACTCAGTGCCAGGTCACAAACTCCCAGCAGCATCTGATGAACCTGAGCTGCACCCACAAGCTCCACCAGACCTACAGACCCTGGTGTGGGCTCAACAAACCCGAGGTGAACGTTGGTATTTCGGGCCGGCTCAGAAGGCACTGGGATAGAAGCACCATCACCACCACCATCTCCATCACTGCCCGCGCGTGGGGGACCAGAGGGGCTGCCACCAGCACTCACGTTATCAGGCGTGACTTGGGCTTCTTTGGGGAGTCACTGCCCTTCACGAGCTCATCCTGCACCTCCAGCGTCTGGGACTCCAGGATTTCGTTGAGGCTGTTGTCAGCAGTGGGGCAGGAGTCAGTGCCAGCGAGGGTCTTGGTGGGCTTAAACGGGTCCACGGAGTCAAAGTTATTGGGATCAAACTGGTAAGAGCCCTTGGGGAGAGTCGGTGAGTTCTGCAGCGCTGAGCTGCTGTTGAAGGGGCTGTCCCGGAGCACGGGACCCAGCCGAGGGGAGCCCTGGGGCAGGGGTGGCTCCATGAGACCCCTCTCCCCATCCTCAGCTGACTTCTTGGGGGACCCTCGGTGTCTCTTCGGTGTCAGCTTGCTGGCCGGGATCCTGCTGCCCTTCCTGGGCGTAGCTCTCCTGGCATCTGCGCTCTCTCCATTCTCCGTACAATCGACCTCCTGTTTCAGGATCTGCTCTTTGGGCTCCGGGTCCCCCCCCAGCTCCCCGGGGCTGCCCTCGGGATGGGGCCGGTGCCGGGGGGATGCTGGAGGG
Organism: Brachypteracias leptosomus; assembly: GCA_013401335.1. Lineage (NCBI taxonomy): Eukaryota > Metazoa > Chordata > Aves > Coraciiformes > Brachypteraciidae > Brachypteracias > Brachypteracias leptosomus. The sequence continues at coordinate 410,143 of VYZX01011612.1, forward strand.
GAGCTCTGCAGCCGGCACCCCCCTGTCACAAAGGGGTTCACGCTCTCATCGTACTGCTCAGGGTCAAACTGGTAGGATGCTTGGGGCACCAGGACCTCCTCTGCAGCTTCCTCTGGTTTCCTCCCCAGCAAAGGTGTTTTCCCTTTCCCAAGCTGGCCCTGGCTGGGCAAGCACTCCCAGGCCAGGGGATCAGCCCTTGGCTCCACCAGCCCTGTGCCAGCCACATCTTCTCCTGACATGACCCGCTCCTGGGAGGCTCTGCCCACATCGGGCACTGGGGCCGGCTCTGCAGTGGGCACAGGGGCAGAGCCAGGGTCAGCCCCACTTCCCAGCACAGCTGGAGCCTGGGTTTCAACCGATGGCTGTGTCAGGGACGAGTCTTTGGGGTCGGTTTCCCCTTTAGTATCCAAGCTGGCTTCAGGGTCTCTGAGCTCCAGTTGAGCCTCATCTTTGGGGTGCTTCCCAGGGGAGCTGTCCCGGTGAGCTTCCCCTACCAGCTGGTCACCATGGCCACTTGGCTCTGAAAAGATAAAAGGAGCTGGTTAAAGCCCTGCCTGTCATGCACCCACTTTTCTTCTCCCCTCCTCACAGCTGCTCCAGGGTCAAATTTTACAGGGGACCCACTGACCCAAAGCTTGACTTCCCCCCTCACCCCAGCGACTGCACAACGTGGAGCCCATGGGTGCCCAGCGCCGGGGAGGTCAGTCCTTGCCCATGCCAGGGCATCACTCTGCCACTGCCAGAGACACGTGGCTGTCGGGAATGTTCCCTGCAAAGTGAGGGGGTCCCCTGCAAACCGTGAGCTCCAGACCCAGCAGCTGCACACGACTGAAGCTCTGTCTCACAAGCTGCTGCTGCAATGCATCAAGGCGAGGAGCCAAAGCACCGAGGAGCCAAAATCCTCCATGTTTGGCGATGGGTTGGGAGGGAAAGGGGGCACAGCAGAGTGATGAGACCCCCAAAGAGCAGCAAACCCAGAGGGAAGGGTCTGTTGGCAGCAGAGCAGCTCTGCCTGCAGAAATCCTGCCTGCACGTTTGTGCCAGGCTCACCACGCTGCCGTCAGAGTTTCTTAATCACAAATCCTGATCCATGACTTAATCACTATTACTCCAATCCCTTCCCCTAAATCCTTTTACTGTTTAATCTTTTCTTTGCTGTCAAGGGATGGGGAAGCTCCTTATCTACCGAGGCATCCTGAAAGCTACACCCACTGAGCACCTAGAGCATCCGAGTGTGCAGGACCAGCAGCTGTCCCTGGCACCACTCTGGGGAGATGCAGCCCAGTCAGGTCCTCCAAGAGCAGAATAAAACCAGGGCTCAAACCAAACTGGTTTGAAAACACGTCTGGGCGATGCAGAAACCTGCTTGTCCCCTCCACAGCTGCCACCCTGCCCTGGCATACAGGTGACAGCCACGGAGGGGGGGTCATGGTGAGTGTGCTCTCCATGCAGGGAGGAGTTTGGGCCAGGGGATACCAACAACAAGCCCCAGGAGACCCACACACATGCAACCCTGAGCACATCTCCTGGAAAGGCTGTTCCTATCATGGGGCATCTGCAACCAGCTCATGTTTGCTGGTGACCGAGTGAGTCACAGGCTGGCAACAGAAAAAAAAGTGAATCAGGCAAATATCTGGTCACTGGGCTAATCCAGGACATGGAGCCAACAGCCCTGACTCAGCTGGTGGCTCGTGGTTTGCATAATTGATCTCTAGGATGCTAAAAGCCATGGAACTGAATCATGAGGGGCTGTGTGCTCCCTGAGACTGCAAAAAGAGCTCCCTCTGACTGCAAAAAAGCTTCCTCCAAATAGAGGTTGCCTCGCTGCCCCAGAAAATGCACCAGTAGACACAAACCAGTGGACACGGACTTGGAGTGCAGCCAGAACACACTCGAGGCAGCGCCTGCCAGGCCCTGCCATCATTAGGAACCAGGAAAACCTCCCGAACAGACCCCAAAGAAAACTTTATTACACTTGCTGTGCTGCTCAGATGTTTCTAACCTCAAGGAGACAGCCCTGAACAGAAGAGCAGACTTCAAAGCCAGGGCAAAAGGCACCTTTTAAATGCATTGTACATTCCCACCAGAAGGTTCTGCAGCCGCCGTTCTCACAGACAGACGTGCATCCTGGTTTCCAACCCCAGCCATGAGTAATTACCTCTGGAATAACAAGCAGCCGGCTGCAAACCACCTCTCCTTGCTGTGATGTCTGCAGGGCGGGGAGAGGAGAAGGGATGGAGCATGTGACCATCACTCAGAACAACCCTTTCTTCACAATTTCTTCACATTTCTCCAGATCCCCTGCCTGCAGCACAGCCCAGCTGAGAGCTGGGCAAATGAAGTATATTGGGACACAGAAGGTGCTGGTGAAGGGCAGCTCAGGAGCTGGCCTAGATTTTGGCAACCTGCTGAAGTAGAATCATCCCTCCTGCAAGCTCAGTGGGTTTTTCCCCTCCTCTGGAGAGGCTCTTGGGTATGAGACATGTATTAATGCCTTGTGCGAGTACTGGCCATGCTCAGCACTGGAGCCCAAGGGAACCAAGGGCAGGGAGCAAGAGCCAAAGGGGTGGCAAGAAGCTGAGCATCCCACGGGAACCCAGGAGAAGGCAGCCGGGCCACACACAGCAGCCACCACACACAAGTTTCCCTTGGGACCTGCTCTTGGAATCACAGAATCGTTTTGGTTGGAAGAGACCTTTCAGATCATTAAGTCGAAACGTTAACCCAGCAGTTCCAGGGCACCACTAAACGGGCACTGCCAGCAGCAAGGCACGCTCAGCACCTCTGGGATCCATCCCAAACAGATCCCATACCAGCACTGTGGACCAGCAGTTGGACCAGCCATGCACAGAGCACAAACCTGCTGCTGCTCCGGCCACTGCACGGGGAGGGGCAATCATAGAGTGAAAATGGAGATTTTATTTTCTCTGAAGAAAACTGTACAGCCAGGCCAGTCTGGCACCACAGTAATAGGCACTTTGTGTGTGTGCATTTTAATTGCTACGCTTGTCTTCCTCGGGCTGCAATTAAACACAAACACCGACACAAAGAGCTCTCCCCCATGCCACCCCTCAGAGGAGGCACAGAAGCTTGGCAGCCGCAGCAGCCGGGATGCAAAGACTCCGCGCCCTTTTCATCCCACGTTCAGTGACCAAGCGAAGCAGCAGCAATGTCCCCACACCCCCGGGATGCCGAGCGCTGGGAGAACAGCCCCCCCTCTATCCCCAGCCCCCGGTTCAGCTCAGGCTTTGTGCCCAGCCTGACTCACGCAGCTCTCCCCTCCCCATCCCGCTCGCTTGCACGGGCTGAGTGCAGGATGTCTGCCCAGCACCCTCAGCTCAGCCTTACGTAGCTAATGACTTTTTTTTCCTCTTTTGGCTTTCCGCTTTTGCTTAACAGCCGTTGATCTATTTTTAAGTCTATTCTGTTAAGAATTAGCATACCGGCAAACGGAGCTGCCGCTAACGCACCGGAAAACACGTGCCCTACATCAGGGTAACAGCACAAGCCAACGAGCCTGCTCCCACTGCTGATGGTTCCATATTTGCTGCTTCTGCTGGTTTCCTTGCACAGAATATCTCCTGGCAGACAAACGAGGAGAGCTTGAGCAGGAATGGGACAGGATTACAGCCTCCATTGCCCAAGATAGCAACAGGAAAACTGTTTGAGTGACCCTGCACGAGTGTAAAGCCTGAACACAGCCCCCTCCCTGGGGTGATGGGACCGGATGGATTTTTGTTCCCTAAGAGCAGAGTTTAATGCACCCAGGTCACCTGGAAGAGCAGCCACCCTCCGAGTCTCTGCTGCTGTCTTACAGGCTTCCAAACTCTGTTTATTCCCAGGCAAGGGTGAGGCTGCAGCTGTAAGACAGGCAGTCAGAGAATCACAGTCATTCTTACAGCCAGCATCCCCAGACAGTCCCCCAGAGCCGGGGATGCTGTGCTGCCCACTGGGGCCAGGGGGATGCTGTGCCAGCCCGTGTGCCAGTCATGGGTCTGGTGTGGCTGCTCCTGGTGCCTGCAGCGTTGGCAGCAGATTCCCAGCAGGCAGGGCAGCAGCTTGGCTGCTCAATGCTGACAAGCAGCCATGACACTGAGTTGCCTCCTCATCACAGCATTTCTCACCGCTGCTGCTCTGCTCCTGAGCTGCAGCCACACCAAAGGGCACGTGCTGCTGCAAAGATGAGGGCTTAACGTATAGATTACCTAAGGCAGGGTGATTTAACCCCCCAGGATGGCTTCTACACCCCACAAACTCAACTGCACCCAGGTGAGCCCTTCCTTCCCTCCACCATTTCAGAGGCACTGGAGAGATGCAGCCAGAGCCCCAGGAGGGAAGGGATGGAGCTGGGTGCAGTCACAGCGGGTTTGGCCCCACTGGCTCCAACACCCTGCTCTCCACCAGCCGGTGAGGAAAAACAGCTTTCTCCAGAGATCATCCCCTCGGCTGGGCAACACTGAGGCCTTTGTGCAGGGCAGGGGCAGCCGCCAGCTCCCTCGCTCCTCATCTCGGGATGCTGGGGCACAGACATACTATGGGGACAGTGACTCCCTGCAGCCTGAGGCAACACGCACCCCTGAGCAGAAGCTTAGGCAGAAATGATCCTCATACCTGCTAGGAAAGCTTTTACCTCCCCTCACCCCTTCACCAGACATTATCCCCCAAAGTAAAGACGCCTCGATCATCCCTTCTTAAACGGGAAGGATTATTCCAAGAGCTGCGATTATTAACCAAGCGCTGCCTCCATCGAGGCAAACAAGGCTGTGTTATCAGGGGGATGGATGGACACCCAGATCCATCCCAACAGCGAAACAAGACCGCAAGAGATGGAGAGCCACAGCACCCTGCTACTGCCAAGGTCACGCAGTATCTGCTCCTGTGTGGTTGGGGCTAGCACAGTCTGACACCAGCTCCACAGGAAGGTTCCCACCCGCTGCTGTGAGCATTCGAGAAGAGCCCAATATTGCAAGTCCCATGGCAGAGGTCCTGCAGCAGCCAGAGGCAGATGGGCAGGAGAGAGTCGAGGATGCTCGGGATGGCCTGGTCAGGACCTCCTGGCCCAGACCCCAGAGAGGCTGCCCTCCTGCAGACACCCCGGGGCTCACAGACATCCTGACATTGCCCAGTCCCCCTGCTCTGCTGAGAGCATTGGAGAGGGGAGGTCTCCTCCCTGCCCTGCCCTGATAACCTCCAGTAGTTATTGCAGAGGTGCTGGAGCTTCAAAGCTTCCTCCCAGCAGCACAAAACCAGACGCAAACACCGAGATCAGCCACAGGCACCATTCGCAATTCCCCCCAGAGAGTGGGGTACAACAATGAGGAGAGCTGCTCCCCAAAAGGCCAAGGGTTAATGGGGAGCTGTGCTCAGAGGAGCAGCAGCCAGTGTGAGATGCGAGGACAGATCATCAGCAGCACAGGACTCTGCCAGCAAAGGAAACGTGCTCCATTTTCAGCAGATCCCTCACAATTTCTCGAAAAATGGAGTTTAGCAGCATCAAGCTTTTGCATCTTTAGCAGCAGCTACACAGCAAAGACACCTGGTCACAAAAAAGAGACCCATGCAATGGATCCTCCACCTCCAACCAGACTGGGGGACAACACAAACCCAGCACCATGATGGCTCCTGTGCAAGGGCAAGCAGGGCACACATGGGGCACCTGTGGGGCAGCTCCCACCAGCCATCAGCGACAGGCACAGCCCTGGGCAGCCCATGGGGGAAGTGGTAGAGGGCAGTTTAACTGGTAAAATGATTCAACTACATCCTCAGTTCCTCTCCCTCAACCCATCGCAGCCATCCCAGATGCAGCCTCAGCATCCTCAGCCCCGCTCGGCAGCTCAGGGGGCCCAAGGTGCAGCCCCTGCCTCCTGCAGCCTCTTGCTCTGTCCCAGCTCAGGGACAGCAGGACCCTGTGACTGCTGGCTGCAGAACAGCACAATGATAATTTTGCCCTGCATAGGCACAAGCCAAGGGGGGAAAATTGACCCTTCTGAGCCTGCAGCACAGCCCCCTCCCTCCAAAGCAATTCAATAAAAAACAACTTTTCACTCAAGTGAGGGAATGGCCCTTTGCTGGTCGCACAGCCCTGAGTGCTGGCATTTGAACCATCCAGGCCATTAACCACAAAAAATGTGTCAGGCATTATTCAAACCCAGCGAGTTCTCCTTGACCCCACCCTGCCTGTCCACATCTGGAGCGGGAACCGAAAGCAGAAGGTGCACGTTGGCTCCTTACCTTGGGTGCTGGGCTCGGGCGCTGGCAGCGCTGGCTCACAGAACTCCTTGAGTGGCGAGCGGGTCGGCGTTTCTGCTTCAGGGGTCTCAAAATTACCTTCGGAGTCCGAGCTGCCGAGGGGGGGAAAAGAATGAGGAATTACCACTTTCGAGGCTAGCTCTGAGCTCCTCCACGCTGCCCACACATCGTGCCAGGCTGGCTCCCGGGCCAGCCGTGGGCATCCTGCGGCAGCCGCTCTCCTGTGCGGTGGGACACGCTAGCGAACGGAAAAGGGAGAGCAGGTGAAACAACATCGGGAGCACCCCCCGAGCACCCCCAACCCTCCTCTCGGCTGAGCCTCCGGCATTGCTTCTGCTGGGTCCTTCCCAAGCTGGCTGAGCATCCACCACGGATTTCCAAGGACACGGCAGCCCCACTGGCATCTCCCCCGCTCCGGGGGCGCCGTTTTGGGAACCGAGCCCCGATGCTCCGGTCGTGGCCCTTCCAGCATCTTCCCGGGAAGCATCTTCCCCGCTCCGCCCGGCAGCTCCGGCCCGGACGCGGCCTCCCACCCTCCCATGCGCGGTGCGGGCTGCGGGGCCCCCCCGGACAGCCAAGCTGATGCCAGGCAGCAAGCGGGCAGCGAGGGGCGGGGGGGCGAGGAGCCGGGGGAAGGGAAGCAGGGACATGTTCGCAGCCTCCGAGCCAGGGCGGGGGGTGCAGGGGAAGGGACTGGGGGGGTGTGGGAGAAAGGGCCGGGGTGCGGTTACTTGCCTGAAGCCCGGGGCCGTGCCCTCCGCGGCCGGGTCCTCCTCGCTCCCACCGTCCTCCCCCTCGGGGCTGCCCCCTCCCCGCACCGCCGACCAGGTCCACCGAGCCCACTGCACCGGCGAGAGGATCTGCCAGGCGCTGAACGCCATCGGCCCGGCCGCCCCGCTCCGTTCCCGGCTCTGCTCCGCTCCGCTCCCCGCCGGGCTCGCTGCGGCCGCGCCACCCCCGCCGCCGCTCAAGGGCCTCCCCCGGACCGTACTACTGGCGGCGGGGAGAGCGCCCGCCCCCCCGGCACCGCCCGCCCGGGAGGGACCGGCCCGTGGAACACCCTCCCGGCCCCGGCTCCGGCCCTGCTGCTGGACCCGGCGGGGAGGTGGAGGGGGAGATGCGGGGCGGGGAGCGGGGCAGCAAACTCAGCCTTTCCCCCCTCCGGGTGATGATAGAAGGCCGCGCCCCTCCCTCCCTCCGTCTCTCTTCCCACGCAAACTCTCAAATGCACCCGTTTCTGCCCAAATGTGGGGTCGGAGCATCCGCTGCGCTGGTTTATGTCCGCGGCTCCCAGCGCCGAACCCGCTGTCACCCCCCCAGGATGCTGCCCTGTGCCCCCCACACTGCAGCAACCCCCCACGCCAGAGGGCGGGGGTGTGTGAAACCAGATCCCCTCTCCCCGATTTATCTCCCATTTATAGGGGCTGCACCTGTGCTGTAACACAGCCGGCGGGATGAGGATTCCTTCCACACTCCCACCCCAGAGGGTCCCTGAGAGCTGCCCCCAGGACGGGGGGGGAGCTGCCCAGGGCAGGAGGGGCTGCCCCAGGTTGGAGGGGGCTGCCCAGAGCCAGGCAGAGCACCTGCCCCTTCCATTTTCCAAGGAAATGCCGACTTCAGCAGCCCTGGCTGATGCTATATCCTTCCGTGGCTGGCAGTTTATTTATTTATTTATTAAACTATTGTTGTTTAAAAATAACAGCCAGCAGTCCCTGCAGAAATAAATGCTGCCATGCTGGCCTCCCTCGAGAATCTTCCCAATAATGAGGGCTCCTGCTCCTCAGTTCATCACCCCCCAGGTTTGCCAGCGAGAGGATCCCGGTGCTGATGATGCCGTGTGGTGTATGGGGCTTTGGCCACGGATCCATTACGGGCAGCGGCGTCCCTGGCTCTGGGCAGTTGCTGCCACAGAGCCCACAGCTCCCCGGAGTCCTAGGCTGGCTCACCCTGCTCCAGCAGGTCCCAGGGGTGACCTGGGAAGGGCAGACAACTGTCCCGCTGCGAAACCAGCCCGGCCCATGGGGAAGAAGCACTGCTGGCCCTCGGCAATGGCACGAAGTGCTCTCGTGGCAGGCCGAGACCACAGCCCGACGCTTCCCCGTGAATCATCAGGAGGAATGCCTCCAAACGGGCAGGGAGGCTCCGGGTCAGACCAGACCCGTCCATCTGGTCTGGCTGCCTCCAACACCAGCCTCCAGCAGATGCTTCAAAGGGCTCATTCCTCACTGCAAAGCATCTCAAATAACCTCCCTACAGGGATCCTTTCTTCCAAGCTTCCATCTGTTGGTGTCCTTATTTAATATATGTGCTGCATGCTTTTACTATCTGGCCTAAGAAAATCTCTTACCCTCCTACGCAATGCTCCCAAACTTCCCCAAAGACACCTCTGCTTCAGCCATAGCAAAGGTACTGCCCGTTCCCACCACAGCTCATGTGTCTGGACCCCAGGATAGGACCCTGACCACAGCACCGTGCTGTCCTCCACACCACCAGAGTCCAGGGAAAAGGAGCCCCGCAAACCTCCTGCTGCCTCCCAGAGCAAAAGGGGACTGAGTGACACTTACAAAGCTTAGCCAAAAACCGAGGCTGAAGCTTAAAGCAGAACCTCAACATCCTGCCGCCTACGTCTGCTGTGACAGAAGCGAGCAGCCTGCTTCCCACCATCTGAAGGAGCAGAGCTGATTTCTGCAGATGAATTTTACATGAGGAGATCTTTGGCGTGAGCCGCTCTGCAGCACCGCTCGCTGCAGCCTCAACGCCTCCTCCTCTCCCCTTCCCTAACGGATCCTCTCTGACTCACAGGACTGGACAGAGCAATGACGTTGGTGCATTTCCAAACAGCTGCCTGGGTGGTGCACAGAGAAAACAGAAATGTGAGGGATGTAGGAGCAGTGGTTGGTGTGGGTGCCAGTGCCTGGTGTGGGTGCCAGCAGCAGGAGCTGCCTCCGCTGCAGAGGAAGGAGCAGTGAAGAATAACGTATAAACCGACTTCTACAGCCCCCCCTACTTGTTGCACAAGGGAACTGGGGCACGAGCAGAGGAAACCAGCAGCATCTTTCCATTACAAAGGCTGCACACACAGTGCGCCCAGTGAGGACCCCCCACTCCCACCCACTGCCCAGAGGAGCTGGATCAGCAGGACTGAACCACACAAACATGAAGACTCCAGAGCACTGGGGCAGGAGGAGACCCGAGCAGTGCAAGAGCAGAGCCTGCTTCCACTTGCTGTTTAGATGAGCAATTAAGAAAATGCCTCAAGTGGCATTTTCCAGCTTGGCACCCAACCCATCTTGGCAGCAACACTGGTGGCAAATCAAACACTGAGGAGATAACCTGACCTTGTCACACCAGTGGCTGTGGCTGCCAAATACTGCTTGGCACAGTCAGCAGACAGAGCAGAGGATGCTGACCTGCTCAAAAAGAGACCTGCCAGCAGTTTCCACCCGCATGGTGAGCTGCAGCCTCACACACGGCAGCTGGATGGGCTGTCCTCTACCCGCTGTCACCTTCTTTTATGCAGGGATGAAGTTCATAGAATCACAGAACCATGAAAGCTCCTCCTGCCTGGCCTCGTGTCCCAGAAACACACAGTGCCCGGTTCCTCTGCTGCCACCACACCCCAGTCCCTGGGAAGGGCAGGGAGCTGCCAGCTGCAGAACAGGTATCCACGGCCACGCTCATCCTGTCTGCAGCTGCAGTGCCCCAGGTTGGAGAAAGGCATGGACCCAGAGTTTCCATTCTCGGCCCTTTCATTAGGCAGGAGAACATCTATTTCTGGCTGCACAGCTTTTCTGGGCACGGCACAGCAAGTCAGCGCTTCCATTTCCAGCTCAGAAATGGATTTTTGGTGGGGTTTCATTCTTCTTCTCCACTCCTGCTCTCTGCTCCTTCACAGCAGGACCAAGGGGTCAACCCTGGGATGAGGCATCACCAGCTGTGCCCCAGGGAAAGGGGCCTTTGGCAGGGGACAGCCCAGAGATCAGATAAAACACAAACTCATATTTCACTGCTATGTAAGTCTCCTTAAGAGCTTGTAATAAGCACTTTATCCACACAACATTTATCTCCCTCAGAAAAGGAGGTGCGACTTGTTTTGTAAGAATATTTATCTGTTGCTATCTTTTACACCACCCTATTCTATTTATCATGTTTTCCGGGGTTAAAAGGTAAATTACTTTCTGTCGCTGCACTGTGAAAAATGCAAACTTCGGGAATTAAGAGAACTATTTGCACCAAGGCCCATGTGCACCAGCAATGACGTGCAGCAAATGCCGCAGAGAGAGATCGTTTCATAATATATTTCCTGACCTTTGCAGTGACACTAGAAAGATTAATGCTGGAACTCCTGCCTGCAACTCACCTGCCCGGGCTGCAGAGAGCAGCCAAGGAGAGGCTTAACCTCTGTCCTCCCTAAGTTAGGAAGGGAATCAGGCCCTAGGAAAGGGCAAGCAACGGGCAAGCAGAAAACCAAGGCCCCAGCCAAGGGCCTGTGGGTCCATTTCTGGCCAGGGCAGCAGCGGCGGCAAGCCCTGGGCACAGCGGCATCCCAGACCATCCTGGAGGGTCCCCCGGACACAGGAGCATCCTGTAGCATCCCTCAGCTGTGGTAGCATCCTGAAGTATCCCCAAACATGCCCCTGGACTGGCAGCATCCCAGAGTACCCCCCAGCTGCAGCAGCATCCCAGAGCAGCCTTCGGGCACGACAGCATTTTGGAGCATCCCTCAGGCACGACAGCATCCCGGAGTGTCCCGGAGCATCCCTGGGAGCTCGGCGGGCAGGACCCGAGGGGAGAGGACGGGAGGGAGGTGCTCTCGCTAGAGGGCACTCCAGGCTGGGATTTCCAAGGGCTGCAGAGATCTCCGAGCTCTCGGGGTGCTGAGATCTGGGCTCTGCCCTGTCCCGGGCGTGAATACGGGAGCTGGGCGGGCAGCCTGTGGGAGAGCCCTGGGGCTGAGCCTGGGGTCGAGCCGATGCCCTCGGAGCAGCCTGGAGGATCCTCTAGCATCATCCCAGCCCAGGCAGGTGCACAGCAGAGACCAACACAACCCTGACGGTGTTTTGAGGGCACGTTCCCACTATCACGAGAGAGGCCACTGCCAAGGGACAAGGTGGGACTGTGGGAGGGCAAATCCATGACCACAAAGTTCCCACATTCCTTTTGCTTCTCCTGACCTTGGTGGAGCCGCAGTCTAGATACAGATCACGGGACCGAGAATCACAACACTGAGTGCCCTGGAATTCAAGGCAGAGAAAACGTGATTTCCTCCTGTCTCACACTGCCACTGCCATCTGCTTGCCAGGGAACACGGGTGACACCCACTGTAGCTGTGCCCTGGAGCACCAGAGTGATGCCCAGTGTGGGACAGTGCTGCGCAGCAGCTCAGCTCCCCCAGGACCCTTCACAGCCCTGGATGTGACAGTTTCCATCACTACACATTCCATCAAAATAGCTCTACAAAAATAGAAGGACACAACTGTCACACAGGAGCCCAGCCACCACCAGCCAGTCTCCGGGCTCCAGCTGCCTTTCCCCACCACACTGCCATCAAATTCAGAAATACAAACATTTGTGGCTGCATTCAAAAGGCTCGATACAAAGACAAATGCACATTTTAAAAGCAACAACCACAGCTGATGCCACTCACATGGATCTGAGCTCAGGCAAAGTAATTCAGCAGAGACATGCGAGTCCCAGCCTGATTCTCACACTGATGCTTTGTGAACACAAGCATCTGCCTTCATCTTCCTGCTCCTTCACTCCCCCATCAACTCCTTTGCTCTATTTGCTAAAAATATTATCACTATGCAGCAGGAATGCTCTTATCAGGTGTTTGTCAGGCCTTGACGCCTTGATTTTAGTCAGGACTCGGCGATATTGGGAAATGCAGGTGGCACCTCTGCACCATAGCCTGGGTGCCAGCAGGGATGGGGCAGTGAGGAGTGAGGACAGCACAGGGAGAGGGGCAAGGGAAACGATAAAGAATGGGGAGGAACAAATCAAAGTTTGCTCAGGGTGGAGCAAACAGGTGGGGAGGAGAAGCAGCTGAGCAGAAAGGAGCAGCTCCAATGCCCACAGTGAACAATGGGATGGGTTTTTCACATGGGAACACCTCTAATTTATGTTTAGGAGACTACCACAGTGAAATCAACGCAAGGCTTACTATTTACTGGGGGAAAACACACTTGTTTTCCTTGTCTGGACCCAGCATTTGCAAACAGAGGAATGTTTGTAAGCATTCAGAAGAGCAGCAGCCTGGCTGGGTGAAGCCTGGCAAAGGCTCCAGGACACACACAGCCGGGCACCGGGTTCCAGTGGCCTGGCCGGTGTCCCTGGGTACAGCCCAGCACTGCCAACGTGGTTTGGTGAGGAAAGCAGCAGCAAAGCTCCCAGCACAGCTCTCCCTGCATCACAGCACAGCTCACTTAACATATTTATATGTTCCAGGAAGTGTTTTGGTTGATTTACAGATAAGATGCCTCCAGTTTTCCTTCTGTTCACAGCGAGCAGCAGCTCCCCCAGCCCCACCAGCCACAAACCTCACACCAGCTCCCACCTCCCTTTCCAGCAGCACCCACAGCCACGCTGCTGGTCCCTGCTTCTCACCCCCAGACCGACCCTGCTGTGAGACACAGGGGGACAGAGCTGCCCCCAGCTTCCCACCGAGGGAAAGCCCCATGCACTGCAGCTGGGAAAATCACTGCTGGGGATGGGGTGTTTGGAGAGTAGGGGGAGAGGAGAGGAAAAGGAGAGCAGAGGAGAAGGAAAATAGAAGAAAGAAAGAAAATGAGGAGAAGGAGAAGAGGATAAAGGGAGGAGAGGTGAAAAGGTGAAGAGAAGGAGAGGAGAAAAGGAGAAGAGGGAAAGAAGAGGGAAAGGAGGAGGGGAAGGAAAAGAGGAACTTTCCCCCCAACTCAACCACTCAAAGCTCTGATTTTTCCTCCTCCCCTGCTGCGAGCCCCAGACCAGTCCCGCCGTCGGAAGCAGCCCCAGACCCCCCCGGACCGCTCCTCCCACCCTCACTCACCGGCGCTGCGGGACCGAGGGCTCCCGGCTCCGCGCCGCCCCCATGGCCGGGGTCTGGGACCGGGGCTGGGACCGGGGCTGCGCTGCCGCCGCGATCCACCGGCCCCGCCTCCCCGTGGGGTGGGCGGCCGGCCCCGGCGGAGGAGGGGGCAGAGCGCCCGCTCACAGTCCCGTGAGGGGACAGGGACCGGGATTGGGGACAGGACCGGGACCCTCACAGCGGGGAAAGGACCCCAGTGCGGGGCTGGGACCCCCTCGGAAGCTGGATGCAGGCAGCTGCCCATCGTGCCACCCAGCAAAGCAGGGCAGCCCGTAGCCGGGGGCTCAGGTGGCGTATGGGGCAGGTGGGTGATCAGCACCGTTGGGAAACGGAGCCTCGTCCCCTCCTATTTGCTCCAGGAAAGCGTCACTTGGTCCTCAGCACCATTTCTGGGCAGCCATCCACCAAACCTCAGCGCCAAACCTCAGCACTACCCTCTTCCCTTTGCATTGTTGTGATAAATGACAATCTGGACGTGCCTTTGAGGATAAAATGGCACCACACGCATGTGGTCAGAGTTGTCTCCTTGCTTATTGACCTTATCTCCACCATGCAAAGCTAAACTCTACACACACACATTGCTTTACTTGTTTTGTGGTTGCAACCCTCGGGAAGGCTGCCCATGGACCTTCTCTTATGACCTGTCCCCAGCCCTCAGTGGCCTCTGCCATGCAAAAAAACTAGCCATGACCTCCGGGCTGAAATCTCCATCTATCAGCACCTTCCACTATCCCCTGGACCGTCTCTCCAGCAGGTCCCACTCCCCAGTGCCCAGCGCTGAGGCAGCGAGGATGGGACAGAGCTGCCGGGACACAACTTTGCTGCCAGGTGATTAATAACAGGTCAGTGCACAGCCTGGCTCTGGAGCCAGCGCCCCGCACACACTCACATCACCTCTGATGGACTCATTCTGTCTCTTTCCCTCCTTTCTTTCACCCAGCAAATTTGACATTATGCAGATTTTAATGATGCAAATTCACCCTAGTCCTGAGAGCTTTACCTGCACCCCAGATCTGCTCGTGGGGGCTGAACATCACCCAACAGGGCTCCCACCAGCCACCAGCACATGTATGAGACCAGAATGGGGTCTGAACTCCTCGTCTGGGGCACTCGGCCTCAGCCAAGCCCTGACAAAGCACCGATGCTGCCCCTCCTCACACCATCCCTTGAAGGAAAAGCCAAACGAGCGGCAGCCCCACATCAGACACAGCCAGACCCCTTCACGGGGAAGATTTAACACAGCAGTTTAAATCACAGAGGTGACCCTGCTACAGAAACATCCTGGCAGAATTTATTTTAATTAAAGTGCCTGAGAGAACATATCCATTTCTGACACCACTTGGGGCTTTTCTCTTCAGAGAAGCTGAAAACTCTGATATTAATCTTAATACCTTTTTTTTGTTGGACAAGGTGTTCTGGCTCAGGTTGCATTATTTTTTGGCAAGAAAAGCACTGACGCCCTTGAAAGCTTTCACCTTTCTAAAAAAAACCCAAACCCCATAAACTGCAAAAAAATATCAAACCCAACCAAATCTTCCTTGGATGACACAAAGTCCTGACCAGCTTTGCTGCCCCCAGTCCATGGACGTGCCCGGTGTGCCCCAGCCCATGGATATGCCTGGTGTGCCCACAGCCATGCACACCAACATGGGTCCCCAGGAGACCCCACCTCCACTGGCACGGGGGTCCAACGGCCCCAACCACCCCAGAGCCCCCAAAATACACCTGCTCAAGGGAGTGTTACCTCTGCTGCTGGCTGCCTGCAGAGCTGCTGGACGAAGGCCGCGGGCGGTCACCGTGGCCAAATCAGGTGACAACCATGTGGGACGTGGCACGGGGCCCTGCCTGTGCCTGCCTAATCCTGAGCAGCAGTGTAGGCAGCACCCTGTGCTCCTGGGCACTGCCAGAGCTCTGGGACATGCTGGCACTGGGCAGGAACACATCTAGACCCTCAGCCTGGAGCACGGAAACCCAGAGCCCTGACTCAGCTTGTGGCAGGGAGGTGAAAGAGCACCTGCCCAAGGGCCAGCCTGTGCCATGGGCATCCTTCCCGAGGGCCCAGCCTTTTCCTTTCCATGCCTTTGGTTTCAAAAGGATTTCCTGCGCACATTTTCAAGTGGTGCCTTTAGAACCTGCCCTTCCCAGTCCAGGCAGCAGTCCCAGTGCCTGCAGATGCTGGAACACCACGGTTCATGGATTCACAGCCTCCCAGAGCAGGCTGGGGCTGCCTGGCACCTGCACATGCTGCAGGGCTGGGAGCTGCATCCAGCCCTCGGGGATTTATCACAGAAATGTGCTTTCAAGAGGCCTTTTCAAGAGCTGGGGATGTGCCAGTGTGGCCGCCTCGGCAGCCCCAGCGCTCCTTGGCAAGGGGCCCTCCCCTGCGAGCTGTAAACACCCACGGAGCCCGGGGAACACGCAGACTTCCCGGTCAGATGTTGCAGGGGAAGAGCGGGAGGGGGAAGGCACCAAAATCAAATGAGGGTTACATAGCACCCCAGGAGAGAAAAGCAGCTGCCAAACCCCCAGAAGCACAGAGTGCCCCCTCCCTAGAGCTCCCTCAGTCCAGCAAACATCAGCCAAAACCCAAAGAAGCTTTCCCAGCCCCTCAGGACAGCAGTGAGGGTCTGCGTCACCATCTCCAAGCCACAACCTCAGCCTCAGAGCTGTGGCAGGTCTTGTCCAAGACCCCTGGGAGCCCCAGCCCAGGCTCCAACCACAGCAAAGCCCTGTTCCGATGGTCTGGAGACAAGCACGGCTGGTGAGATGCTTCACTTCCCAGCTGTGTAGTGTCACAAGACCTTCAACAGTCACAGCCAATGCCAGGAAATTCTGCCAGGAAAGCCATTCCCTGAGGGCAGTGGCTGGCAGTGCCCAGAGGCTGTGGGACAGAGGCTGGCAGAGATCAGGCAGGGCTGCAGAGCAGCCAGATGTGCCCCAGCTGTGGGATCCTACTCACTCCAAGGGCAGCAGCTGGAGCTCCAAGATTGTCCCACTGCTTTGCTGGTGGAACTCAGCTCAGGTGGGGCCCCTGCACCCCCTGCCCAGCCAGCACCCCGAGGAGCACTGGGACCAGCAGTGGGGTGGCTGCAAGGAGGCAGATGGTAATAATTACCTGTGTGCTAATTCCATGGAAATTTCCATGTGCCTGGGAAAGAGGCACACCAAGTCCTCGCTGCTGCCCGGGCAGAGGTTCACTGTTGTTTCTTGGGACTGTGACTAAGAGCCGGGTCTGTCACATGGATGGTGTTTAAATGCCTCCTTGGAGCCTCCCATCTAAAAGCCACTGGCTCTAATCTTGCTGGGAAGTGACTCTGCTGGGCTGGGGGGTGGCTGGGGGGGAGCACCAGGAGCATGTCACATCTGTGGTGGGCTCCCAGCACCCCAACTGGCACCCACCACACCGGCAGAACTGCAGCAAACCAGAGGAGGGAGGATGCTGTGCCCGAGCCCTTGCTCAGAGCATGGATGGCATCTCCCCTTCCAGCTTCCTGAGAAGGTCCCACAAGTGGGCAGCCCCTGGGAAAGCAGAGTGGAGCTGGGTGCCAGCACACGGCATCACGTCACAGCCTGGCAGCTCCTCCTTAGCAACACAAACAGAGCCACAACACCGACCTCGGCGGCAGAAAACGTCGCAGCCCAGCGCGAAGGCTCTGGCTGGGAGCCCAACGTGGCCCCGGTCGCCTGGCAGGTGCCAGTGCCATAGGAACACACCACGAGATCCAGCTCTCTGGCAGGGCAAAGCAGGGAAGAGGTTGAGATACTCAAAGGTGTCTTCCAAGGTCTGCCATCGCAGGGGGGCTGGAGACCAGCTCTGTACCCCAGGGTGGCCAAGGAGCCCTCGCTCCCTGCGCTCCTCCCTCCAGCCTGCTGCAGGCAAGCTCTGGTGAGCATCCCAGCCCTCAGCTCCCTTCTCCTTCCTACCCGTGCAGCCGCAGACTTGTCCCGGGCTCCGTCACCCTCTGCTACCTGTCCCCGGGCTCCCTCGAAAGCCTCCTGCGTGAGCAGCCGCCTGGAAAAGGAGCAGGGAGGAAGGAAGGGGATGGACAGTGTGGGGAGGGCCCGAGTGTCTCAGCACCCTGCAGCTCAGGGGGAAGGAAGGAGGATGTTTTGCAATATTTGGCAGCACTTCCCTGGGCAGGGAGGGGAAACCAGCGGGGCCGACGGCACTGGGAGAGCCAGCCACGAGCACCGGTACCGGAGCCTCTCGGGCGAACGCCTGGATCTTGTGCCGTCTTCTGCCGGGGCCCCACTGGTGTCATGCTGTAAAAATGTGCTCTTGGCTGGAATTTGGCAGCCTGGCCTCTGACGGGGAGGAAAACTCTCCGTTTACAGAGGGAGTGGGAGCCGTGGTCCTGGGGCTGCAGGGAGAGGAGATGGGGAGCTGCTCCCGAGCTCCCTTAGCACAGGGGAAGGAGGGTTGGGAGTGGTGGACGTGCCTGTGGATTGACACACGGGAATCCTGCTTCCCTTATCTGCCCCAAGAGAGGGCAAGACATGAGGATGGGAACAGACAGAGCCACTGAGGCTGAGCAGGAGGTGGCATCACCCAGAACACAGGGTGACAAGTCTGGGGCACTGGTGGAACAGGAGTTTTAGCTGAGGGCACATTTTGGAAAAGAGGTGTTTTCCTTCGAGGTGTTAAAGGCTTGGCTGGGGCTGTAAAGGGCTCCTAGAACCAGGGCACAGGGATGGCAGCTCTGACGAGCATCCCTGCATCCTGCAGCCTTTCCTCTCCAACCATCTCCTGCTCTCCTCTCTGGACCAGACCCCCTCTCTGCCCCATTGCCCACATTCCTGAGGGCATCGCAGCCCTCAGTTTGCTCAAGCCCATCTGCAGTGTGGTCCCCAAACATCACACTGAGCAGGACTCAGCCCACCACACACACAGAAATTAGCTTAAGCCTTTCAATGAGATCAACCCCTGGCATCACCCAAAGGGTTACCCAGCCCCACCCTGGCTGCAGAGCCACGGACTGGATGCGGCCCCTGGTCCAGCTCCCGGCTCCTGCAGAGGGAGCGCAAGGAGCAGGAATGGGCCAGGAATCTGCAGCCATTTCATCCTCGGGAAAGCTGCTGCTGCTTCCCAAAGGGAGGGGAAAACTCTTCTCAGACAGGGAACTGCCCTCCGCAAACAGATTCTGCAGCATGTTCCCACAGCCTTAGGCTGGACTCTGGTCCTTGCCCTTTGTCCTCCCAGAATTAACTTTCCCAAACACCCCCGGACCTGCAGCCGCTGCACAGACCCTGCAAAGCAGAGGGAATAAAACCAGTCAAGCAGCAGAGCTCCCACTCCTTCATCTTGCTTGGCTGGCCATAGAGTCCTACCTGTACCAGAACCCATGCTCAGCCCCCAGCCCGTGCCAGCCCCCCCAGAGCCCCCATGTCCCCAGGTTTGGGGTAGGGAGGCTGACAGGGCTGCGGAGCTCCCGGAGCTCTCCTCAGCAGAGGGCAGTGGCGTTCTCCCGCTCTCCTCATTGCTGGCCCAAGTCCAGCCTCAAACTCCCATCGCCCAACTTGCTCTTTCTTTCCAGCTGAAACTTCCTGTTAGTTATCGTTTTCATCCTTTACCTCTTCAGCAGTGCAGAAAATTGGCACTTAATCCTCCCGGCGAGGCTGCGTGGTGGCAGCTTAATGACCCTCGTTGCATCATCCCGGCCGCATCTCGGTCACTGAGCTCGGCCTCGCGTCCTGTTAATTCCCCGTCCACTCTTTGTTTATCTGCCCTTTTCAGGGATGCTGCTTATGCTCAGCTCCAGGCAAGAGTCCTGGAGAAAACTCAGGAGAGGGATGCAGGGGTCCCTCCTGGTCTGCATTCAGGGAGACCCGGTTTCCTGCAGCTCTCCATCCTCTTTTCCTTCCCCAGCTGCTCAGCAGGTTGCTCCAGACCCAGGCCATCTCAGCATCCCATCTTTGGTGTTGTGTGCTGTAGAATGATGTTGCAACTCTGGGAGCTTCCTGGAGCATTGAAAATCAGTCAGAAACTTGAGCCTCTGGTTGCAGCCCTGACTTTGCCAGTTGTTTTCCAAGAGCTGGTCCCAAGCATCTGGCCCTGCATGAGCTGGAAGGATCCCAGAGCGTATCCAACAAAACCAGAGCAGCAAGGACCAAGACCAAGTGGCACCCTGACCAGAAAGCTTATAATAAAAACAGATTTTTAGCAATCACCCAAACAGTCTCAGCTTCACTCCAGTTCCCCTATTGCATCATTTGGGGCAGAGATTGCTGCACAAGCACCTGAAATAATTGGTATTTGGAGCATATTAAAACTCCACGTGCAGCTCATGCTGCAGGCAGGGCCATGTTACGGCAGATGAGTAAGATTTTCCAGGTGAAAAGGAAAGGCACACACCTCTTGTTTCAGGGTGTTTCTGAGCACTGCCAAAGAGGAGCAGAGCAAGAGGCCACTGCTGCCCCAGTTGCACCCAGCTGCCTGCTCCAGCAGGGAGTTGGCTGAGCACCCACAGGGTGGTGGGACACTTCTCACCCCATCAGGGACCTTAGGATCACACCAGCGGGAGCAGGTCCCAGCAGATCTCCCCAGAGCTCAGAGGGATGGGTTTGGATGCAGGTTCCCAGGGCAGGGCTAAAGGCAGCACCTCCTGGATGAGCTGTAAGGAGGTGGGTTTTCTTCCTATTTAATACATCACCACTCAATTTGCGTTGGAGCATGGAGTCCTTCCAACACTCAGAATACAATGAGTTAGTATCTGCTGCTCTGGAGTTTGTATCCAGGCTGGAAACCCGGCCAGCTGGGAGCACGCTGGGACCAGGCTCAAGTACAAAGAACAATGGGAAGGCACGACGAGGGGCGGCTGGAGCAGCAGGACCCAGCCCTTGGTGACAGCCCTGCATCTGGGGCTGCTCAAAGCTCTCTGATTCTCCACCTAGAGAGGATCACAGCTTCCAGACCCTCCTTTTAACTCTGCGCCTTGTCCCCTCGCTCCCCTTTGCTGTGCTTTCAGGCGGTGGGCTCTGTGTGCCAAATGGGATGCTGGGGAAGGCGCTGCTGCCTGGATGGGCTCCAGATGCGATGCAGCTAATCCATTTTTACAGCCGGGAGCAGGTGTCTCGTGCATCACAAGCAGCCAGTTTAAAGATCACTCCTCATTTGGCCACAAGCACTGAAGAGGTCTGAAGGCATCAGCCACAGATCGATGCCCACCAGCTCCTGAAATGCCTTTTGGGTGCCCCACGAGGCCGTGGTCCAGCACCTCATGTCTCTGAACTACCCAGTTATCACCCATGAGGCCCTGGGTGCAGCTGCAGTATCAGCAGCATCCCCCAGCCAGGGCCACTGGGCTGTAAATGTGCCCACACCTCACTCAGGTGCTTCAGAGCCCCTGCCTTCAGTACAGCCCCCTGAAGGCTTCATGGCCTGACCTGCATACACGAGGTGACGATCACAGCAGCAGGGCTGTGGAGAAGCTCCTTTTTCCCTACACTTTGCCCCCATTCCCGGGCTCACCTTCGCTCCACAAACAAGGATGTGCACAAGCAGCGCCACGTGTCTGGTGGTGTGAGACCCACAGCAGGCTGGGGAGAGCTGGTACCTGCGGGGAGAGAAGAAAAATATCTGCTGGTGGAGCCGGAGATGGGAAAGGCCACAGGGTTTGTTTTCCATCCCCAGACCACAGCAATGTGGTGAGCGGAACCCGGTCAAGAAACCCCATCCAAACCCACAACTCCCGGGGTTGCTCTGGGCAAACAACGCCTCAAAAGGGACCTCTGTCCCTGCCCTCCCAGTTCCCGCTCTGGCAGGGAGAAGGGACCCGCTGCCAGGGCTTTGGCACTGCATCCAACCTCCCCAAGAGCCTCGACCATGTCACCCGGTCATGGCAGGACCGAAGTGCAGTCCTGGCACTTGCCACAGGTCACAACCCCATCCCCAAAGCAGCCAAAGTTCCTGGTCCTCAGAGGAGCTGCAGTCACAGCCCCTCCAGCTCTGACAAAGACAACGGGTCCTGGGGTCTTGGGGGCACCTCAGGAAAGGGACCATGGGCTTCCAGAGCTCCAGCAGTGAGGAGCAGCCCTGGCCAGGGAGCTTCTCCACAGCCAGCCCTAGCACGCCTGAGACAAAGAGCCATTGCTGGATTCAGCTGCCCTGGGTATTTTTTTCCCTCTTCGATGAATCACCTGCTAAAAATATTATAAATTGAGTCGCTGGCCAGACCTTTCACTTCTCTGGAAGCAAAAATATTTATTTTACTCAGGCTGTGCCTGTGTTTTAGCAGAACTTTATGATCAATTTCTGAGGAATGTGCCATGCTGTATATTCAAATTACAACTTTTTTTGGCTCGCAGCATAAATTTAAAGTGTCTTGTTTAAGGCACAACTGTTGTGCTGCCAGAAAAATGCGGTTTCAGCTGTTTTTTTTCCCCAAGCACCAGTTTTGCCCAGTGGATGGTTATTGTCACCCAGGTGCGTGCCTGTCCCCAGGGGCTGGTGGCACCAGCAGCTATCAAGGGGTGCAGGGTTGGCTCGCTTAGACTGGGAGCTTCCACTTCCATGGGAAAGGCACCACTTAATTAACAGAATCACCACAAAAATGGTGTACAGAGGGGTCTGGGCAGATGGAGTTTGTCCTGGTAGCACCTTCCTCCTCCCGGGTGTGCAGTCGAGTCTCCTGGTGGTGCTGGAGCCGGGGTTGGTGCCAGGCTGGTTCAGGGCTGGCTCCTGACTCCGGTGCCTGCGGCTGTTGCCCTTGCTCCCATGCCAGACACGCCTTCCCTATAAATCTCTCCCACTCCCATTTGAATTTAGGAAGGAAACAAGAGAAATTTCATTTTCTTGCTTGAGGGCAGAGAGAATAATGGGATCTTTATTCTCCAATAATTAAGTTGATTTTTACATGGGTTTAATTTACACTCCCTTCCAGCCTTCCCTGCAAAGCGACATCTCTGACAGGAGTGGGGCCTTTGGGTGGGTGCTTGAGGGGCTGGGAACTTGCTGGGGGTGGCACAGGGCCTGGCAGGGCTGTCCTGCGTGCAACGGCTGCCATGCTGCAGCAAACCCAGCCACCACCTCTGCAGCAGCAGCAGAGCAGCAAGTCTCGTTCACTGCAATTGGAAAAGTGAAGAGCAGGAGGTTAAAATCAGCCCTAGGGCTGCAAGGTCCAAGTCCCAGCTTGGAGCAGCTCTCCTGGTGGGCATCAGCAGCATGCCCGGGCTGTGCATCACTCCAGTGTTGAATGGCCCAGCTCCACCCTGACTGAGGCACCAGGGAGACAAACACACCCTTGCAGTTGGTCGTGTTATTGGCAGAGAGGCCAAATACACCCCTGAAGCCTGTGGTTAGCAAGGGGTGAAGACACGATGCATCCACAGGAGTGTGGCTTCCCACA
This sequence comes from Brachypteracias leptosomus, assembly GCA_013401335.1. Classification (NCBI taxonomy): domain Eukaryota; kingdom Metazoa; phylum Chordata; class Aves; order Coraciiformes; family Brachypteraciidae; genus Brachypteracias; species Brachypteracias leptosomus. The sequence continues at coordinate 432,802 of VYZX01011612.1, forward strand.
GGAGCCCTCTGCAGAGTGCTGGAGATGGAGCTGGGCATGGCCAAGAGATTGCCTTGACCTGTCTCTCCTCTTCCCAATGGAGAGGCAGTTGGTGTGCAGTTGGAGCTCTCTTCTTCCCCATTGCAGCCAAACAGCTGGAGATGCTTCACCCAAGAATGAATTCCAGGGAGCCAAGCACAGGAGCCCATCACCAGCAGCTGGGATCCTCTTCATGCCAGAATCCTGATCCCACAGATGGGAGCTCTCCCCACCACTGCTCCTGCTGGACACGTGCCCTGTGTCTCTGCCTCTGGTGCTGCCATCTCGGCCTCGCTGTCAAGGCTGGGAAAACATGTCCTGGCTCTTCCCTGCAGCCATCCAGGTGCTATCCTTGGCAGAAGGCGTTCAGAAACGCTGCAGTCCCCAGCACAAAGCTTTGAGGATGGGACTCAGCTCAGCCCCTCAGCTGCCATGTGAAGGGCAGGAGATGAAGCAGAGCCCCAGGAGCAGCATCTGGTCCCACCGCGGTTTTGCCTGTGCCGGATATCGCAGCCACGCTGCAGAGCACACACAGCACGTGGGGATGGGGCTCCAGACTGCCTGGAATACTCACTGGATTAGCTGGGCTGAGCTGAAGTGGCACCAGTTGCACAGAGGCTCAAGGGATCAGCTGCTGATGGGACGTGGCAGCTCCTCTGAGTAGGGGAAGGGGGTCAGGGTCCAGGAGCATCCCACAGAGGCAGGACTGTCAGTCTGCCTGTGAAAGGAAGAGGCACACACGGATTTGCACACCCACACCACACTCCCAGCAAGCAGAGAAAGAGGGAAAACGGTGTTTCGATCAGATTTTTAACAACATAAATACATACAGCCAAAAGCTGATACTGCTGCAGAGGATGATCCTTTGTGGGTGCTGGGAAACCCTCACCACAAGCACAATCTCCCCGGCAGAGCAGGAAAATGCAGATACAAATGGGGAACTGCTGTGTTTGCACAGTGCTCATGGGCCATGGATGGTGAACAGCCCCCGTGGCACCCAAAAACGCAGCCCTGTCATCAAACCCCGCGGCAGCACCCACCGACCATGCTCCAGGGCTGCTCCACAAGTGTTCATCGGCTGCGGCACAAAGAGCCCGTCCCCGCGTCCTGCGCAACAGGCTCAGGAAGTTTCTGTCCTCGGCTGGAACCCCTTTGGTGTGGGAGAGCCTGGAACTTATTACAAATCGCTTAAGTAACTTTGGCTCACTCGAGCTAATTAAATTGGTTTCCCTGGCTATTCCAAAGGCTTGAAACCACCAGTCGGCTCCCAGGCTCGCTGCACAAAATTAATTACAGCAAATGATAACTTGGCAAGGACAAAAAAAGAAAGTCTCTGTAGTGAGGAGCAGACCCAGTGCGGGGGGTGCTCGCTCAGCACGTGTCTGTGTGTGCTGTGAGGTGTTTCAGATGCACCCTCATGCAGGGGTGGATTTCAGCTCACCCCTAACGTCGTGTTTAGGATCAAACACTTTGCCAAATCTGGGCATAAAAATAAAATTGGAAGTTCGGTGCAGAAACAGAGTAAAGGCAGGGACCTCTTGGTTTCCATAGGAAGCTGAATTAATAGCTTGGCAGAAGGGGTGCATTTCCATTTTTATACAAGAATTTCCTCCTCCTCCTGCAGAAAAGAAATAGGGCTTGTAAGAAATAGGAATTGGGACAGTTCTCCAGAACCTGGCAGCAGGCTCCAGAGAATCCCACGAGGCGTGTGTGGGCCAGGGGGGCTTCCAGCTTTCCAACAAAACCCGAGTGGCCCAGCACATGGCTCCTCAGTTCCTCGAAAGCACTGCTGAGGGGACCACGGGGAGCCAGCACCAGCAGGTCCAGGAGTGTCACAGCCCAGGGGCTGCCTGCTCCCCAAACACAGCCCTTTCACACTGTGTCCAGTTGGACAGGCAGGATCCTCCTCCTGGAACAAAGCCGTGAGTTGCAGAAGGGGAGGTGGGCTTTGGGGGTTCTCCACATCCTTGCTCCTTAGGCTGGTGGAGCTCCCCCAACCCCCACAGGAGGTGAGAGCTCAGCGATGCATTTACCCAGCATTAAGCAACATCCCTGGCAGAGATAGGACAGAGCCCGAGCCCGACCTTCTCCCCCTTCCCAGCACGATCCAAAACCATAACCTTGACTGGCTGCAGTTTTCATCCATCTGCAAAAGCACATTAAGGAGGGAGAGAAAGGTTGGCAGCTGACCACAAACCTACTCCCCAGAGAGGTCCTTACCTGACTCTAACCAGATGCTGTTTATCAGCCTGAGCACACAGTACATGCCCGATGTGACGGAGACAGAAAAAATACAAGAAATGCTTGTTATGCTCGGGGCTTCGGGGGGTTTTCATCCTCGGGCCGGATATACAAGTTCCAGGAGAGGAATATGCGTCCCTGGAGTCCTGGGCTGAATCTGGATTTCATATGTTCTGTAAATGTGCTTTACTTAATACAGGAATCAAGAAAGGTTTTGGAATTATTGCACTGGAGAGCTTGATTGCATAGCTCAGCACGGGCTCAAGGAGTAGCTGCAGCTCTCTAATGTGTCAGCCCCTCGGAAAGGGCAGGACGGGGCATTTTGGTTGCTCGGTTTTGTCTTTGTTCTCCAAACACTGCCCTGGAGCATGTTGAAGCCTGAGGGAAACCTCCAGTGGAGCCTGGCCCAGTCCTGCCTGTATCCCTCAGCTGATCTCCCTTTGGATTAAGGCAACAAAACTCAGAGGACCAGAGAAGAGGGTCCTGGACAGCAGTAGAGTCCCAGACCTCGGCCCTGTCAGTGGTGTTGCAAAGCCAAGGGGATGCTGAGTTCAGCACAGGTTGGCATGAGGAGAATCAGCCAACACATGGGACATGAGGGTGAACCACCAACATCCCTTTTAAAGTCACCACTGGAGCTATAAAGTTAGAAAACCAGGAGCTGAGTTTTGGCTTGTGCCAGAATGGGAAGACAAAAGAGGAGCTGTCCAGGCAGGGGTGCAGCATGGCCCTGGCGTGTCCTGGCACCAGGAATCTTGGTTCTGAGTCCTCACAGAGCCTGAGGAAGCTGCTCAGAGCAGCACAAGAGCCAGGGCTGGGCTGGGGGTGGGAGAGGACGTGCTCCGAAAATCAGGGCAGGAGTAATGGGAACATGGTAGAGATCCAGCCCAAGCGAAGACAGATGTCTGCACTGTGAGAGCTACGATGGGGCTTCAACAGACACACATGCACAGATCTGTGTGTTTATATAGATGTGCATGTGCCTTTTCAGTATCAGCTTTTAAAGATCTAGCCAACACATTTTTGCTATGTCAATGTAACTTAGCTGAAAGCTGCAGGGCATTGGAGAAGCATCTTTCCCTTGTGTATCTCAGGGCTCCCCTGAAAGTGTCATTGTCCCCATCCACGCTTCATTGACAGTTCCACAGACCATGGTGCTGGCAGCCCAGGCTGCAACACCTCCCATGAACCTTCCAGTTCAAGAAGACCCACAGCACCAGACCCGGGACAGGACCCCGCTGCCAGGAACCTGCCCATCCCAGGGAGAAAAGCACTGTCCATGTGTTGAGTGGTCACTCACCATGAGAGAGACTTTCCACTCCGCCACCCCAACTCCCTGTCTCCCCCGGGCTCATTTTTCACTCCCACTCATTCCCTCTGTCATCCGTGTCTGGCCAGAGTCATCGCAGCCAGGAAACAAAGGCAACACCAAAGGGAACAGCTGGACCAGGTTACCACAGGGCTGGACCACAGGGGCTCACTGGTACCCAGACAGTGTTTGGGATGCCCATAGCCCGTGCCCACTCCTCTCTTACCTGGGCAGAGCCAGCATCGGCAGAAGCACGTGGGATACTTGGAGCTGCTCCTCTCAGAGTGCACTCGTAGCTATGGGGCATCTCTTCTGGGTCACCCCTGGCCAGGTCCCGGGGCTGGTCCCACCATGGTCCCCAGCAGCCAGGCAGGGCTGTAGAGCTGGCAGCAGGAGCCCCATGCCCCGGGCACGCTGTGGTGCTCTGCCTGCAGAAAGCGTGGTCGCTTTGGAAAGCGTCCCAGTTCCTCTGGCTGGAGGTATTTAGGCAGAGGCCACTGGAAAAAGTGATGTGCTCTCCATGCTTACGTGCCACAGGCAGCCGTGGGCCAGCAGTGTTAATCACCATGTCAGGGTGCCAACGATTACACAGAGCCAAGCTGGAGCTCCCTGACTCGCAGGGGAGCACCCTGTCCTGCCAGCCGAGGGGTTCCTGCCACCAACAGCACAAACACACTCGTTTTTCTTCACTACCTACTGGAAATCATCTCAAACAACCTGCAGATTGTCCTTGGCTGGCACAAGACGCAGTTGAAGCCACACGCTGGTTCTGTCACCCCCCAGGAAGATGCACACACATTCATACACATGTCTCAGATGTTCACACCTAAAGCTCCATCACACCCTCAGGTGCATGTCCCTCAAACACAGCCACATTTCAGAGCACCAGCAGCACCAACCCACAGTCCCCCAGTTCCTCCATTTCCCTGCAGTCACATCTCGCTACAGGACACACAACTCCTTCTGCTCCTGAGCATCTCACATGAGAGGCTGAGCTGAGAGCAGATGACCTCTCCTTGCAGCTACCAGAGTCACCACAGCTCACTCACATCTCTGGTTCTCCTCCTGGGGCTGTTTCCTTCTAACCCCATGGCTGGGAGTGGTCATGCTCCCCAAGAAACAACCTTCTGCCTTGTCCAGAGCCAGCACCCCTAAATACACCCCAACAATTCTCTTTGCCACTTACTTGCCTGATTGGAGTTGGGGCCGCATTAAGTCCTTGAAGTCCCTCCTTGCCTTACCCAGTTGAGCAGAGAGAAAGACAAAGGAAAGAAGAAACAAGGCACAAAGCACCATCACCAGCTCAGAGCCCTTTAGCTGGGCTTTTATAGCCTAGGAGGTAACTGATTGCTAATTAACTCAGAGTAATCAGCACCATTGCAGAAGTTAATCTGGTCACCCCCTAAACATGTGTGCCTAACTCCGAGGTTGATTTTGCCATGGGCTGGGGTCTAGAGAAGACCTAAACGTGTTGATGTGCTTGGAGCAACATCTGGAGCAGCCCCTGTGCCCCCTGGGGTTCTGCTCCTTGCCCAGGTGTTGGCTTTTCCCTGGGTGCTTGTGCAGAGCTGTAGGTATTGAGGGGTGCCCCTTGCCCCCCACTGCCTCTGGGTGCCCCTCCCTCCATCGCTTCTCCCAGCAGATCCACAGGGATGGACCCGCCCAGCCCCAGCCCCTGCTGGAGCACCTTGGGGATAGTGAGGGAAAGACGCTTCTTGGAAGGGCTGAGAAATCTCCCATGCCGTGGAATCCAGTGCGGGAACAGCGTCATGTCCCAGGAACACCCCGTCCAGGAGATCCCAGCCCAGGGCTCCTCGCAGGGTGCTGAGGCAGAGGGTGACAAACACTCCCCTGTGTGTCGGTGCCTCCCCGCTCAGCCCAGCGTAAATCAGGGCAGCATTAGAGCCTGCTGGCAAAAGATGAAGCGATCTCCACACTCCAGCCACCCCAAGGGTATTAATCAGGCTGAAAATCTAAAACCACCACAAAACACACCATCTATGGGGTGTGCAGCGTCGGACACTCTCTCTGGGAGCTGGGCCAAGTGCTCGGTTCTTGACTCTTTCCTAAGTACACCACTAGGAAAATGCATTATCTCTGGAGTGCTTTAAGACCATTTAGAGCTCAGAGCAAAACAATCCAAGGCACCTGCTGCATTTTAATGATTCTTCTCCATCACCCATAGGGATGTTGAGATTTAAATAACTGCCCTGCAGCCACCTTCCCACCACGGCTCTGGGAAATCTGGCATCTGGGGTGTCTGCACAAATCCTCCCATTTCGGTGTTTTAGAAGATGGGCACAGTGACAAGGGGTCCTGCATCCCTGCGTGAGGACAAGCTCTGCTCCCTCGGGCACAGCCATGGCTGCCCAGGTGGGAGATGTCGGATGCAGCAGCCATGGCCCCCAAAGATTCCCCTTTCTGTGGGCTGGGTTGTTTGCACAGAGCTTCCCAAGCAGCTGAGGACAGGAGGAATTCTTTTAATTGGGAACCATCCTCACTATGAAAGCACCCAGGGTTGTGCAGAGGGTGGCATCCCTGCATGGGCTGCGTGGGCAGTGCTGCCAGGGAGCCCCAGACACCCGTGAAGGACACGGCAACGGGGCTGACCTGGGGTGAACGGATGCACCCTGGTAACAAGCACAAAGACTTAGTCATGCTGGAGCCTGAAGAGCAGACTTGATGAAGAAAACATGCCCCTTGCATGGCTGTTCCCTACCCATAAAGCTATAAACCCCTTTCAAATGCTTCATCTCCCTAACTTTTGGATGTCATTAAACTCTTTATTAATTTACTCCAAATGTCTTCACTCGTATTCCAGCACAGCTAACCCCATCAAAAGGATGGGAGCGCAGTGCTTAGACAGCACTTCTTCTCTTCAAAGCCTGTTACCGAGATTAATTGCTCCTCTCAAGTCCTCTGTGAAGGAGGTATGTGGGGATAATTGTTCTGAATGCTGGGAGTGAGCTGAGAAGCAGGGTCCAAGGTAAAGTCAGGACCTGAGCTGGCACAGCCTGGCAGGTACCAGCTGCGGGCACAGAAGGATGAGGGAGCTGCAGGGGAGGCCCTGGGGACTGCGGCTCCATCTCTGATGGATAATCCCACAGCTCCTCGTGCAGAGGCAAGGCCAGGGTGGGCAGTGAGGTGCCAGGGCAGAGCCACAGCCCCAGGGTCCCTGGCACCCCCCTTCCCCACCATCATTCTTTGGGCAAGTGCTGGGCTTGTCCTCGGGCTCCTGCTGCTCTTCCCTCACCGCTGCTGCCGGCCAAGAGCCATGTGCAGGCAGAGGTCCCTCCTCCTTCCTGATTTATCCCATGATGTCACCAATCCCAGTCCTTCCTGACATCACCAGTGACATCACGAGTCCTTCCCCACACTCCTGGTGTGGCATTGGGGCTGAGCAGGGGAGGACAGTGGAGCTCTGCCCACCGAGCGGCTCCAGGTCCTGCTCTCCACGGCATTAAGGGGTGGTCGGCAAAGCTGGGACACCGGCTCTCAGGCTGCACAGCTCCCCAGAACCCTCCCCATCAGCCCTGGGGGCTGCACAGGCTGGGATCCATGGGATGGAGGATCCTGTGGGAAGTGCCGGGAGCCCAGCCTGGCTGTGCTGGATGCCAACACCACTGGCACAGAAGTGATGCTAGCCGTTAGCACCAGCGGTGCCCGTGCACTGAGGCCAGATGTGCGCGCTGCCGAGGCTGACAGGGTACATCTGGTCCGGGTTTGGGTTTCCATCACGGAGTTCACCACATCCCCCCCAGCCGGCTGGAGGCAGGGAGCTGCACATCTGGAAGCAATCGCAGCTGTCACGCTTCAAGGAGATACTGCACCGCAGAGAGGAGAACCCGATCCCGCGCCCCAGCACCCCCCTCCCGCCCGCCAGCCCCAGCAGATGAGGAGAGCACCAGCATCCCCTGCAGAGAGCCGCATCCTGCCGGGTGCTGAGCCCCTCCCAGCAAGGGCACCTCGTCAGGAAGAGGCAAGGGGCCAAGCCCCATGGTGGGGAGTTGGCTCAGGCCAGAGACACCCCCAGCTCCACACTGGAGCAGGAGGGATGCTGGGTTGGATATTGGGAACAATTTCTTGGTGGGCAGGGCTGTGCCAGGCTGGGCAGGGCAGTGATGGATCCCCCATCCCTGGAGGGGTTTCAAAGCTGTGGAGATGTGGTGCTGAGGGCCAGGGGTTGGTGGGGCCCTGGCAGGGATGGAGCTGGGATGCCTTTCTGTTTAATTAACTGCCCCGTGCTTTCCCTGGCTCGGCGGGTCCCGGGAGCACGGTCACCACGCAGCGTTTCTGGCAGGGAAGGAGCACTTGCTTCTTTATGATATGGAATAGTTTCAGCATTAGTTATTTCTAAATCATTCTGGTTTATGAGCAACCTGACAATTTGGCAGAGGCAGCAGCCTGGGGCTGTACCAGGTGCTAATAAAGCCTCGAGAAGAGCTGTAAACCCGAGCTGGCAGCAGGCTGCTGGGGAGGGGGAGCTGCTGGGGAAGGGGGGCTGCTGGGTGGGCACCTCCTCTCCTGCCTCCCCTGGAGCACTGAGCAGTGACGGCAGGAGGGGACAAGCATCCCAGCCCGCTCTCCTGGCAGCAGCCAGCTCCTCCTCATCCCACTCTCACCTCATTCATCTCCCAAAGCATCTCTGGGTACCACCCCAAGCAGCCCGAGGTCAGGCAGGGGCTGGTTCCTCCCTGGGAGACTGTGGAGAAGGGGAGACAAGGGCCACTTGTTCTCTGCCCTGTGCTTTCAGCTATTAAGGTTTATTGGAGAGAATAGGGAAAAAAAGATGGAAATGTGGAAAAAAAAACCCCACCAGAACTGGTAGGAAATCAAACGTGCCATTACTGGGCAGCTGGCGTGGAGCTCACAGCAGTGGGCAAGTCACCAACCAGCATATTCCTGGTCCATGCTCAGGGGCAGAGGAGCTGTGTGTGTCTCTGCACATGCGTGTGCACCTTCGCTTTAGGGGACAGAAGTATTTGGGGAGGGTGGTTTGGCATCAGGCCCCGCTGCATTCATCCAGGAGTTGGCTGCTCTTCTGCTGATGATTTGTCTTGCAGCGTTATTTTGACCCCAAGAGCTGCAACTCCTCTGCTCAGCCAAGGGGATGTGCGCTCTGGAGCCTACAGATGATGCCAGACTCAGCTGCTAATGTAGGAGGAGGAAAAGGAGGCAGCAGTCTCTTCAGAATTCCCAAATGGGGCACAGTAGGCTCTAAATAGCATCCAGCCATGCTCTGAACCAGTGCAGGGTCCACCCACAGCCTCAGCCCAGCTCTTGGGAGCTCCCACAGCAGCATCTGCAGCAGATGGACCATCCTGCTTCTGGTCTGGCAGCAAAGGGTGTGGAGGGGGATAAAGGGACATGGCACATGGAATAACACACGCTTTGTGGAAACCATGATGAAATAACGAATGGATTAAAATAGAGGGTCTATTTTTGGAAGGCTTGGCACAGGATCTGACCCAGAAAACCACCTGCAAACCTGACCAGTGGTGCTGCCCTGTGCTTAGACCCAGCCGACTGGGAGACAAGAGACATCCCTGTCCCACTGCAGGCAAAGAGCTTGGAGGGGCTGAGAAACCTGGGGAGAGAGAGGGCAGCTTAGAAAGGCTGGAGGGATACGAGGGCTGCAGAAACAGGCCCTTTACTGTTTGCATGCTGGATCCAGTTACAAGCCAGGTCAATAAAAGAACTGATTTTAGACTTTTACAGCTGAAATAATTGCCACTTGCATGCCAAGGGCTTGTTAGCAGGGGGCAGCAGGTGATGCTGGGGCTCACACCCTTGGGCTGGGCATCGCTTGTTGCTCTTTCACTCCCCCAGTGTTTCTGCTGCCACGGAGAGGGGGGATCTGAGAGTCAATGGTACAATTGTGGGTGACCCAAGTGAGCTGTGATCACCGGTCCCTTGCCCATGTAGCACCCAGCTTTCCTCTCGCTTCTCCTCCTCGGGCCAAGCTGCTGAGCCACCAGCTCCCCCCACAAGCCCCAGTAGCCCCACAGGCTCCACCAGTCCCGCCCAGAGAGCCCCACGGGCTCCCCTCCTGCCGGGAGCTGGAGCGGTGCCAGTCGCTCCCATCGCACTGGCCATAAAAGCAGAGAGGGCTCGTGATGCAGGCAGGGCAAAGGCAGAGTGCGTGTTCTCACTGTAAATAAAGCGAGATGATTAATTAAAGTGCAAGTCTGCTGCCAAAAGGAAGAATGGGGCTCAGGTGGCTAATTAAACTCAGGCTGCGGATCCAGCCGGAGAGTTTCTGCCGTATGGTCGCGCACACAACATCTGCTCCACCAAGATTTCCAGAGATAAAGGCAGGAGAGGTGCAAGAATGTCAGAATTCCAGGAGACTCTGCCAAAAGGACCCGCTGCTGCTGCCTGGCACCCGTCAGCCGAGGACACACAGGGCACAGCCTGAACTCCACAGGAACATCCTTGGAAAGTCCTCCTCCTCAATAGAAACACAGAGATGCACCCCGATAACCACCATCCTGCCCAGCAAAGCCTGGCCTGCTCCTGCCAGTGCATCAAGGTCATATTAAACAACCCACGTGCTGGGCAGAGCCCCCTTCCACCCACAAAATGACAGGATTGTGCATAGCACGTGCAGGGGTCTCTGCAACAGCTCCCACCCAGGTCATGGTGGACCTGGTGCTTGCCCTCAGCCCCCAGGAGGAGAGAACATCACGAGGGAGGGAGCGGCAGCAGCAAGGTCACTGCAGGGCCGGGTTCCCTCCTCTCCCTCCCCAAACATCTGTGCAGATGTTAACAGGCGTGGCAGGGCTTGCTTTCGATACAAGAGGCAAAGGGTTAGAGTTGAGCTCTTGGGTAAATGACACCAAGAAAGTCAAAGTTTAATTGGCATTCCTGGCCGGGATGAAAGCCCGTGGCTGCCGATGCCGGCAAAGGCCAAGAGGGACCATTGGCCACGGGCTGTGGAGCCACGGGCAGCAGCAGGGCAGGTCTCCTGTGATGGGGGGGCCTTCATCATCAGGGCTCAGCGTCAGCATTCCCTCCTCAGCCTCTCCCATCCCTGCATCTTGGTGTCACTGAGCACCCCTGTGTGTCCCCAGCAGCCTTTGGCCCTCACCTCCCAAAGAGCTCAGCAGGGCTTGTCTTCCAAAGCTTCTCCAAGCAGCGCAGGACTTGTCGTACCCATCTCACCTCAGGGTTTTCTGGTAGGGAAGATTTATATCAAACAGTTGAAAACCTGTGAGATTTGCCATCAAAATTCTGCAGATGGATGAGCTCAGGGCCTGGCCAAGCTGAGCCCCTCAGCACCCTCACCCACCTCTCCAGCAGTGCAAACAGCCCAGCCCAGGAGCTTGCCCGAGGTCCCTAAGAAAGCTGCAGCGCCTGGAGTCAATCGTGGTCAGGTGGTTGCTATTATCAGTAGTTCTCATCCTAATTCGGAGCGGCTGCCACTTGCCAAGCGCTTTCTGCAGCAGCCTGTTATTGATGGCACCTTGAAACGCAGCCGAGCTCCACTGCTGCTGTCAGACAAGTCCTTCTGCTGACAACTGCTCCCCGCAGCCTGACAACACTCTGGGTTTCTACCATGGATGGTTGGTACTCCCAGGATTGAGCTGTTGCCATGTGCAGGACTAGCTGGGGTGACATTCCCCATGGACAGAGGTCCCCACCGGCAGCCCCTGGCATGGGCAGAGCACTGGAGTTGGTGATGGCCTCTTGGAGTGGCCATAAGGAGAAGATGGGGCTCATTGGAGCCCTGATTCCACTTGCCCCTATGGCCAGGCCAGGAACCTCTGAGAAAAATCAAGTGATCCTTGGTAATCTGCCATAACAAGCCATTCTGATCCCCATTAGCCAGAGGCCAGTGTACATGATGCTCCTCTCCAGTTATTATTTTTCCACAGTTCCTTGAGCATCCCATGAGGAAGGAGACACTGGGCAGGGAAGGATGGGCTGGCAAGGACGATGGGGACCAGTCCCAAGGGTGGCCTGGGGTGCCCCATGAGGAGGAGATGCTGTGATCTGCACAGATGGATGCATTCACACTGGTGGATACATTACCCAAAGTGGGAACGCTGCCTTTAGCTCTGTCACCCCTGTGCTCAAAATCAATAAAAACTCCTATAAACCGCAAGCTTTTTGTGCAAATACAGCAGGTTATGGTCCCTCTCCTTTGTCCTGCTCTGTCCCGTGTTTCCTGCAGGATCACTACACTCTCCACTGTGGTCACAGCTCCATGGCTGGCACTGCTGGGGTGCAGCACCCTGCCCAGGCACCCTGTCCCCTCCTGCCCGCTCCTGCCCAGCCTCCATCCCTGCCCGGGGCCATGGCAACAGCCGTGACGTCTCTGCACCTCGAGGGTGATTTGATTACATGGGCTGCGCATGAGGAAGTTCTTGTTGGAGCAGAAATGGATCTAATTATTGACGCTAACAGTGGCACAGCTCATAGAGGAGCGAGGTGCTGGTGGGGTGGGGGCTCACTGGGCTCAGCAGAGTCCGATAGCTCAGCTCGGAGCACGAGGTCAAGGGCAGAGCTGAGGCTGCTTGACCTGGGAGCAAGAGAGGACCAGGTACCTTCTCCTCACTCCCTGCCCAGCAGCTGATGCTCTCCAGGAGGATCCGAAGCAGTGGTCCAGAGCTCCCAGTCCTCCTGCACTCCATCCCATGCCCAGCAGCATTGTGAGCCTCAAGGAGGTCAGAGCTGCTGTGGTGAAGATCTAGGCAGCCCCAATATTCAACCAAGCAGCTGACATTGGTGCTCTGATGGCTTTTGCAGGAGGCAAATCACAGTGGGAAGTGTCCACCTGAAGCTCCTCGTGCTGGCTTATAGTGGGAGACCCAAAAGCCTCCAGAACAGCCCTGCCAGGAGGGAACATGCTCAGAGATGAGGGGAAGTGCTGGGGCTCTGCCTCCCCGACGTGACCCAGAACCAGGCATGGAAGGGAAAACATTGGGCGTGCTCAGGGCTGCGTCTCCTCCATTCCCATACATCCAATGTCCCTGCTCTGGAGCCCTGGGTGGGATCCAGCACGAGGGTGGCCGTGCCACCAAGCCCCCCACGCTGCAGCTCCTCTGTCCAAGAGCCTCGGGTGAGCACTTTCACTCCCTTCATCCTTCAATTTCAATGAAACTGCAGTTTTCATGCAGAAAAAAGCCTTGAAAAAGCAATCTTTTGGCATGTTTTGGAGGCAAAAATCCCCTTTTTCTTGGAAAACAGGCCAAAGCCTAGCCCACATTCACTTGGAAACGGGCCTCGTTCTGCTTGAAAAACAGCCCAAGTTTTCGATGGAAAATTGGAAAATAGACCCAGGTTGGCTGTAGGAGAACGTGCACATTTCAGCAAAACTTTCCATGAAAATGACCTGGAGGCTGCACCAGAGCAAAAACCCTCGAAAGTGGAATTTCAGCCTCCCAGCCCCGCCCCAGCAGAACCATCCTGTGGGTGCTGAGCTGGCGGCTGGAGCCTCTTCCCTAGACTGACCCAAGCCCATGGCTGCTCCCACCACTCTGGGCTTGAGCAGAGGCAGGTCCCTCAACCCCCAGCTGTTTTTTTCCAGCCTAATATGAGGAATGAACTCCCCCACAAAATTTGCCCTCTAATGTGATTCTGGCATGGCGTGGTGCCCAATAGGATTTCTATTAAAATGTGATTTCCTCCTGCTTATAATTTCATTATCTGAGACATTTGTGTAAAGCATCGACCACGCAGGTAATATATGGGTGGGGGAGCTAAATTAGAGAGCGTGGACGCTTTTTAATGGAGGGTTGCATGCAGACGTGAAATAATCAAGGCTGGATACAACTGCCATCATTTACCAGTGCCTGACAAGGTGAACTACTTCATCGAGGGGTTATTGCCATTTAACACATCTTGCACTTCTTCCATCTCCCCTGAATAAAGTACCCAGCTGTCCCATCCATCTTCAGCGGGACCCGGCAGCGCTGGTGCCGTGGTGTGATGCTGATATACAGCAACCACCTGCGCCCAGCAGGACCCAGAGCTCCCTTGGATTTATCAGCACTTGAGGTGTTCCACGTGGATTCTAAGATGGGGATGTACCAGTGAGGAGAAAACGGTCATGCTCATCTCATGGCCTGTCTCCCCCCAGCCCTCTCCAGACTGTAAATCCATTTCTCCTCCCACCTCCCTGTCTGCAGACACTGTGCGAGGGCAGCTCTGCTGCTCCCCAACCCCTACCAGACACCTCCAAACAAGCTGAGACCAGCTACCAAACTCAAAGGACACGTGGAGCTGCCCCTTTCCTGGGCAAAGCAGCTGGGAGCAAGGAAAAAGGCATTTTTTGGCCACTTCCAGCATCTCTGTGGGGCTGGGGGTGCCAGGGGGCAGGGGGGCATCCCCCCACTCTGCTCATGGGTAGATGATGCTCAGCCCGGCGCTGCCACTTGGCATTCCCCCCACGTCGGAGGAATAAACACCACTTTGTTTTAAGCCCCCTCACTGCACAGGCAAGAAGCACTTAGAGGCTTTCATAAGCTCATCTGCATAATAATGCTGGAGAATTCTTATCTGGAGTGATCCGAGTGTCAAAACCCGCAACTCAGCCGTAAATTATGGGGAGGAAGCGCCGCGGAGAAAACGACACTGGGGCTGGTTTCAGGGCTGCTCTCATGCCAGCGCCTTTAGGCAAATGCTTGAGCAAGAGAAGGGCGAGCTGGGGAGCAAGGAGGAAATTTTGGGTGCCCAGGGTGGTGGGAGAGGCTGTGCTGTGCTGCTGGGCAGGATGGTGCGGCTGCTGGAGCCTCGCAAATCCCCAGGGGACTGAGCATTGGCATCACCAGAGAGCCCCGGAGCCCCACGCTGGGATGGGGCTGTGGTGCCTTTGCACTGAGCCTCACCATGGCCAGGGGCTCAGGACCTCCCCACCCCACTGCTGGCCAGTGGGAATGGGGGCCACATAACCAGATGGGCGAAATTCTGATTTATGAGCAGGAAAACCTGCTAACACCGTCACTCTGCGGTGAGGGAGATGTGTTTTCTCTGGCATGCTGTAGGAACAGGGGCTGCTTTGAGCTGGAAGCCTTCCTGAGCTCCCAGCCCTCTGGGTGTGAGAGCCTGCGAGGTGATAACTTATGCAAACACGCTCGCTATTACCCGGCCAGATGAATTTAGCATGGATTGAGAACCCTGGCTTTGCAAGAAAAACAAAGACGGTGAAATGAGGCAGGGCAAATGGAACAAAAGCCCTTTCCTAACTTAGCTGATGAGATGGAGAGGGAGGCAGGCAGCATGGCACAGGCTGCAGCAAGAGCACAAATGCTCTGGGAGATGCTCCGGGCTTGCCAGGAGCAGGGGCATCAGCAGCTCCTGCATCCCTTCCCTGCACTTCTTCCCCATATCCCTTCCCTGCACCCTTTCCCCACATCCCTTCCCCACATCCCATCCCTGAAGCCTCAGGGCTGGTGGCTGGGAGGAGGGAGGTGGCTTTTCTTGCCTTCCTCCCCCATCTCCTGCACCACTGGGCAGCCTCTCGTGGGGAGGGTTTGGGAGGAATCAGGATTGTGCTGCAGTGCCCACGGGTACCTCCGAGGATGCTTCCCGAGCCTGGGGAGGAGAACTGCAGCCCAGGCACCTGTAAAACACTCCCCAGAGCCGCAGGCGCCTGAAAATGAGCTTATATAAAAGAGAAATGGTTCTCGGCAAGGTGCATAATTCATCTGTGAGCTCAGTGGGTGCTGAGAGCCGTGCCCGCGGCGCTGGCGTGATGGATGTGGGCGGTGGGGAGGCAGCAGCCACGAGCATCGAGCTCTCCCAGCACATTGCTTTGCAGGGGAGACACGGCCTGGGGTGAGGGATGGATTCAGGGTGGGGAGCAGGGGGGGAAGCGGCTGCTGAAGCCTGGAGAGCAGGAAAAAGGAGGAAATCACACCCAGTCTTGGCTGCAAACCCGCACCTGGGATCCAAGACAGGAGCAAACCCAGAGCTCACCCTGCAGCCAGACCTTGCAGCAGCCTCCTTTGCAACCTGGGGTCCTCCTCTGCAACCTGGGGTGCCCTGGCCCAGGCCACTTCTTCCTGGCTCTGGCCACGAATGCAGCCAGTTTGGATGATGGTGATCATCCAAACCTCCTCCTCAGGCCGGGGATCGTGGGGAGCTTTGTTGTCCCCAAGCTGGTGAGCCAGGGGTGAGCTCAGCTGGTGCATCTCTAAATCGTCATTTATCCTGTCTACAAGGAGTCCAAAAGTCACTGCCCGCAAGGTCCTCCTGGAGCCCTCGGAGCTTGCCGGGGTTCTCCAGCCTGGAACATTCAGTACTGCAGGGCTGGGAAGTCCTTCACTGATCAGAGCTCAATACAAAGCCACATGTGTCCCACCCCCACCTCCTCCAAACTTCCAATGGGAAGTTCCCCTAATTCAGGAAAAACATGGATGGGCATGAAGGGAAAGGAGCTGACACCAGCAGATCCGTCATGAGCTGAGCAGAAGCTCTGGACATCCTAAATGGTCCCGTTCCCAGGAAGACACTTGGGGTGCAGCACAATAAAACACGATCTTTTTTTCTGCCAAGTTACACCGTGATTTAC
Source organism: Brachypteracias leptosomus (assembly GCA_013401335.1). Lineage (NCBI taxonomy): Eukaryota > Metazoa > Chordata > Aves > Coraciiformes > Brachypteraciidae > Brachypteracias > Brachypteracias leptosomus. The sequence continues at coordinate 448,887 of VYZX01011612.1, forward strand.
AAGGCATTTCCAAGATGGAGAAAATCAGGAATTATTGTGGATGTGCATTAATTCCAGCTCCGTGCATGAGGAACATTCTTGGGAAGCAGACCCAAGCAGAGCCCAGCATCAGGGGCAGCAGAGGATGCTGTCCTGGAGGGAAAAAGGGAAGGTGGGAATAAGATGCTTGGGTGCTGATTTGCTGATCCCCACCAGACTCACAGCTCTGCTTTCCATGCCCCTGAAAGCTGCTGCCATCAGCTTATGAGAGGCTTTTATTCCTTTTTATTTTTGGCAAAAAGCCTTATGAGTGAAGGAAGCATCTCGCATGGAGAAGGTCGTGTCTGTCCGGCAGGAGCCTCTCCAGAGAGCAGAGCAGGAGGGTGGATTGAGCACGCAGCTATTGATTTATTCCAGTTATTTTAACATATTACTGGAAAGAGCAAAGGAGGAAGCCGGAGTCGCTGGGCTCGGCCTCCTCACAGCTCTGTCACTGCACGATTGCTCCCCACGGACCTGTCAAGTGAAGAAGTCCCTTGCTGATGGCAGCCCTGGCCCCTCCACGTGCTGTCCAGGCGCCTGGGGAGGCATTTCTATTCTTAGCCTCTTCTGCATCCTCTCCCAGCATCCAGCCACTGCTCGCCTGATGTTTTCCTCCACCCCCAGCCGGTTTCTGACAGACATTTCATCATGCAGGAGAAGCTCGAGGTGGGGTTTCTAGGTTGGGCAGATTCTCCCGCAGCAAAATCCAAAATGTTCTGGGCATTTGCAGGGCAGAGGATGCTGGGAAGGGGCACCTGAGCCTGGACCAGTGCCTGGGGATGTGAATGATGCTCTGTCCCAGCAGAGAAGCTCCTGTCGAGCAGAGGCTGTGGGTGCCAGGGCTGAGCCCCCCCGGCACAGACCATGTGCCACGCGGCACTCGCAGCTCTCCCGGTACAGCGCAGGCACCTTTTGTCGCCTTTCCATCCTACTACATATTTATCAGCCTGATTTGCATGACCCTTTGCGTGAGCCACTGGGCCGGTCGCTGTGAAGTGTCTCTCTTGAAGACAAGCTGAAGTATTCATCTAAATAATTCTGCCGGCATTTTGACTTCCCAGGACAGAGTCTTTGTTTTATGCCATTGCCAGCAAATTCCTGCTCGGCTGGGCTCAGGTTTCCAGCACGCCATGAGCACGCAGCCGTTCCATTGACAGAATTGCCCTGTTTCCTTCCAACCCCGAGCAGCAGAAGCCTGGATCCTGTTGGGAAACCTGCTCCTTATGGCAGTATCCGAGATGAAAACCTCGTTTAAAAATGCCCGAGGCTCTGGAGGCTCTGCCCCGTGCTTCTGTGGACATCCCTCACCCAGACAGTTCCACCAGAAAGCTCCTTTCCTACTTCTCACAGCTCCATTGAGCAAGAGGAAATAGGGTTGTTGTGCTTTTGATTTCAGACCCTAATTAGGCCTCAGGAAAGGAAATAGTGCTCCTGAGGTAAGGCACTCGGTGCTCAGTGAAGGGTCCCAGCATCTCTCCAGCTTTGACGGGGCTCGAGAGGGTCTGGAGACGATGCTGGGGAGGGAGGAGGAGCCGCTCTCTACCCACAATAGCCCCATTTAGGGCTTCCAGCAGGGATGCTGGAAAGAACCACAGCAGCACAAGCTGGCACTCGGGTAGAATAGACATCGGAGTGATGGCTTGGACATGAAAAACACTCAGGCAGCACCCGCTGGCTTTTCAGCCAGCCCGAGGAGACCGGGCATCGCCTGGCACAAGGGGATGGGGGCCAGGCATCACAGACAGGCTGCATCCCTGCCTGGGGTGGGTCGAGTGGGCTGGGCACTTCATTCAGAAAATATCACATATCCCCACTGAACAGCTTCCCCCAGCCTGTCCTCTCGTGCTGTCTTTAAAACTGCTCTGTCATTGTGGAAAAAGCTCTTTGGCACATTACAGAAAAGTGCTCAACCTATCCCAGGACAACCCGAACCTCACAGGGAGGCAATGCCCCATCTGCTGCTACTGCCAATCCCACTGCTGCAATTCCAGCATCTTATTTAACATTCAAATAGAGACTTGGGGTTTTAAAATAAAAAACATATTTAAAGATGCATGCATTGAAATGTCTCTGAGAACATACACGTGTAAATATGCACGTCTGGGTGTCTGTGTCCTGCAGGAGAGCAAAGGGACCTTGGCCTTTCTCCAGCAAGAAAAGTTGGTTTAAAAAAAATTAGAAGGGGAATATAAAAGCCCTAAATTTCCCATTTCTTGTTAGGAAGCAGCCATTTCTATATCATATTTCCAAATCCAGCTGCAGCCTGGCTGGGGAGAGCCCTGTGGGGTTGGGAATGGGCAGCGTGGGACCCCAGGGATGAGGACACCAGGCCAGGGCGATTGATTTAACAATTCCGGAAAAGCAAAAATCCCCAGAGCAACAATCTAATAAGATGTTTCTGCAAATAGCTCAGTGTCCATTAGGGCAGCTCGTGGCTCCTCGCCCGCTCGGCGGGTCGGCTGCCGGCGCGATCCCCGCCCAGATCGATGCTCCCCGGCTTTATAAACCCACTAATCACCCTGATTTATAGGCACCATGTCTCGGCAGCACTCGGGGGCCTCCTGCGTTTGTTCTGGGAGGAAGGTTTAAACCTTTTTCTGCTTTTTAGTAATTCTGGTTTGGAGAAAGCCCCTTCCCTGTGCTCCCAGGGTTTGCCAGGACCAATTGCCCAGTGGGCAGAGGGTGCTGGGCTCAGGGCTGTCTCCAGCCTCCTGGCTCAGGCAGCAGCTCTGAAGTACAAGCAATATTTGTGCCGTAATTGCACCCATAACGAGCCCGTCCTCTGCTTAGCAACTGCTCCCCGTTATCTGAGGGGTGTTTGCTGATCCCAGCAGCTCTGGCTGCTCAGCAGCATCCTGGGGCTGTGGGCAGGCTCAGAGCCACGGCCCGGCCAAGCCAGGAGGCTGAGAAACCCCTCCCTGCCATCCCAGGGAGCAAGGACCCCTCCAGCACCCAGCTAACACCCCCCAGCTGGGCAGAGGGAGCGGGAGCATCAGTGGCACCAGAGCATCCCATGGGATGCTGCATCTCTGAGGGTGCTGTGCCCGGGCATCACCCTGCCCCGCAGCCCTGCTGAGCACAGAATGCTCAGCTAATCAAAAGCAGACGAAGTGCCGGCTTAATTGCAGTGACTAAGTACCTTTGTGGGCAGCAGATACCAGGCGCTGGAGAGCTCTTCAATCAAACTGCACAGAAGATGGCACAGCGAGAGCCAGGAGTGCAGGGTCTGCCTGGGGACCAGTGCATGCTCGTCAGAGCGAGGATGATGAGGGGAAGAGGGATGGGGAGTGGTCCCATCTCCATCCCTGGGCATTGGGGCACATGGGAGGCCGCAGGAGACCTTTCAGCCAGGCTCGGGCACACTGACCTCATGCTGCTTCTGGTCTTCAAACCTGTGAACCCACGGATGTTAAGTGCTTTCAAAGAATTTCCTGTGTTTAAAGATACTCTTAAGTGCTTCCCTGGACAAGGGCCAGAGCGCTGAGGGCCTGCGGGAGAGACTGGGCTGGGGACTGCAGGGCCTGCACACCTGCTCCTGGGAGGAGAACATGCCCATGGATGCACCTTGTCCCAAGAACAAGTTCCCAGATGCTGCCCACGGGATCCCCCTGGTTCCAGCTGCAAGGCTCTCGGCACCAGTGCATGAGATTCCTGATGCAGGGGAGACCTTTTTGCATCTACTGCATCTCCTGGAGGGCTTCCCAGCCTGGTCCCTGGGTGCTGAGTGGCACCAGAGGGGCCACAGGGACGTGTCCTGTGCCAGTGAGAAGCACTCCAGGAGCTGACAGCATCCGTTGGGTTTAACAGTTCCTATTAACCTTTGCACTGTTAGGGCCCCTTAAATGGAGGCAATTAAACACCCTCAGGCTGGTTTATAGGCAGGCGTTGCTGACACAGACACCTGTGTGCCCAGAGCAGCATCTGCCCAGTCCTGTGCCCTCTGCAGAGAGGGGCTGTGGGACCCTCAAGCCTGTTCTGGACCCCGTGAGTGGGGCCAGGGCACCAACCTGGGCTGAAACTCCTGCCCTGAACATCTACATGCAGCAGAGAACCATGGGAGGGGAGCTGGTGCCTACTGGGACCTGTGAGCATCTCCCTGGGGAGATGTGCAAGGTGGCTCCCATCTGATGCTCTCCAGGTTTCGGGGCACACTGGTGTGGATTTTTACCCCATTTTCCAGGCTATTTCCTTTGGGCTTTCCAAGAAATAGGCTCTTACAAACCCCACAGCTGTCTCTTCCAGCCCAGCACTGCAGCCTGGACCACGGGCCCCCTCCCAGTGCAGTGGTGGGAAGGGAGAAGAGGTGTGAGAGGCCTCTTTATTTGTGTGTTGTAAATAATGCATTAGTTTTCTCTTGTAGGGGTCTGACAGCACAGCACACTGGTTTGTGCCACTGCCAGCAACGCTGATCCAGCCGCTGCTCCCTCTGCAGTGGCTCCCGCAGGCAGGAGCTCAGCATCTCCCCTTCCCTTGAGCTCCTTCCGCCCCACAAACTGCTTTTCACTCTTAATTTCCCCTTTCTATTTAATGCATTGGTAAGTACCGGGGATGATGCCTGTCGCAGAGGGCCCTGTGCATTAGCAAGAGATGATCCCATTAGGAGCAGACTGGGGAGCCTGGCTGGATGCATCCCGTCCTATCCAGGGTATCCACCCGGGAGGGACGGTGATGCTGCAGAGCTGTGGGGTCCCACAGGACACCCCACCCCACACAGCTTCTCCCCAGTGATGAAAGCTCTCATGTGGAGCTGCTGGGCCCCGTGTCAGCCCTTCCCTCAATGGATCCACACATCCCCTGCTCTGCAGAGCACCCGGCAGCTCTGCAAAATGCTGTGAAAGCAAGAAAAGCTTCACCTGAGAAATGCAGAAATTCCCAGAACTGTGGGTCATGCCACGGGGAAAACAGAATGTTTTCAGCTGTCTGCTGAAAGAGAGAAAGCAGAGAAGGGAAAACAGGGTCTGCTTTTGGAAACCACGACCTTCTAGCCCAGAGATCAGGACACGTCAGCTCATCAGTGTCCATCTGCCAGCGCTCGGCGTGTACTGGAGGTGTCGGAGCGACAGAGAGCGTAATTGCTAAATAATTCATCAGCAAAGGCCAAACGAAGGCAAGTGTTAAGTGCAGCCCAGCAGAGAAAACAAGCAGGCAGAGCCTGGAGAGACAGGGATCCACTTCTGAGCAAGTGTCTGCTGGCGAGAGCTGCTTGGAAACTCTGGGTGGCTGCACTTCCAATAACATGCCTGTTGATCTTCCCTCCAGCAACTTTTGTGACATCATTTTCCCCTTATATCCCTCTTTCATATTTCTATTTCGGCCCAGGGTGAGGAAGGAGAGCGGGAGGACCTCCCCTGACACAGCCCACGCTCACTTTGCCTCCATGTACCCCTGGAGTATCCTGGGGAGAGCCTGAGCCAGCCCTGCCCATGGCCTCTCTGCCATGGGAATACTGCCATGGGAATGCCCCGGTACTGGGAATACTGGGCATCAGAGGGAGCCAGACCCCCCAGAACAGCAGCTGCTTGCTGGTGCCAACCCCCAGCTGCATTTTCCAGTCCCAGGCAGTAACTCCTCAGCAGCAGAGGGGAGCTGGGGCAGGGCTGGCAGGTCCCTGGCACCCGTCCTGCAGGTTAAATCTGTCCCCGGCCACAAATTAGAGGTGTCTGTTGAGTCCATCTGAAATTACAGTGCCAAGCGGCCCTTATAATTAGGAGCTTTGCTCAGAACGCACATCCCTGCGATGAACGCCCTGCACGTTCCTTCCTCCCCGCTGTAAATCAGGCAGAAGGGCCTCATCCTGCCCACGGAAACACGTGGAGGAGGCTCCAGCCATGGACACCTGTGGACCTCACCCCGAGGTGGAGGTGGCCATGGCCTGGGACAGGTTGGCAGCAGCAGGACGTGTGATTTCTGCTGGGTTTTTGCCCAGTGCAGCCCCATTTCCAGCTCTATGAGACTGGGACACAGGAGCGGCCAAACTGGGTTTTTTCCCTAAGCTGTGCCAGGAATGGTTTGACTGGTTCCTTCCCACTCCTGGAACTGCCAAAGGCTGGAGCCAAGTGGCTGCTTCCCAGTGCCCGGGCAGCAGCAGCATCTGCAAGGATGGGCTTGGCAGTGCTGGAGCCTTTGTCCTGAGGAACGAAAGGCGAAGCACCCAGACTGATATAAAACTGACCTAGAGGAGCCCAGGGGCTGTGTCCTGAGCTGAGCGGGGCACGGCTGGAGGGTGGCAGGTTGTTCCTACGGAGAAACACCTGGGAAAGCGAGGCCGAGCATCTGCTAACCCAATGAAACGAAACATGAGATGCTTAAAAATGATCCTGCCCATCAATCAGCTCCTCCTCAGCCTTCAGCCTCCGCCGGGGCCTCACCCTGGGGCCACTCGGCAGCCTCCGCCCCGAGCCCTGGCTCTGCCGAGACCCTCCTGGCAGCATCAGCCCCGTCTGTGCAGCCTTTGGTAGATCTCACCATGGGATGGGCTGCGAAAGGCACTTCCAGGCTGTGGCACATGACAAGCAGCAACAAGAGCTCTCCCGGGGTCCCGGGTGGTGGGGTCCAGGGCCAATCCGGTGGATCAGCCCCAATTTGGTGGCTCCTGGCACAGCAGGATGAGGAGCTGGCTGCAGGTACCACAGCATGGAGAAGGCAACGAGCTGTTGTCACACAGAGCTGGCACTCCTGTCAAAACAAAACCCAGAAAATCTGCAGATTGTTTTACTGAAACCTCACATTTCTCTTGCAGATAAAATTTCACTTTCCGGTTTGTTGTTTTTTAACCAGAATAACCTAAAACATTCCAGCAATGTGCTCCACAGCCCAGCCCCACATGCCTACCAGCATCTTCATCCCAGCAGCCCAGCCCTGACCGCTCGCCGGTGCTGGCGTGAGGGCACAGCGGGCACCATGGCACCGCTTCACCGGGTGCTCCGGATGCGGCCGTGGTCCGGGGAGAGCAGGACACGGCCCCGGGCAGTCCCCTCCTGCCCACCAATATTTCCGTGGTCTTGCAATGGAGACCAAAACCTCTCCCCTCTTCCCGCCGCTGCTGATTCCAGCATCGCTGCCAAAACCACCGGTTTCAACACCAGCCGTGCTGGGAGCTGCCGGGGGCCTGCACCGGGGGGGACATCCCTGCGGATCCTGAATCTGGGGGCTCCTGCTGCCAGCCCCTCGGTGGCAGGGCCATTCCTGCTCAAATTCCCAGCTCGGTACCTGTGTTCCTTCTACCAAGAGCCCTGGGAATGGTGTTGGCACAGGAGCCATCACCAAGACCTCACCAAGCCCCGGTGCCTGTGTGTCCTGGCAGGAGGGTCCCATGCTGGGCACACCAATTGTCCCTCCAGCCACCAGCACCTCTGGTCCCCACTCTGCCCAAAATCACAGAACTGCCTAGATTGAAAAAGACCTTTGAGATCATTGAGTCCAATAATTAACCTAACACTGACAAGACCTCGACTGAACCATATCCCTCAGCGCTGTGTCTATACATCTTTTAAATACCTCCAGGGATGGGGACTTCACCCAGTTCCAATCCATTCCGGTGTCTGATAACCCTTTCAGTAAAGAAATTCTTCCTAATACCCAATCACCAGGCCTGGGATGACCCCCGATCCTCTGCTTCATTAGACAGCCTGGATCTGAACCCCTCCCCAGCAGCAGGCAGGTGCCTCCAGGCTCATCATGCCAGATGTAAACTTGGGCCACTGTCCCTTTAGGAAGTTTGTCACCTAAAAATACCACCTGTGTTTTCCTGCCCTCTGTTGTAGTTTGTAATTGATGTTTATAAATATACTCATGTATATACACACAAACACAGCTGAGCAGGAGGTTATTTAAAGCCTGGGAAGGAGGAGGGACCAGAGCCAAACCTGGTTTTTAGGAATGGGGCAGAGGTGCACACCGGGGACAAGGACCCAGCCCAGGTGCTGCGCTGAGGGGTCACAGACCCTGCACCCGGCAAAAATACGAGTGTACATGGGGGCTGGGGGAAGTTTAAATAAATACTGGGGGTGGAGGGGGGGAGAGCAGCCGGGTCTGAGAGGCAGGGATGGGGGTGACCTCCTGCCTCAGCCCCTTCCCACTGCATCCCACGGGATCCTCCATGGAGCAGCACACCCCAAAGCCATGGGCAGATGGTTCTCGCACGGCGCTGGCCCCGGGAAGGTTTGGCATTGGCAGATGAGGAAAGCCAGGCTGGGGGTGCCAGCAGCACCTGCTCTGCCCTCACACCTGGGCACAAAGGCGGCCACTGTGCTGGGAACGCGACACCCCCGGCAGCTGAGCCCCGGCCCCCCCAGGGTCTGTGCAGCAGGAACCCCGGCCCTGCCAAAGCCAACATGGGCTTGGAGAGAAGAGAGCCGAGCTCAGAGCCCTGCTCATGCCCAAGCACAAACCACCTCCTGCCAGCTCGGATGCCGCGGCTTTGGGGGTTTTTTGCTTCCTCCCCACCACGGTCTGAGTCAGCCCTTTCTGCAGCACGCTGGGAGAAAAAGCATCCAAACATCCCTCTGCATGAGGCCACTGAGCTTCCCTCTGGTCACACCCTGGACCTTGTGAGGACTCAAGTGACCCTCAATGCTGCATCAGCCGACCCTGCCCCAAGGGTGGGCAGCAGGGACCCCATCCCCATGAGCCGAGTAGTGGGGGCCAGACCTGTGCTCCTTCTTGGGGCAGCAAATCGAGGAGCATCGTGCTCCCCACAAGCCCATGCTGCTGCCTGAGCTCTGTAGATGTGGGGACAAATGGCTTCACCTCTGCAGCCACGGAATCAACCCCCTGCCATGCACCCCCGGCCACCTCGGGAGCCCGGCTGGGAAGCCCGTGGTCAGCACCACATGGGCTGTGGCTGGAGCCTCTGGAGGCACCACGTGCCCCTGCACCGTGGCACAATGCAGATGGACAAGACCTTGGGCTGTCCATGTTACAACGCCTCCAGACACCTCCTTCTCACTGGGTTGCAGCTATAAACCCCGACCAGTGCTCCCAGTGCCCAGCTGCATGGATGTACCTGCCACAGGCTCAGCCCCTCTCAGTCCCAGGACAGCCCCTGGCCCCTCTTTGGGGCCAGCTGGCAGGTGACGATGCCGGGTCTTTGTCTCTGGCCTATGATGTTGCCCGTGATTTATAGGTCATTTTACAGCAGCTGTAAAGAGGCTGTAAATTATAGGAGGGGCATAAATTAGCCACGGACCCCTTTACTGGCCATAAAGATCTAAGGCCCACCACAGCTGCCTTTGGAGCTGGCACCCCGGGAGCATTCCCGAGGACAGGCAGGGGTGTCTTCAGCCAGGCCAGCGGGGCCGTGAGGAGTTATTTAGCACGACTCCAATAAATGGGCCCTTTTATTCCAGCGGGGCCATGGAGCCAGCGGGTGACAGGTGGGGAGGGGCTGGTGGGATGGGGGCAGTCCGGGGGGGCCAGGGGCTCCCTGCCAAATCCAGACCTTTCCCCTTTGTTTTGTTGAGGTGGAGAAGGGGACTCTGTCCCCTCCAGCCTAGCCCCAGGAGGGTTTGGGGTCCAACCCAATAGTGGTAGAAGATGTAGCAGTGGATGATGTACCGGGAGCTCAGGGGACAATGCCCTTGCAGGTGGCTCCTTCTCCCAGCTAGCAGCACCAGGGCCTCTCTATCCAGAGTGAGGGGAGTGACCCCTGCACCACAAGATGCCAAAGACCCTCCTATCCCCAGCCAGCCACGTCTCAGGTGGGGCTGGAGGCTGCTGGCACGGGCACAGGAGCATGGCAGGACCATGGAGGACTGGGCACAGGCAGGGATGCCCCAGCTCACAGTGTGCAGGGGCTGTGTGCGACAGCCCCAAGTCCTCCCCTAATGAGCACGGGGTCAGCTCCTTGCTCAACTCCTGCCCCCCGGGCCGAGGCTCCGTGTCCCCCAAATTCCTCCACTGGCCGCCCTGCCCCTGCGGCGGTTGGTGCCCTGTTGTTCTCCAACGTGACCCTGGAGCACAAACAGCTCTGCAGCTCCTCGCCGTCCCGTTAATTACATTATGTCTAACGAGAAGGATCAGGCGGAAGGGATTAAACTTTGAATCTGCTTCCGCTGTCCCGCCGCACGAGAGAGAAAAGCAGCTTTATCCATTCAAAACGGGGGTCGTTTTTCACACCAGCTCCAATCCCAGTGCTAATCTCCTTAGTTTGCCCAGCCCGCTGCCCGCTCTGTGTGCAGGCAGGGCTGGCAGGGCTGGCAGAGTGGGCAAGGAAGGCAGGGCAGGCAGGATGCTCCCAGCCCTGGGGTCTTTCCTTCCTCACCCAGCTTTGTAGGCTGCCAGGCAGCGATGGAGGTGACGGAGCTATGACAGGGCGGGCAGGGGCCTTTGCAAGCCCTGCCCTAGTGCTCGGAGTGCTCAAGGGACCCTTTCAGTGGCTTCTCCACCTCCTCCGCCTGCACCACGGGACAAAACAGCAGGTCTGGGGAGCTCTGAGAGCTGCCAGTGGCTGCAACTGCTCCCGCATGGCTGGAGCTGCTTTGGGATGAAGCCCATTCCCAGGCACTGCAGAGAAGAGCTTCCAAGCATCAGGCTACACACACACAGAGTGCCAGCCGAGCTCCTGGTCCCCAGGGCAACCCAAAACCCTGTGACTGGGCACACGGGGAGCCCCCAGAGCAAAGGAGGGATGGAGCTGGGCAGGGAGGGCTGCAGAGCTTGCAGGGGTCCAGGCTGGGCATCACCCAGAGGGTAGGGATTGATTTGCCCAGTGTCTCTGTCAAGCAGAGTGAGTCCCTCACGTGGGCATCCTCCATGCTCCTGGACTAGTGATATGCATGATTATTCAGTATGAGTTTGCCTTTGTCACCGAGCAGGGCACAGCCAGGGTCACCATTTCTCTACAGCCTGGCACGCAGAGCTGCGGGTGAGGAGGCTGCAGTGGGTCAGCAGCCAGGCTGGCACCCGCAGCAACAGGGTCACCCCTCACGTCACTCAGGAGGCTGTGACGAGGGTGGTTTGCATTTGGAGAGGTTGTAGCATCGTCCCTCCCCCACGTGCGGCCCAGCACAGAGTCTGCATCTTGTCCTCTGTCCAAACTACTCAGGAAAGCACTGACCAGCCAGGCAGGATCCCTCCTGGCTGAGATTTCCCAGGAGCCCTGTAGGAGTTCCTTGGTGAATAGGGAAAGAGCAGCCCAAGAACTCAGTGAGGTTGACCCAGGCCCTCTGATGGGAGCAGACAGAACCCCCCAGGAAAAGGGTCCCCTCGACGTGCCAAATCCAACCCTGGAGCACCCTGCACACCCCGACCCTGCGAGCTCCTGACCCTGGGGTCTCCCAGGAACAACAGGACAGAACCTCTGCCCCGGCACGGGCAGGGAGCTGGGCTCTGCACAGAGAGACCCTTGTGCTCTGTAGCCATGCCTGGGCCCGGTGGCTGCAGTGGCCACACTCCCAGCACGGGGACACGGCCGCCGAGGGGCACTGACACAACGTGCCCAACTGGAGCTCAGCTCTGCGGAGCCATCCCCAGTAGCTGCAGTGCTGGGAGCAGTGGGAGCACTGGGAGCAGTGGGAGCAGCCATCAACCCTCCGGCCCGGAGCGCAGCTGCCGACCAGCGAGACGGCGGCCGTAAATCTGGGCTCCTTGCTGGAGACCCCAAGGAGAGCATCTGCAGCTTGTTTCCAGCGTGAACTCCTGTAAAAAGGGCACCGTGCCTATAAATCCATCACGGGGAAGCTTCCTGGAAGCCCGGTTCGGCTTCTGTTCCTCTAATTCCTCATGCACGGAGCCCTGTGTGGAAGCAGGGTGAGCTGAGGGGGTTTTACACGTCCCATCTCTGTGCCCACCCTGCCGGGTGCCCCCAGTGTCACCTCAACGCTCAGCAGCAAGGATGGGAGCTCCCACCCCTTGGACACCAAACCCCTCTGTGGTCAGGAACCCCCATCAGGGCCATCTTCAGAGCCAGGCTCTGCTGTGTCCTTCAGCACCAAGCAGATAAAAAGAGCATTAAAGCCTTCTTGGAAATCACAGCCCATCAGCAAAGAGAAGGGTCAATATTTTAGGTATTGGCAGGTGATGCTCCTGCCCCTGCAGATTAAGCCTGAAGGAATTAATCAATAAGAGCCTAATTTCAAAATCTTTTAAGCACCTGAGCAGCTCTTGCTCTCTCTATATAAACACCACTTGCCTGCCCCAGCTCTGTAGGTGCCTTTATCAGCTGCTGGTTAGGAGAGCTAAAGGCCACATCACCTCGAGCTGGAGGGACCATGAAAAGCCATTCCCAGGTATGCTGAGGGCGAGGGCAGGGATGTGGGGGTTGGAGCTGGGTCTGGGGGATGTGGGAGCATCTTCTGCTGATCCAGGGGTTAACCCTGCTCCTGAGTTTACATTCCTGTGTGATGGGAAATGTGATATAGCAGCTCTGGCCTCCAGCCTCCTGCCTGCCTGCCCTGCCCCCTGAACCGGGATGACAGGGAAACACTGGCCCTGCTTTGGGAGTGACGCTCCTCCAGGGAGGGGTGGAGGATCTCAGCTGTTTGCAGAAGCAAGGAAAAGGCAAGAGGAGCCCAGTGGTCCTGGACGGGAGGGCGAGAGGAGCTGTTGGCAATCAGGAGGGGGTTAGAGAGTTTAGGGTCTGGCTGTGGTTTGCTTTGCCTTCCTCCTCCTCCTGTTTCCAGCATGTGGGAGGCATCTTCGTCCGGCCTCGGCAGCAGCCTCAGGCCGGTGGGGGTTTGGCAGGGCCAGCGGGCACAGCTCTCTGCCCACTCTATAAATACAGCGGCTGCTCGGGGCGTCTAGACAGGAAACAGCCTGAGAATGGGAGAAAACTCACGTTAAAGGGGACCAGCAGCCTGAGAATGGGAGAAAACTCCCTGTTAAAGGGGACCAGCAGCCAGTACTGGGAGCACAGAGAAAACTGGCAGCCAAAATATTCAGATGTGCCCAGGGTGCACATCTTCGGAGTGAAAAGGCTCCCCAGAACCTTCCTTCTTCCAATGTCTGCCACCAGTGGGGATGCACCAAGCACCTTGCTTCCAAATCCAGGGGATCCAAGGTGCTAGGCGAGGTGGAGGAGGATGAGGAGGCAGCATGGTCATGCCATGGAGCACTTCCATCAGTGCAGCCACATCCACCCACTCTATCCCACTCTGGCCTTCCTCCCTCCCAGCCCAGTTGGCCCCTCTGCCTCCCATAGCAGCTCTAGGGAGTGGATCCACTGGATCCCTCCCTCATCAGAGCTGGGAAATGATTCAAGGACCCCACTGCTTGAGTCCTTCCCTTTTTCCAGGCTCTGAACCTGTTAGAGTTTGGTCTGCATTGCTTTCATTTTATACCCTGGCAGGGGAAAGTCCTCATCTCAGTTGTTTTGTTCCTGGCTGTGGCTTTTTTTCCACTATAAATATCCAAGCATTGCTTGAAAGAGAAAAACAGCTCTAGGTAGTGGGGGAAAAATCATAGCCCATGGGTAATGACACATAATTACAGCCCTTCTCCTGATGAAAGGAGCTGCCATTGGGCTCCTAAATGACAGTGTGCAGAAAACGTTATTATCAGATTATCCAAGTGGCGGAATCTTCGCAGCAACAAGAAGGCAAAATGTGTCCGGCCCTGGGGAGGAAGAACAGCCAGCATCATCCTCAGTCCCAGCTGCACAGGACAGTGAGAGCTGGAGAGGCAAATCCCACAGCCAAGGGGATCTCCACAGCATCCTGGGCTGTTTGCTGCCCCTGGAAACCTGCCCTGACCCCACCAGCTCCAGGGACTGTCCCCATGTCCCCAGTCCCAGCAAGGAGTGGGGCTGCACAGCCTGGGCTGGGCTCTGTGGGGGCTGCTGCAGGGGGGAGATGAGGGAGCACGTCCTCGATCTGCCCAAGTGATTTGTTTTTGCTCTTTACCTGTATCACTGCAAATGCTGTAAATTACCAGCATCCCTTATCTGGAGCTTCCTCCTCCTGTGTAGGTGAGATAACAGCCAGGGGAGGCTGCTGTTATTACTCTGATCAACTTCAGCACCTTTATCTACCCCTGGGGATCTTTTGGGCCTGATCCAAAGATAGCAGGAGATTTTCTCAGGGTGGAGAGCCAAGGGGATAGGCAGTGCCCTGTCCCTGCCGTGGCTCTTGAGATAGTGACTGTCCTGGGCAGGAGTCACCACATCCTGACCCGTCACTGGGGCAGCTCAGAGCCTCTGTCCACCGCAGACCCCGACCCCTCTTCCTCCTGGCAGGGAGCGAGCCCAGGGTTGGACCACTCCATCCCCAGGTCTTGGAGTGTGCAGGCACTGCCCTGGAGCCTGAGCAGTCTTGGGATGAGTAGAGCATCAGTGCAGCTAATGGGAAGTGCTGGATGTCCCCAGGGACAGCTTATTACACATCACAGCCCTGGAGAGCCCGGCTGGAACAGTGTGACATTCATAACCAGCTCAGCGTCAGCACAAGAGGGGCAATGTCAAACAAACATCATTAATCTCCCTCTGCAAATCAATCAGGGGCCAGAAGTCAAGCCCAGCTGGTACAGGAGATACACTGCAGTGAATAATCATCCCTGTGGACGGGAGATCCTTGCTGTGCTCTGCAGGCTCACTGCTTGCCCGCCAGTGAATGAGAGAACTTCCCAATAGCAGAGAAACCTGTGAGCAAGGAGAGTGCTGGGGAGCCAACCCGTGGCCCTGCAACCCATGCTCTGCCCATGCCAAGGCTTTGCCCTGGCACAGCAGCACCCTAGAGCCAGCATGGTGTGGGCAGGACAGGGCTTTGTGTGCAAGCAATGCTGCCATGGGCACCGACCGGGCAGTCAAAGTCCAGCTAATGACACTTTACTGAGCTGGAGCAGAGAGGGGGCTTGGTGTAAAAGGCAGAGCTTTGCTCCCAGATCATGCCTGGAGCTGATGTGTTATCCCTGCATTGATGATTTTTCAGTGTCTTGTTTTCTTGGGGAAGTTGGTGATTTGAGAGCTCCCCGTAGGGTCCTGCTGGCCAACGGCATGGGGGTCTGGCTGGCCACTGGCCCTTGAGAGGGGCTGAGCTTCTCCAAGGCAGCACAGGTAACCCGGGGCTGTGCATCCTGGGGAGCTGTTGGCCTTGGAGCAGCACATCGAGCACATCTTCATGACTCAGACATTCCAGCTGACGGGTTTGCCAAGGTCGGACAACGCACCTGGAAGTCTGCTGAGCAAACTCTGCCTGGCTGGGGGGAGAGCAGGGGGGAAAGGCATGGCTGTACCCTGGGGATGAGGCAGGAGGGTGGCATAGGCACAGGGTGATGGCTCCTGCCCAGGGATGGACAGGGATGGCCTGTCTGAACCCCAGCTGGGCTGCAGCCCTGTTCACACAGCCCTGCAGCTGCCTGCAAGGAGCCCCGCACCCCGATGTGCCCCGGCCTTTTCAGGGAGAGAGGAGCTGACAAAGTCTTTTTCAGTGGGATCCGTCAGGGAAAGCTCTTTGTTCTTCAGCATTTGCTCTTGCCTCCCCCTCTCCAAACCTAAACTAGATGCATCTGCTTTTGTTTTCTAAATGCAGAATTAGGGACTGAAAAGAGCCCCTTTGTAGTGGGGAGGAGGGGAGAGCTGCAGATCTTTAACTGGGAAGGCAAGGTCAGGGGGGAGCCGCTCTATTGTGCTGGGACTCTCCTCCTCCAGCTCAGCCCTTTCTGTGCCCCCTCTTCACACTCCGGTTCCCACTAGAACCACTCTGGAGATGACGGGAGACCCGCCTGGGTGGGCGAGGGAGGACAGGCTGCTCCCCCAGCCCAGGGGCTGTGTTGGTGCCCGTTGACATCACTGTGGCAGTTCCCGTGCCCAGTACTGCGGGTTCACGCCGTGGTGGGTTTGGCTGATTCTCGGTGTGTGGAGGTGGGTGGCAGAGGAAGGTCACCCCATGCCCTTGGGCTGAGTGTGTGGGTGGGTGCACGTGGAGCCTGGAGGGTGTGTGTGTGCACACGTGTGTGAGAACATGTGTGGGGATGCAGATGGGACCGTGCGTGTTCCCGTGGGCAGGGTTCAAGGGTGCACCCCCTGCCCCACGCTCAGTCCTGGGCCATGGGAGCAGGGAGAGCTGGCAGGGGAACTGGGAGAGCTGCACTGGAAGCAGGGACCTGCTCCCCCGCACGCCTTTGTTTCTCCACAGCCAAGACAAAACCCTGCAAGCCCCAGCCTCGCAAGCCTCTCTCTTTCTCTGCTCTGTGCCAGGGCAGCTCTGCAGCATCCTCCTCCTTCCCAGCCACAATCCCAAGGAGATGGATGTCCCAGACACGGCCACCAGCCTGGAGCAGGACTTCAGCGTCCAGAGCATGTCTACCCCAACCTTGCTGCCCCAAGGGTTTGAAATGGGATTTTCTAAGCCAGTGCCCAGCCCTGGGTGAGCCCTCACAGCAGTGCTGGGCACGGGGCAGCACGATGAACCTCCCTGGCTGAGCTGAACCTCCGGGGCTGGTGCTGCTCCCCCCAGCTGGTGCTCACACACAGTCCTGGGGATCGCCTGACACACGGTCAGTTCTTCAGCTGTTGTGGTAACTGAGACCTACTTTAAATTTTTCTTAATCCTCTTCTTGATTCACTGCAGCTAAAGGGAGACAAGCCCAGGTTCATGTGAAATCAGCATCTGCACTGCCTCGAAATTACATCAGCACTGCAAATGTGTGTGTGGAAGAGCCCGGAACATCACCCCCGAGTCCAGGAGAAAGGCCACGGGCTGGCACAAAGTGACCTGGCTCCTGGGCAATGGAGGGGAGAGGAAAGCAGAGTGGGGGGTGGGTGGCTGCCCAGGATGCCCCAAAGTTGTGGGGGACTGGGGCCAGCTCTCCTGTCAGGTGTCATCAAAACCCTCCCCATGTTCAGCTTGCTGGGAGAAGCGGTGCATTGCCTTCCTTCCTTCTCCCTGTCCACACCTTGGTCCTCCTGGAAAGAACATGCCCAGTGGGTCTTGGCAGGGTGAGCGGAACGGTTGCCTGAAGCAGTGAGAGGCTGTTCCTGCAGACGGGTGCCCAGCATTTGGTTCAAATATATCCCTGGTGACTGACAGGGGTAATTCCACCCATCCTCTTCCCCGCTACAACTTAATCACTTGCACATTGCCTCGTGCAGGTCTTTCACTGCCAGCCAGAGATATCTTCATTCTGGGATGCCCTGACTTGGGGCTGCTCCGGTACTTGTGCCTCCTGCACCATCCGTGTCTCCCTGAGCCAGCCCAGCTTTGGGGACCTTGTCTGAGCTGCCCAAATTGGGGCTCGGTGGGGTGGGCTCCCATGCTGGAGAGTACAGAAGACCAGCTGGGTTTCCTGGTGTGCCAGTATCCCACTGTGCCATCCAGCCCAGGAACCCAGCATGGTCCCTGCTAAGCCTGAGCAGAAGGTGCATGTGCAGCACGTGCATGTAGAGATTTTTGTGGTGCTCTGTGGTGGAGCTGCCATGTTGCTGTTCCAGGCCTCAGTGTGAGGTTGCCTGATGTACACAGGGCAGGGATGGCAGCAGCGGGCATTCCTGATGGGTCCTGGGGAAAATCCGAGCCCGGCAACCCTTTAAACAGCTGCTCGCAAGGTGCTTCTCAGAAGGGCCAGGCGAGGGGCTAGGGCTGCTGCCTCTGGGGGTGCAGGGCAAGGAGAACAGTGGAGTGCAGGTTCCCTTGACCCCTTCCCGTGCCACAGGCCCGAGGCTTCCCCGGAGCGACCGAGCACGGCGAGGAGCGTCCCGCCCTGGAGCATCCCGCCCTGGAGCATCCCGAGCCCCGGCTGCTCTCGGGGCGACAACCACCTGCAAGAGCCATCGGGGACACCCGGGCCCTCACTGCCGGGAGCGCGGTGCGGGGGAAGCGGCCAGTTCGGCGGCGACTACAAGCCCCATCAGGCCGTGAGGAGGGGAAGGTGGGAGGAAGGCGGGGGAGGAGCCGGGGGGAGGCGGTGNGCCTCTCGCCCCGACCGGGGCTCCCCTCCATTGTTCCCGGGAGCGGCGGGACCGCGCGGGGCTCCGGTGAGTACCGACGGCCGGGGGGCGCCGGGACCACGGGGCAGCGCTTTGTGCTCCACGGGGATGGCGGCGGGGGCCCGATCCGGGGCCCAGGGCCAGCCCTGGCCTGTGGGAATCTACCGTGGTCGGACCCCACTCCCTCCCTCCCCCGACCACCTCGGTGCGCCCGTGGCGGGGCGGCTCGACGGCGGCACCGGAGGCGGGGGAGGCTCCGGTTTGCGGGCGCTGGATGTTTGCGAACACCGGGGGAAGGCTCCAGTTTGTGGTTACTGGGGTTTTGCGGACACCAGAGCCGTCCGGTGTGCGTGTGTCGGAGCCCCCGGTTTACAGCCCTCGGTTTACAACCCCCGGGGGCGGCGGTTTTGAAACGCGGCAGGTCCGAGCCCGTCCTTGGGACCAAGCCGAGGCTGGAAACGTCCCCGCAGCCCCCGGCCCTGGGGCCCCAGACCCCTCCCGACCGCGGGGGAGCCCGACCCGGGGGCTGGGGGCTGTTTTCCGAGTTGCTGCCGGGTCCCTTATTCCTGAGAAGTTCCTGAGCGGGAGCCTCGCGGCTTCCAGAAAAAAGATGGAAAAGGAGCTGGGATTGGTTTTGTGGAATGCTGCGGATCCCGGGGCATTCCGGTGGACCCCGAGGATGGAGGCGCCGGGAATAGCGCGGTCGTGGAGTTGGTGTTTCCCTTTGTGTTCGCAGAGGCTGCCCGGGAAGGGGGGGCTCCGAGAGCCGCCTTTATCCCGACTCCGAGCGGGTCTCTGGGATCGCTCCGTGCATGGCGGGCGATGCTGCTTCTGCCGTGGCCCGACGTGCGCAGCCCCCGCACCTCCCTGGGCTCCGGGGGGGTATTTGGTGGCGTTTGTGGTTTTTTTTGATGTTGGAGCACGGTCGAAGCCAGCCGGCCTTGGGCGAGGAGGGAGCAGAGTGTGCCCACGTTGGGGTTACACCAAGGAGCAGTGAAGCCTCCTCGCTGTGCCCGTCTCCGCCCGCATTGATGAGGTGCTGCCCGTGGCCCGGGTGTCACGCCTGGCTGGGGCAGTTTCC
This sequence comes from Brachypteracias leptosomus, assembly GCA_013401335.1. NCBI lineage: Eukaryota > Metazoa > Chordata > Aves > Coraciiformes > Brachypteraciidae > Brachypteracias > Brachypteracias leptosomus. The sequence continues at coordinate 467,846 of VYZX01011612.1, forward strand.
TCCCCGTCAATGTTTAAACCTCGACGCTTGTGTTAATAAACCGGTCGGGCTCGGAGGCGGCCAGAGCGGAGCTGGGATTTGTGCTGGGCGGAGGCGGTGGTTCGCTCTGGCTGGACATCTCTGGGTGCTGCCCAGCTGAGTGCGATGTGGGTGCCAAGGAGCTGGGGTGCTAGGGGTGTCCGCCCTGCCCGGCCCTGGGGATGCCACAGGACCCCGCAGACCCCAGCTCTGGCCAGCAGCCATTTTCCCCACACAGGAGCACTCGGTGGGGCTGGCATGCACTGCTGCTGTGCCTTGTGCTGCTCAGAGGGGATTAAAACAAATTGTCCCTCACTGGCGGGGCGAAGGCAGGAGCAGCTCCATGTGCATCCATCAGCTCTGGGCTTTGCTGCACGAGGTGCCGCTGGGAAGGGGCCCCAGCTGCTTTCAGGTGTGTTTATTTATCTGCCAAAAAGTGTAAACTGAGCTAGGAGCTGTATTGCCCCAGCCCCAGCTGGTTTCCCACTGGTGCTCCAGCCCCCCGGGCTGCTGAAAGGGGCCACTCGCCTGGGGAAGGGTGGCAGATGCTCCCATCCTGGATGTTGGGCTTTCTCCACCATTGGGGACCTTCTGCTTCTGGGCACGAAGGCAAAGGGGACAGTTGGGGCTCTGTGTGTCCTTCCCTTCCCAGCGGCTTTCCTTGGAGGAGCTGAAGGTAGTGAAAGCCCCATCCAGCTCTGTCCCAGGCTGGTTAAAGGGGCTCTGCCCAGTCCAGGGGATGGCAGGCTGTGGTTGTGTCCCAATGTCCCCATCCTAGACAGAGCAGACAGTGATACCAGCCCAGTGGAGGTTTTTTGGATATCAGTGGATGCTCTGCAGGTCTAAAAATCAAGCCCTTGGGTAGGGATCCCTGGGTGTGAGGATGCTGCTAAAGCTGAACTGGTTTTATAGAGATCTGTGGGTGAGGCTGGGCCTTTCCCCATCCCTCCTGCCCCTTGTGCCAGGCTCCCTCACCACTGGATGCCCCCAGCGTGCAGTGAACTGGGGGCTTGGAGATCCCCATGGCTGTAAGGCCTCCCTGCAGGCTGCAGCACGTATGGAATGAAGGGTTAATGCTGTATGTGTGCTGCACAGTTGGATATTTATTTTTCCAAGCATGTGTCTGCTTTAAGCATTATAGTTTTTCCCTATAGTTACATTTGCAGTTGTTTGCTTTTTTTATTTCAGCAAATACGTGGTTCCTGACCTGAGCCACGGGCTGGGGCAGGGAGAGCTGGGCAGGGAGAGGCTTTTCCCCATGAATTTTGCCTTTGGCGTGTCCTTATTCCACAAGGGCACCTAGAGGGCTGCTCGTTTGGAGCCTCAGGGAAAAATTGAGCCTCTTTTCTGTATTTTGGAGCTGGAGGGCATCTGTGCCAGGCCAGGCAGGGTCGGGCACTGGCAGCCACCAGCTCTGCACCCTGAGGACATGTGGCCCTGAGCTGTAGGCAGCCCCCACCCCAGGCTCCTGCAAACCCAGGAGCTGAGATGAGGCTCTTCTCCCCGTTGGACTTGGCCTTGCCCTGTTGTTTTTCTCCTCCTGCGTTAGACACTGGTTCCTGGCACCGAGGCACCGCTGCCTCTGGGATGCTCTGACGTGGTGGATGCCTCACAGGCCAGCTCTGCTCCGATGGGGAGTGGGGGCCAAGCTGCCCTGGTCCACAGCCACCCCAGTCCCACCAGCAACATCTACCCCCAAGCACACGGAGCCTGCCCTGAGGGAACCAGATCAAGGGTTCCCCTGGTCCCCAGGGCATCGCCTGGACTCTGACCCCGGCCAGACACCCTGCTCTGCCCCGGCTCCTACTTTTGGCACCTTGGATGCATTCCTGGGGATGAGCCACGGGATGGGAAAGGGGCTTCCCCGCTACACTCAGCTCAGAAATGTTCGAGTGTGGAAGGTCCAGTCTTGTGCCATGTCCCGGGGACAGCTCAGCCCCGTGACTCACGGCATGGGAGAGGTGACAGCAGCTCTCGGGGACCTGAGGACAACGGGGGGACAGGTTGAACATTCTGCTTCTCTTGCACACACGGGTGTGCAAAGGCAGTGTGGGAACATCTTCCCCAATGCTCGGGTGTGCAGGGACCGTGTGTTCTGGGAGGGTGCCCAGGTGGGCACAGGGGTGTCCGTCACTGCTCTGAAATAGCTCCGTGGGTGTAATGGCCGGTAGTAATTGCAGTCCCGGAGGCAGGTCTCCGAGGTGCAGTCAGCCCTGGCTCTTACTGCTTCCATTTTTAGTTGTTTGAGTCCACCCCTGGGCAGTAAATTGCAGCGTTCCGGGGCCGCGGGAGTGGGGACGGTGCCCGGTGGGAGCTGGAGACCCACCCTGTGCGAGCTGCCACCCCCCTGAGTGCACGGGTTTTATATAAAAGCTGTATAAACAGGGAGAGGAGCCGTGCTGGTGTTTGCACAGGTAGGAACACTCTTCCCACTTCCTCGCCAAAGCCGCTTCCACCTCCCTGCCCAGGAGCCGAGCATCGGTCGTGCCCCAGCTCTGGATCTTGGCACGCATCCCTCCCTCCCTCCGCTCCCTCCCGGTGCCTCTCCTCACTGCCGAGTGATCCCTACGCCATGGAAATATGCTGCTGTCGAGCCCCTGAATCAGCTGGAAGAAGCCCGCTCCGAGGTGTATCTGGAGAAGGGCTTTGCTGTGCACCGAGCCAGCACTGACTCATTTTTCAGGAACTGCTGCTTCTGGAGGCACTGGGCTCCCCTCCCTCCATCCCTCCCTCCATCCCTCCCTCCATCCCTCCCTCCCCTCGCTCGGGAGGCCCACGCAGACGCTCCGCATTAGGGCATGTTCCGGGGAGCATGTGCTGTCAATAAACAAAACCACTTAGAGACAGAAAATAATTTCCAGAAATACCGAAGACTTTTTTTTTTTTCCACAAAGAATTCCACCTCCCCTTTCCAAACCCTGATAAATTGTTAACGTTCAATAACTATCTGAAAGCACTGCCTGGCGCCTGGGAGCGCTGGCGCTGGAGATAAGGCTGGTGTTTGCTGGGTGCCTGACTGCTCCTGTCAATATTTTGGGTCCCAAATGCTCCAGAGCCAGCACAGTTGGGGCAGGGAGGAGGCAGGTGCACTCCACAGACCAGGGAGCTTGTCCTTGGGCTGCAGAGGCTGTTTCGGGGTTCTGAGCTGCCCGGTGTTAAGCAGGAGCCCTTTGGGGCTGGCACTGGTGGGTGCTCAGCCCACCCCCAGGGAAGAGTCAGCAGTTTGGGCAAGAGGAGAAGGGTCTCGCTCCCTCGCTGGAACAGAGTGTCTGCACCGAGTGCCTGGGGAGGATGAGTAGAAGCGCATTACTCACTACAATTATTACTCACTGTTAACGACGCGTGCTTCAGACACCGTGTGGCAAAAGGCTGGTTCACACGGCGACTCGGTGCGGAGTCCTTCTGGAGAGGAGCAGGGTGAGCTCAGGATACTTGGTGAGGGCTACAGTGCACGGGAGCTATGGCTGCACCCCAGGAGGTGCCTGGAGGAGGGTGTCGGGGATGGCATCATCCTGTCCACACCCTGGTCCTTGCTTATCTCCCGGCAGCGTGTCGTGGGCCAGCAGCGCCCTGGCCAGCCCATCATGGCCGGGCTGGGGTTGTGCAATCCACTGGGCAGGGATCTCTCCAGCAGAGCCCGGGGGGGACAATGAGCGCTGGCCGGTGTCAGGACCTCTGTCCTGGGCCTCTGTGGGGCTGCAGATGTGTGGCGGGGGTGGAGCACGGGGCTTCGCTCCCATCCACGCTGTGGGGAGCACTTGGCCAGGGCCGGCTGGGCTTGGGCTTTGGCTCCAGCATCCCCTGGAACGTGCGCTGGCAGAACTCCACACTCCCAGCATGGTGGGGAGGAGGGATGAGGACCATGGAGGGCATATCCCAGGGCACTCTGGGCTGGGATCAGGTTCCGCTGGGTCTCCCTGTGCCAGAGCCTGGCTCTGATGCCTCCCTGCAGTGGAAGGAGATGGGGACCCGTGGGGACGGATGGGCTGGAGAGCCCAACGTGAGAACTGGCAGGGACAAGAGCAAATTGCAGCCTTGGCCGTGGAAGCCGGGGGATTTCTCCCCAAACGGCCGCTCTGAAAACAGCTGTTGGTGGAAGGAGATCTGGAAAGAGATGTGCTGCACGTGGGAGCGGGGCCGAGACACCCGCTAACCCCTTCGGCTCCAGGAGGGTGTTTCCATGGGGGGTGGCTGCTTACCTGCCCTATAGATCCCACAGGAGATGGAGGGGGCTGGGGTGTACAACAGGATCTGCTTTGCTTTAGTTGCACAGTGACACAGACAACGTCAGATTTTGGTCTGGATACATGGATTTGTCTTGGGTCAGCCATGGCAGAGCAAGGTGCTGCTGGTCCTGGAGCACCAGGAGCCCTGGGCTGGGGTGTGTGGGGCAGATGATGTTGTGGATATGAGGGGGAGAGGCAGGAGAGTGTTTGCAAAGTCCAGGCTCCCAGGGGAGAAGTGGCCTCTTGGGGCCCAACAGAAACATCTCCCCTGACCTACAGAACTTGTCAAAATTTTTAGATTGGTTTTCATCTCAGCCAAGTTAAAGAAAATGAAGAAATTTCTGGGAGCTGCCACACTGTGATGACCCAGCTTGGGCCAAGGGGGGTTTATTATCATAATTTTGTGTCATTTTGATCCTTATGGAGTTCCTCTTTCCAGCACAAATGAAGTGCAGGCAGAGGGGAGCGGGAGAGCAGGACCCCCCCTCCCTTTAAGAGCAGCGTTTGAAAATTTCTCCCACCGTGCTGGGAAATTTTGCTGCATTCGATTCTGCTTCGCCAGCGGTTTCAGTCTCAACACATCAGCGCTTTTATGCAGGAAAACATAACCCTGGCAGGCAGTGCCGGGTCGCCTCGGGCTGCGCAGGGGGCTGCGGGGACATTGGGGACATCCATGGGCTGATCCTGCCGTGGCCAGGGCCCTGGGTGGTGGGACGTGGGGGTGCAGCTCGCCCTGCCCTGACTCTGCTTTCCTCCCCCACAGCTCGGAGGGGCTGACGGCCCGGCGGAGACCCCCCCCCCGCGCCCGCCCGGGGCCAGCCCGGGGTCCCCATGGAGTGGGAATTGCGGAGCCCAGTCGCCGAGCAGTAGCTGCAGCAGTGGGATGTTTACCTGGCGGTGCCTCATCCTTTGGGCTGTGCTGGTCACAGCCGCGCTCTCCGCTGCCCGGCCGGCACCCACCCTGCCCGACCAAGGTAAGACCACGGGAGAACCACCACGGCCCTGCCGGGGGGTGCCTGGTGCTGGGGGATGCCTGGCTCCCTCGTCCATCGCGTTCCTCTTCTGGCGGTGGGGTAGTTGGTCTCCCTTGTAGAAGAGGCAGAGGCTGGTGCGAGGTCCAGCCACCTGGCCATGGGCACATCCCCTGGCAGTGGCACGGTGCTGTGTGGCCATGGATATATCCCTGGCAGTGGCACGATGCTGTGTGGCAGCCCAGGAGCTGCCAGCTGGTGCTGGTGGGGACATGGCCCATGTGGTCTGTTGAGAGCAATTCGTGGGCACAAAAAGCTCGTGCACAGTCCCAGCATCGCCCGTGGGTGTTTGAAACCTGGAGGGGAATTGTGGCAAAACGCAGCGTGGTTGGTTTGGAGAAGGATGCAAAGCCCCTGGGGTTGTGTCCCCGGCGAGGGGTCATTGTGTGTCGTGGCATTTGCTTCCCAGTGATGATCTGCAGCCCAGAGTGTGTGAAACCTTCTCCCACCCCTGCTTGACACTGGGTGATCCCAGCTCAGCAGGTGGACATGAGGATTTGGGTGCAGGGTACCAGTGCAGGCTTTGCCAGCTGGCAGCACATAGGATGAACGCACCCCAGGGTGCTCTCAGCTGGGGAATGCCCATGGGGCTGGCTCAGGTGGATCCACAGCTCCTCATGTGCCATCGCTGACATCCCTAAAAGCCTTATAAGGGGTTTTGGCCCATGACGGGTGGGATGGGGGTATGCTCCTACCAAGTTCCAGAGCTGGTGGCACCCTGAGGGGCAGAGCGTGGGCTCAGGAGGTCTCAGACACATTTGGCCCCAGCGGAAAGTGTGGCTCCAGCATTTCAAAGCCTTGGCCTTCCCCTCGGTGAGGCAGAGAAAAAACAGACCCGGCAGCGCTGCGCAGGGCTCCTGACTTACTGCCTTTTGGTTTTAATTACCCAAGAATGTCTGGGCTGTGGGGTACTGCTTTTCTTTTTAAGGCTCGCTCCCCCTTCCTCTTCCTCTCACCAAAACCCAGTAGAGACTGATGGCTGGTGTTGCCAGCGTGGCCATGGTGCTGGGTGGCACCTGGTGAAGATCCACGCTCCCTCTGTCCCCTTCAAGGCTCAGGGCTTGGGACAGGGCAGGAATAAACCACACTGGGGCTGGGTGATCCTGGGCTGGAAACATGCCGTGGTGCTGTGGCCAGCGTGCCAGGATCAGTGCCCCTGCTCTGAGCAGCAGGTACCCACCAGGAGAGGTTTAGGTTGGATGTGAGGAACAATTTCTTGCTCTGCAGGGTTGTGAAGGGCTGTGCCAGGCTGCCCAGGGAGTCCCCGTCCCTGGAGGGGTTTCCAAGGTGTGGAGATGTGGTGCTGAAGGCCATGGGTTAGTGGTGCCCTGGCAGTGCTGGGGGAATGGTTGAACTCAGTGATCTGAAAGGTCTTTTCCAACCAAAGAGATTCTGTGATTCTCTTCCACCCTGCTCACAGATCCATCCCATGAGACGGCTGGAGCTGCACATGGTCCCTGGGGAGCCGTTGGCTCCAGAGAGGAGCCCGGGCAGGGCATTGCTCACAGGGACCATCTCGAGATTTTTCCATTGGCATGCTTAGTCCCCACCTCTGTAAATAACATGGTCAATGGCAGTAAACATGTTTTTCTCAGGAGATTGCTCTTCCTGGAAGAGGTTTTGTGGCAGTGTTTGGGGTAAGAATGGCTTTTGCTCTGCCAGAAGAGCTGGTGGCCCCAGCCCTGGCTCTGGCACTGGCAAAGCTGTCGGGGTGCTCAGGCTGAGGGCTCATTTGAGCAATTTGTGGGTTTTGGGGTGTTTAAGGAGCCCTGCAGCCCCCAGAGGGTTTGGGGAGCAGTGTCAGGCGGTGGTGGTGGAGGAGGAGAGGTTGGAGAGGAGGGAGCTGGTTCCTCGCCAGCCTCATGCCAGGGCTAACAATAACCTCTGGAAACGTTCCCCGACACGGTTCTCACCAGGGCGGCCCAATTAGTGCCACAGCAGGAGCCCGGCTGGAGCAGAGTCCGTCCCTTGGCTCCGGGGCTGGCTGGTGGGAACACAATGTTCCCGGCAGGACCTGCGGGATGGGAAGAGCCGGGACCGAGCCAGGACCCACGGCTGGGGCTGTGGCACTGGCATCTCATGGGTCACCTGCCAGGGTGGGCTCCAGATCCATCCCTGGGGGTTTTGGGTTGTCCGTGGGGCTCAGCTCTGTGCCGTGGGGCATCGTGTCCTCGGGGCCAGGCTCGCTGTCCTCACCCCACATCTCGGCTCACGAGCATCGCCCGGGTCCCCTCCGTGGCAGAGGCAGCAGCTTTCCCGGACTTTGTTCTGGATGTTTATGGGGTTTCGGTTTACTCCCGGTTCTGAGGCAGCTTAAGCCCCCTTCTCAGGGAGCCCTAATCCCCCGCGCCCGGCCTGTGGCCCCTGCCCAGGAGGGTTTCCAGTTGCCGGCCTCGTGGCTTGGGAGCTGTGCCTTTGTCAGGGGCTCGCTCCCGGGACTCAAAAACCTCCAGCAAGTAAAATATTAATGGGCACTCGCTGCGTTTTATCGTTGCCTAAATTTGGAGGTGGTAAAAACCCCCGAGTTAAGGGGAGAAGCCAAGAAATTTCCAGGAGCAGCCTCCATCGCCTCCCTCACAAAGCCCGTCTTTGTCTCCAGGTTAAATAGAAACCTGCAGAAAATTGCCGAGGGGATTTTTTCCCTCTCTCCTTGTCTGCTATTGTCCTTGCTCTGTTCAGGCATTTCCACTGCTCGCCCGGGCTCTGCTCATCCCTGCCTGGGGGGTGCTGGGGGTGCGGGGTGGGCGAGCGGGTTTTTGGAGGAAGCTGGGTCATTGTGGGGGGGTCCTGCCTTAGGCAGCTCCTTCTGGGACATGCTGAGCCCCCGATACTTTCCTGGGGGATGCATCTGGGGGGTTTGGCAGAGGGGCTCGGGACTGCAGCCCCCTCCTCATGTGGCCAAGCTCCTGGGGGGCTGGGGGGGTCAATTTTCCCTGGAGCTGCCTCGTTTTTCCCAGAGCTGCCCCATTTTTCCCAGAGCTGCCCCGTTTCCCGGAGCTGCCGGCTGCCCAGCTGGCCGCAGGCTTAGCCCCCTCACCCCAGCCCCATCTGTGGAGCCGTCGGGGGCTCCCAGGGCTTTGTTGTGCCTGGCTCAGCCTGGGGGGGTCTTGCTCTGCACCCCGAAGTCCAGGGCTGGAGGTGTGCTCAGCCTGGACTGCTCTAGGGACCCAGCTACAGCATCCCTGGAGCTGGCTCAGCGAGGGCCCTTGGTTTGTTCCCCCATTTCCCTGCTCTCCAGCCCCTCCCCTTGTTTTTGCAGCTCTCGGGGTCTCCCCACCCCTTGCTCCAGGGGAGCAGTTTTGGAGCAGCCAACCCCTCACTGGAGCCCCACAAGCAGCTCAGAGGCCCTTTGCCAAGCTCTGAAGCCTCCTGCACTTTTGTGGTGGCTGGCAGCAGCCCAGGATCATTACCAGAGCTTTGGGGGGTGGTCCCAGCAGCCCCCACCCACACCTCTGAGCCCCCTGGACCCCGAGTACTCGGTCCCGGGGGCATCGCCATGTCCTCTGGGGCATCACTGCTGGGCTGCCTTCCCCTCCCAGCCTGTTGAGCAGGCATTGTTCCCTCCTCCCGCCTTTCCACTCGGATGCTGTCACTCCAGCCCTTAATTGAGGAGGAAAAAAAGAAATATGAGTCTTTGGGAAAAGCAGCAGCGCTCTGCCAGAACCTGGGCTGCAAAGCTGAGCCCCACGGCGAGCACACCCACGTCACGGGGGTGTCCCTGTGTCGGGGGGGGCTGCCTGGCTGCTGAGCCCCTCCATGAGCATCACTTTGGGGCTGCTTAGAAGCAATGTGGGGAAGGGAACACAAACTCTGCCTGCGCCAGGGTCCAAGCAGAGCTGGGGGTTATTGCAAAACCCCACAGGCACGTATGGGGATTGGGGTGTTTGCTGTGCCCCAGGATGGGCAGGTTGTGGGTAAGTGTCTGTGCCCCGAGCTGCTGCAGAGCTCTGAGCGTGTCTGGGGGTGTCCCAGGGGGAAAGGGGTGGGTTTATTCTGACAGCTTTGCAAACTACCAACACGCCTGTTAATTAAGTGCTGCTTCGTTTAGTGGGCAGGCTGGGAAGGGCGGCAGTGCCCAGAGCAGCACAGAAATCCCCCTTTCCCTGCCTGAGGAGGCATCTGGGGACCGGAGGGTGGGGAGAAGCCCATGGGCTTGGCCAGGAAGGGCTGTGGGTGCCTTGAGCCCCCCAAAGAAGAGCTGTAGGGGCCTTGAGCTCCCCAGGAAGAGCTGTGGGTGCCCTGAGCCCCTGACACTTGCCCGCTGACACCTCCCTGCTCCCCAGGGAAGGGGAACCAGCACCGTGCATCCCCCCAGGAGCAGCCAGGATGCAGGGATGCTGCTGGGAGCATCCCCCCAGCACCACTCGGGCAGTGGGGGTGGAGGGGGGGTGCAGCAGGGCGACGAGGTTTTTAAATAAGAAAGAAGCCAATCCCCACGTCCCGGTAAGCGCTTCCTGTTGGGATTAGAGGGGCTGCCGGGCATGTGTGTGCTTTTTCTTCAGGAAATACCTTCGGAAAGCCCCGCTGGGGTCTCCAGGGCAACCGGCGGCCGCAGCCGAGCCCCCTGCCCGCATTGTCCCCACACCGCTTTGTTGGCCGCTTTATTGCCATCACCATGGCCTCAGCCATGGGCTGCCAGCGCTCGGGGGCTGCTCGCCGGGCTCCCTGGGCACACACGGGTCTGGGGGGCACGAGCTGTGCAGAGAATTGGGGGCAAAGGTTAATCTGAGCTGCTCCTCTCCCACTGTCCCTGTCCCCGCGGGGGCCAGCCCGGGGGTCCCGGTGACAGTTATATGCACTCGGTGACACTCCCCATCTGGCCGCTGCTCGCTGGGCTCGGCTCCGCTTTCGGTTCCATTTCAAAGCTGGAATAAAGTCATAAAACTGCCATGGGCTGCTCTGGCCGGCACAGCCTGCATCCAGAGTTTGGGCTGGCTTGGAAGCAGAGGGATCATTGGATCCTGCTGGGACTGGAGCTGGATAGTTTAGGAGTGCCAGGTCTAAGGTGTGTTTTGGTGCTTTCTCGAGGCAGGTGAACAGTCGGTGCTGTGGGAATTGCAGTTTTGATCAAAGAGGGTTGTGAACACCCCTGCAACCATGCAGCTCCCGGCCAGTGCTGCTCCAGCCTGGCTTGGGGAGAGGAATCCCACCCATCCTGGCATTGTCTGGCATAGACCAACCTTTGTGCAATGCTGGGAGCTTCGCCGTGCAGTGCCCAGGGAGGAGAGCCAAGCGTTTGTCTGGCCGATTAAACCTTTGCTAACGTGGCTGCTCGGGGCTCGCTCTGATGGGAGCTGGTGGCTCTGCTGAGCGGCTGCACCTGGAGCCTTGGTTTCGGTTACAGAGAAGCTGAGCATGAGAAAGGGACGTTTCAGGCCGATGGAGCCCAGCGATCAAACGGGCTCAGCCTCGTTAGCGTACGTGGAGGGCACACGGTAACGAGCTCACACCGCTGGCTGCTCCCAGGCAAGGGACCTGCTCCTGCTGCCATCCCTGCTTCTACTGGGCATTTCCAAGGGGACTTTGTGCATCAGCCGTGGCGTGAGTTGGGCCATCCCGGTGCCAGCAGCACCGTCTGCCTGCCAGGGCTGCCCCGCAGCAGCTCCATCCAAGCCTGTGCCCCAGGGTGAGCGAACCTGGACATGCTCATTAGCCTGTGAATTCATTTTTGGGCCGTTCCCACCATGCCGCGTTTTCCGCCTCATCCCTGGATGCCAGAGATGTGCTTTGGGTTACCAAAGGGCAGGATCCTGCCCTGCCCTCTGCCTCCCCTCTCCCGTCCATCACTCTCAACACCTCCCTGGTCATGCTGTTAATGCAAAACAGCCTCTGACGCGCAGGGACTGGGGGAAGGGGCTGCTCCTTTGAAAAGCGATCTGGCCACACGCCGGCAGACCCCCAGCCCCCTGCCCGGGTTCCTCTTCCATGGGCTGAAGGAGCAGTGGCACTTGCAGGGGATTCCGGGGATCCACACGGTGCTGTGCCTGTGGGAAGGAACCCATCTGAGCCTGGGATGCTGCCTCCCAAGCCCTGGCATCGGACTGGGGTGGCTCAAAGTTTTTCATCCATCTAAAGACCTTTTCTATGCCCAGGCCACCTTGTGTGGGGGTGGCTGGGGACAGGCAACAGGGACATTGGGGGCGTTTGTGGGCGGTGGGAGTCCTCAGCAGCTCCAGGTTGTTGTGTTTGATAAGGAACAAGTCTGTCGGTGACTGGGGAGGTGCAGACCTGAGCACAGGGGAGATAAGGGCAGATATGGCCGTGGCTGCAGCTCCACATTGTTCTGGGTCTCGTGGCTCTTTATCGCTCACTGACCTTGCTCTGGTTGAGCTGGGACGTTGGGCAGGAGGACGTTGTGTTACCCGTGGAGTTCAGACAGACAGCGAGGGGACATCGCCGCGTTGTGCACCCCGGAGGATGCTGTGACTAATCACTTGAAACACAAATCAGAGCTGCTCCAAGCACCCGTCCTGTGGGAGAAAACCAGGGGAAAAATGGGATTGCAAAAACAAGACCCTTCCCCCACCGCTGAGGGACTCACACCAGTCTTCACCTTCCACGTTAAAATGCTTTGGAACCTCTTCCTGATGGATCTGGAGCCCTGGATTTTGGTCTTCTAGCAGCCAAGGAAAGTGAATTCTTCCCCAGCACACTAAGGAGAAGAAAAAGGAGACAATCTGGAGCTGCTCGTGGATGTTTTCCCCATGAAGCTTCTCATCAGCATGAGGAAAAGTGGCCAGAAAGCGACGTGCAGCTCACCTCGTGATAAATGGGAGTCTCTGAAGAGCTGAGCACTCATTTTTGGCAGCAGGGAGCTGCTGGTGGGTGCTGGAGGAGCAGTGCCAGTCCCACACTGCCAGCCTGTGCTCCCTGCCTGTGCTGGCACAGCTCAGGGGGCTTGACCACAAGGGTTTGGTGCAGGAGGAGACCCCATGCTGGCTTTTGTCAGCCAATGGGCCTGGGATGAGCTGCTCCATGGCTGCTCGGGGGTGTGAGCAGTGATGACCAGATGGTCCTTGAGGTCCCTTCCAACCTGGTCTCTGTCATTCTGTGCCTACACTTGCCTGGCTTGGTGGGCACCAAGAGGTGAGGGTGATACTGGGTCTTGGTTCTGCAGCGACGGCCTCTCAGATGCTGGAGCCCTGCACCCCAACCTGTGCTGCTCATTCCCAGGATGATGCTCATGCTGCACCCATCACAGGGAGCCCCGTGGGCTGTGACATGTGAAGACGGGGTTTGAATCTCAGATGTCCACACCAAGCCTAGGACCCAGGGAGCTGCTCAGAAGGTGGAAGGCAGCACCTGGGCCGTGTCTGCTCAACCAGTGCCTGGGGAAGACAAGACCACGTAGCAGCAGGATGGAGAGAAAGGATCTTTGTGCTGCTCACACAAGTGTCTCCTCGGGGAGCAGCTGCAGCTCTCCCTGCCCGGCGATCACCACGGCCAGCACCTGTTTCACCGGAGCTCCCCTGGGATGACCTTTCCCCTCGCTGCCCTCCCACTGTCCTGCTGCGGCCCCCCCAGCCTTTCTGCCCCTGCCCTGAAGTGCTCTAACTGGGGTGAGGGTCCTGGTGGCATGGGGACCCTGGCCCGCTTTGCTGGCTTGCCCGCTCCTGGTGATGGGGATCCCTGGATCCTGCCCAAGCAGCTGGCACTGCTTGAGATGTCTCAAGTTGCCCGTTTCTCCCCCATTCCACAGCTCCTGCTCTATGCTGAGCAGTGCCGAGAGCCCCAGGGGTATGTGAGTGGTTTTGGAGTCCCCAGACACCCCAAGCGGGTCCCACCGTGGGGGTGAAGCGCTTGGTGCTGCTTGGGGTGCTCAGCCTCTGCCTCTGCCTCCTCTCTGCTCTGCTGCCAGCTCCTCTCTCGGGCTCCCCGGGGCAGCCAGACCCGGTGCTGCCTCCGGAGCATCCCAGCAGCGCATGTTGCCTCTAACACCGAGCAGCAGCAGCAGCAGCAGCAGCAGCAGCATGGTTTCCTATGGTTTCCTTTGGTCTCTATTTCTTTTCTCCTTTTTTTTCTTCTCTTCTCCTCTCTCCTAACTCCTCCAGTTCTGCCCAAAGCAAAAATCGAAGTGGAGTCCTACTCGGCCCACCCTGGTGACCTCCTCCAGCTGCGCTGCCGGCTGAGGGATGACGTCCAGAGCATCAACTGGGTGCGCGACGGGGTCCAGCTGGCCGAGAACAACCGGACGCGCATTACCGGGGAGGAGGTCGAGGTCAGGGACGCGGTGCCCGAGGACTCGGGGCTCTATGCCTGCATGACCAACAGCCCCTCGGGAAGCGAGACCACCTACTTCTCCGTGAACGTCTCAGGTTCGTAGCGGCCCCGGGTGCGGAGCGAGGAGCGGGCTGGCTCTGCGCCCCTTTGCATGCCCGCCAGCACGGGCACCAGCCACGCGCGGTGAGTTCAGGGCAGACCCGTGATTTGGGGGTGCCCGGAGGAGTTGCTGACACGGTGATGTCCTGCGGGCTGCAGTGCCAGGGACGTGGCTGGAGGTTGTTGTCTGTCTGTGTGCATGGGGCTGGGGGCTGCTCGCAGGGATGGGAATGGGCTTAGCTCCATGTTGGCATTGATGGAGCGTGAGGCTGGAGAAGAACAAACACTTGAGGTCGAGAGGCGTGTGCCAAGGCTTGGTGTCCACAGCATCTCGGCTGATGCCCCCACGGAGTTGCTTGCACCGGGCACGGGGTGAGGAGCTGTGCTCAGATACATGGCATGGAGCTCTGAAATCACTCAGGGGGCAAATTACTCCCTGGTGTCCATAGGCTGCGAGCAGGGGGATGGCAGGCAGATGGCACTGCCTGTGCTGGTGGGCATGCTCAGCATTCACCCAGGATCACGCTCAGCATTCACCCAGGATTCCCGTGCCCCCGTCACCATCCATCAGTGCTGCCCTGCCCTGGCCACCCCACCGGGCACAGCCCTGCGCCACCAGCCCATGATGCTCTGGTCTCCAGCTGGCCCTGCTCAGGAAGGGTCGCCCACACAGATGTTCAGCCGGGGTGTCTCTTCTCTTGCAGACGCGCTGCCCTCTGCAGAGGATGATGACGATGAAGATGATTCCTCTTCGGAGGAGAAGGAGGCAGATAACACCAAGCCGAACCGTACGTGTGGGATGGGTTTGCCCCTGGTGCTGCTCTGGCTTTTGGAGGGGTGAGGGGAAGCTGGGCACCCTTGAGAACATCACCCAGGGATGGAGGAAGGCAGGAGAGGGTGGGCACGAGTCCTGCTCCAACCCAGGGCTCCCAAGGGAGCAGCTCTGGGTGCACCCAGGCGGAGTAGCCGGGTCAGAACAAGGGAAGGTGCTAGCATGGGCGCTCCTTAGGAGCAGAACACCAGAGCTTGCTGTGGCTGAGGTGCTGGTGGGTTCGGTGGTGCTGAGCCCCCCGCTCTGCTCCCCAGAGGCCATCGCTCCCTACTGGACCTATCCTGAGAAGATGGAGAAGAAGCTCCACGCCGTCCCTGCTGCCAAGACGGTGAAATTCAAGTGTCCATCAAGTGGGACCCCCAACCCCACCCTGCGCTGGCTGAAGAACGGCAAAGAGTTCAAACCTGATCACCGCATCGGGGGCTACAAGGTACTGGGGCTGGGGGCTGGAGTGGGGCGGGGAGGCACGACAGGGAGGCAACCCCCCTGGGGCTCAATCTGTCTGGGTGCAGGCTCTGGAGAGCTGGTGCTGGGGCGGCGTGGGGAGGGGGAGGACTGGGAAGGGGCTTAAGAGGCACCGAGCCCCCTGCCCAGCCCGCGCAGGGGCAGATGGGCCCCTCGGACGTTCCTGTTGAGAGTAGCCCTACAGCAGTGACCTGCTTCTGGGTCATGTTTGCACCAGCTCAGCCAGCCCCTGGGGGAGGGCTGGCGGGTGAAGCCAGGCTGCCTTCGCCTAATCCCTGCTGAGCAGAGGGGGTCTGGGCGTCCCCAGCAGGCGCAGGGGCTCCTGGGGGTGGCCGGGGCTGCAGGGGTGGAAGAGACTCCCCGTGTCTCAGCAGCCGTCGGCAGGAGCTGCACCAGCACCCCTGAGGAGGGGGTAGGGGCCACATTTGCTCCCCAAGCTGGGCAGGGGCTTCCCTAGTGCCCTCAGCAGGTCCAGGCTGCAGGTCTCCCCAGGCTGGGGCTTGGCTCTCCTGGCTCTGGTCCCACAGTGGGGTTGCCAAGACCCTTGAGTTGGGGAACACCAAGACCCCCAAATGGGGAATGCCAAGACCCCCAAGCTTCATCCCTGAGCCAGCCTGGCTGGGTGCTGCAGGACCATGGATCTAGGCACTCACTCAGCACTGAGTTGCATAACTAGGACCCATCCCGGCCGTGCCAGGTCCGTGCCATGGACTCAGCAGGTGCCAGGGACACGCAGCAGGAATGTGGCCACGTCACAGCTCCCGGCTCTGCGTAGCTCATCCCGGGGAGGGATGTGGGCTCAAAGGCAGGGAGGAGAGGGGCTGCTGGCACCGCCACAGCTCCCCAGGCAGTGCCAGCGCAGTGCCCTCGATAGCTAATGGGGCTGAAATGCAGGATTGTGGAAATAACCAGTTTCCAACTGGGAGGGAGGAATGCAGCCACCCCGGTGGGGAGCAGGGCTTGGGGAGGTCCTGCCAGGAGGAGCTGCAGCCAGAGCTGGCAGCGGTGCAGGAAAACCATCCCTGTGTCCCGCGGGTGGAGGGACCTGGGGAGCACTCAGAGCCCAGCTGAGCCACTGCCACCCATCCCAGAGGAAACTGGTCAGCAGTGCCCACCGAGATGGGTGACCCCATCTTTCTTAAGTATTGTGGCCTTTCAGTACTTAGAGGGGTCTGTCAGTAAGATGGGAGCAGACTAAAAAGTCTCCTGTTGTGACAGGACAAGGGGTGATGGTTTAAAACTAAAAGAGGGAGATTTAGACGAGAGAGAAGGAAGAAATTGTTGGTGCTGAGGGTGGTGTGAGCCTGTCCCAGTTTGCTCAGAGAGGGGGTTGATGCCCCATCCCCGGCACCATCACAGGTGAGGTTGGGCTCTGAGCAACCTGCTCTAGTTGCAGATGTCCCTGCTCAGTGCAGGGGGGTCGGACTCGATGACCTTTAATGGTCCCTTCCCACCCAACCCAGTCTGTGATTCAGTGATCCCATGAGCTGTGCAGGGTGTACAAGGTGCCCGGCACGGTGCCCGCTCACCACACGGGTCCAGGGCGGGGGAAGCGGCTCCTCCCGGGCAGCACTGGGGGAACAATGCGGGTCTGTTCCTGCCCCGGGAGGGGTGTCCCTGTGCCGGGCCAGCCCATCGCACTCGGCTCACAACATCTGCTTCTCAGCGCAGTTGGCTCCGTGGCGGGGCTGTCCTGGGACAGCTGGGAGCAATTACGGCCCCTCTGTAGGAAAGGGGAAAGGTGACCTCAGAGGGAGATTTACGTGGTGTCCGTGGGGAGGGGGCTGAGCCGGCTCTGACGCGAGTGGCAGCGAGGGCTGGTGTGCTCCAGCCTGGCACGTAACAGGCTCCGTGTCACCCCCAGGTCCGCTACGCGACCTGGAGCATCATCATGGACTCGGTGGTGCCGTCAGACAAGGGCAACTACACGTGCATCGTGGAGAACAAATATGGGAGCATCAACCACACCTACCAGCTGGATGTCGTGGGTAAGGAGCGCGGGGATGGGAGGGCTCAGCCCGGGACCCCCTCCCCGGGCAGAGACGGGGCCGGGGATGGTCCCACCCCATAGGAACCTCTGCAGCACAACCCAGGCAGAGGGTTCACCCCGACTCATTCTGAGGATTTTTTAATTGTGGTGGAAATAATTTCATAGACCAGACAGAAACTTTTTCTAATCGCCTTATTAGCCATAATTCCCAGCTGGGAAGGCTGGTCTGAGCAGTTCCACATGTGGAGCTGCTCTAAATGCCAGTAAATGAACCATTAAAAATGTGATTTAATTTGATTACACTGAGCAAACTGAAGGGAACAGTCAGCGAGGTGAACAAAAGGGTTTGTTAATGCTGACTCACCACAGTGGCAGCCGCTTTGTTAACGGCCGGGGCCCTCGTTAGGTTTGTTTGACCTCTGACCCCTCCAATAGGTACTGACCTCCCTGTCCCCGTGCTGGGATTTCACCTGTCCCGGTCCCCAGCCCCTCCTGGCTCCTGTCACCCCACTGCAGGGGGGTCCCTGGGGATGGGGATGCTGCCGGGTGCATGGTGCCCACCCCAGCCGAGGGTCCTTGTGCATGGGGGGGCCCATGGGTGGGCAGCCAGGCACCCCGAGCCCCATCCTAAGGTGCCTGTCTCCCTGTGTCCCGCAGAGCGATCCCCGCACCGGCCCATCCTGCAGGCAGGGCTACCTGCCAACAAGACGGTGGCCCTGGGCAGCAACGTGGAGTTTGTCTGCAAGGTCTACAGCGACCCCCAGCCCCACATCCAGTGGCTGAAACACATCGAGGTCAACGGCAGCAAGATCGGCCCCGACAACCTGCCCTACGTGCAGATCCTGAAGGTAAAGCTGCACACCAGGACACCCCAGCCTGTGTCCCCAAAGGCTCGCCTGGCTGATGGGGATGGAGAGGAGCCACCTGGGCTGGGGACCACCGGCTGGGGACCACTGGCTGATGGCTGAGCAGCCTCGAGGCGGCTGGAGCCCTGGAGCCATCACTGTGCTGGAGGAGCACAGGGTGAGGAGGTGGGCAGGGAGGGCTGCCCGGCTGTGTACAGCCAAGGAAACCCTAAGGACACTCGCCGTGGGCTGGATGGGCTGTCCTGGGGAGCGAGCACGGCACTGGAGATGGGGACCCAAGCCCCTGATCCATCCCAGCGAGCCTCTGGTCCTGCCCACAGCCAGCAGACCGGCTGCGATGCCAACCCCCAGGGCGCAGGGGGGAGCAGGATTACAGCCCCGTGACTGTCTGCGTCCCGTGACCCCCATCCCTCCCGCCCAGCAGCGGGTACCCGGGGAGGGGGGGAGCAGCCCCCGTGGCGGCAGAGCCGGTGCCGTTCCCGAGCGCGTCGATGTGACTCCAATGTTGTTGGTCTGTTCCAGCACTCGGGGATTAATAGCTCTGATGCGGAGGTGCTGACCCTGTATAATGTGACAGAGGCGGAGAGCGGGGAGTATGTTTGTAAGGTTTCCAATTATATTGGCGAGGCCAACCAGTCTGCGTGGCTCACTGTCACCAGACCTCTGGCAAAAGGTAATCGGAAGAGCGCCCCGCGGGGTGTTTCCTTGGACCGTCAGTCCCCGGCGGTGGAAAACAAAACTCTGGGCTCTCTTGTTTCTGCTGTTTCTGGTGCGACAAGCCATGGAAAAATACTCAGCAGGGCCGGCTCGGTTTTGTGCTCTGTGTGTGTCCGTGTCCCCGTGTTCCCCCCGTGTGCTTCCCACCCCCTCACGCAAGTGCCGGCGCTGCCCCGGTGCCTGGTGGGTCCGGCACCACCGAACCCGGGTCCCTGCGGGTGCCTTGGCACCCCTCCTGCATCCCCCGTCCGTGCCACCCTCCCATCTCCGTCCTCGTGCCCCCCCGTACCGTACCCATCAGCCGGCCGGCTCTGCCTGAGCTTTATTTCTCCATGTAGCCCATTGCCAGCATGTTCCGATGGGCAGGACACTCAGTTTGGTGAAGGGTTTTTAACCAGCATCTCTTAGGTCCGCTGGGATGAGTGGTCATCCCGAGGGTCTCTAGCAGGTCTGCAGTGGTCTCTGTCTGCTCTCCGGGGGTCTGGCAAATGAGACTGGGCTCTCCCTCCTCTCTGGCCTCCTTCCCAGAAGATCTCATGTCGTTTGCTTCTCCGTTTTTTGCTTCCATTTTCCCTTCTAGACGGCTGGCGTTAACACGACAGACAAAGAAATGGAAGTGCTTCACTTAAGGAATGTCTCATTTGAGGATGCTGGGGAGTATACATGTTTGGCGGGTAATTCTATTGGGATCTCCCATCACTCTGCATGGTTGACAGTTCTTGAAGGTATATACTCCTCTTCCTCTCCCTTTCCTCCCTCCTTTCCAACGTATGCATCGTGGTCCGGGAGAGAGCCCTCCCCAGCCCCTGCCCACCCACAGCAGGACGGGGCATGAGTGCCCCTGCCCTGTGCCCCCCGTCACCCCCAATTGGGGTCTGCCCCCCGCTCTCTCCCTGGCCCAAACGATGCATACCCGGGGGAACTTAACCAGGGGCTGCTCCGCCAGGGCAGGAGGGTCCCGTGTCCCAGGGCACGGCTGGCACTGCCCGTGCAGGGTTTGGGGGTGCTGGCAGCTGCCGGGGCGCTGGCCCTGCCCTGTGGCACAGGACCCGGGGCTGTGTCGCTTCTGCTGCCCGTTGATGCTGCTCCTCGGGCATCAACGGTGCATGGGACAAAGCCTGATAACAGCAGCCGGGAAAGTTTTTGGGGTGCTGTGTGGCTGTTGCTTTCTAGCCAAAAACTTTCCCCGTTATCAGCCACTGCTTTGCCAGCCAGGTGTGCTCGGAGGTGGGACAGAAATCTTGGCTCCTCTCACACCTCTCTCTGAGGCTCTATTCCTTGGCGGGGTCCGGCCGGGGGTGCTGCCAGAGGGTGCAGCAGCAGCTCCCACCCTGACAGGTTCACCATGGATGGTGCCACGTGGCTGCTCTGAGCTGTTCATGACACTGGCACCACCAAAGAGGGGTCTACCCATGGCACAGGGGGACGGGACCCTCCTCCCTGCCAGCCCGGGGGGCCCATGGCAGATCGCTGATGCTGGAGGTGCTTTGGCTGCTCCACCCTGAGCTTTCCCCAGTCGTTATCAGCAGTGTCTGGACTCCCGGGCACTGCTGGGCTGTCCCACCACCCCTCTCCTCTCCATCCCACCATGCTCAGGGGAACCCCTAGACCTCCAGGGACTTGCAGCTCCAAGCGTGGGCAGAGCTTAGCCACTGGGAAGGGGAACCATCCCCGGGGGTGCCCGTGATGCCCGGTCCCTGCAGGGTGATGCAGGAGAACAACCCCAGTGCCAGGAGAGCCCCAGTGCCCTGACACAGCTGGTGCTGCCATCCCACACAGCCCTGGCTGAGGGACACGGGCAATGTCCTCCCACTTCACACCTTTCTCAGCTGACCCCAGACCAGGGTCCCATCCTGCCCCTGTGGGTGCAGCAGAGGCATGGCATGGCTGCGGGGTGAGGAGCCCATGGGTGCCCCAGGCCTTCCCCACTGGGGTGGGTGGGT
>VYZX01011612.1:488395-507491 GCA_013401335.1 Brachypteracias leptosomus
ATCATCTACTGCACCGGGGCCTTCCTCATCTCCTGCATGGTGGTGACCGTCATCATCTACAAGATGAAGAGCACCACCAAGAAGACAGACTTTAACAGCCAGCTGGCCGTGCACAAGCTGGCCAAGAGCATCCCCCTGCGCAGACAGGTAACAGAAAGTAGAGAGGGGGTTTGTTTGCACCTACTGCCCTTCCCGGGGTGGGGGGGGTTGGATGAGGAGGGATGGGGGGAGACCTGGGACCATCTCATCAAGCCGCTCGTGCCACCGTCTCCACCTTTGTGCCCCAGACTGGGCAGCTCATCGAGATGGGGGGGTCTACGTGGCCCCTCCTCATCCTCAGCCCATCAGGGGTGACGAGGAAGGAGCAGGAGGATTTACAGCAGTTTAAAGTTCAAGCAGAAGAGTGTGTTACACACCGAGGAGACAGGAGGACTCCCGAGCTGTGTATTTTGTGGTATCAACGTGACAGAAATTAATTAAAAATCACTCAGGCCAGGTCCAGCACGGAGGCGGCGCTGAGGGTTCCTCGGGCAGGGTTGGGGCGTGAAGGCTCCTGGGCAGCATCTCCCACCCGTTGTGCTCGGTAGCCAGGACGAGGGGTGCTGCGTGAAGGTAACCCACGGTCCCCTCCGCAGGTCTCGGCCGACTCCAGCTCCTCCATGAACTCGGGGGTGATGCTGGTGCGGCCCTCGCGCCTCTCCTCCAGCGGCACCCCCATGCTGGCCGGGGTCTCCGAGTACGAGCTCCCCGAGGACCCGCGCTGGGAGCTGCCCCGGGACAGGTGAGGTCCCAGCCCGGCTCTGTGGGGTCTGGCTGCTGGGGTGGGAGCTGGGTGAGGGTGGTGGCACCTCCAATGCCAATGCTGGTGACCAGCCTGCTTCCCCCATGGCTCCCTGCGCCCGTGCCAAGGTCTTTCCTCCCACCAGGCTGATCCTGGGCAAGCCCCTGGGTGAAGGGTGCTTCGGGCAGGTGGTGCTGGCAGAAGCCATCGGCCTCGACAAGGACAAGCCAAACCGTGTGACCAAAGTAGCGGTGAAGATGCTCAAATGTAAGTGGTGGCAAGAAGAGGGGGGGTACTGGCACAATACAGGGGGTGTGAAATGCAGGGAGACCCAACTTGGCCCCCTCAACCGCTGCCTTCTCCTCTGCTTCAGCTGACGCCACAGAGAAGGACTTGTCCGATCTCATCTCCGAGATGGAGATGATGAAGATGATCGGTAAACACAAGAACATCATCAACCTGCTGGGAGCCTGCACGCAAGATGGTGAGAGCGTGTCCCCTCTGCCACCCCTCCAGCTGCTGTCCTCGTGCCAGGACGGGGCTGACCTTGCACCCATGGGGTCAGGACCCCAGTCCGTGGTCCCACCACTCATCCTGCCACCCCTGCAGGACCTCTCTACGTGATAGTGGAGTATGCGAGCAAGGGCAACCTGCGGGAGTACCTGCAAGCCCGGCGGCCCCCTGGCATGGAGTACTGCTACAACCCCACCCGCGTCCCTGAGGAGCAGCTCTCCTTCAAGGACCTGGTCTCCTGCGCCTACCAGGTGGCTCGGGGCATGGAGTACCTGGCCTCCAAGAAGGTGAGGAGCTCCTGGCGTGCTGTGGTGGGATGGGGAGCCCAAAATCTGTGCTTGGGGAAAGGTGCACCCTTCCCTCCCAGCCCGTTTCATCGTGGGGAACCATCCGGGGGCTTTGGGGACCACCTGACAGCCGCGCTCTTGGTCAGTGCATCCACAGGGACCTGGCGGCCAGGAACGTCCTGGTGACCGAGGACAACGTGATGAAGATCGCTGACTTCGGCCTGGCCCGGGACATCCACCACATCGATTACTACAAGAAGACCACAAATGTGAGTGGTGTGCAAGGGGCAGCACCGGGGGTGCCCCAACCTGTGCTGGTGATGCCACGGGGTCCCCACCCCTGCTCCCTGGGGGCATGGAGCCAACATGGGGCTTTCTTGTGTCCAGGGCCGGTTGCCGGTGAAGTGGATGGCCCCCGAGGCTCTGTTTGACCGGATCTACACCCACCAGAGCGACGTGTGAGTAGCAGCCACCTTGGCAGTGAAGGGCTGGGGGGATGAGGAGCCAAAGCTGCTGGTGTGGGGAACCCTCTCTTGCCTGCTGCCTGGAGAAGAGAAGCCCAAGAGGGGATCTGATCAGTGCTGATCAATAGCTAAAGGGTGGGGGCAAGAGGCTGGGGCCAGGCTCTTGTCAGGGTTGCCCAGGGACAGGACAAGGGGCAAGAGGCACCAACTGGAACCCAGGAGGTTCCATCTGAGCAGGAGGAGAAAGTTCTTTGGTGAGCGGGTGTTGGAGCCTGGCCCAGGCTGCCCAGAGAGGTTGTGGAGTCTCCTTGTCTGGAGAGATTCCAAAGGTGCTTGGACACGATACTGGGCCCCCTGCTCTGGGTGAGCTGCTGGAGCAGGGGGGTTGCACCAGATGATCTCCAGAGGAACCTTCCAGCCCCACCATGCTGGGATGCTGTGATCTGCTCACACTGGGGGACGTGGCCCTTCTTGGCCATCTCATCCAGCCATGCTCTCACGTGCTGAGGTCCTGTCCTGCTTTGCTGCATCTCACCCATGGGTGAACATGAGATGTGCTGTGGGGAAGGGCACCAGATGTGATTTGTCTTAATTTAATGAACACACACTTGGCAGCAGCAGATGAATCCAAATTGTGTTTAGGGCTGTATTTTGAATCCAAATTGTATTTGGGGCTGGGACTCGTTTGTCTGCAGAGCGAATCGAAGCTGTTGGGGCTTGTCCCTCCCAGCAAACGAGCTCCTGGCTGTCCCCAGGACTCTGGCCTGGGTGTCCCAGCATCTATCCCCTCTGCCCCGGGCAGGTGGTCCTTCGGTGTGCTGCTGTGGGAGATCTTCACTCTGGGTGGCTCGCCCTACCCTGGTGTGCCCGTCGAGGAGCTCTTCAAGCTGCTGAAGGAAGGTCACAGGATGGACAAGCCCAGCAACTGCACCAACGAGCTGTGAGTGCGGGGCTGGGCTGGGGAAGAGGGGGATGCCAGATTAGCCCTAAACCCCTGGAATAGTGTCTTTGCTGGTCACAGATCCCAGCCCAAGCACCTGCAGCTCCCATGGGTGGGGGGTCCCCATCCCCATCCCCTCCCTCTGGGCTCAGCCCTGCGTCCCCTCGCAGGTACATGATGATGCGGGATTGCTGGCACGCTGTCCCCTCCCAGAGACCCACCTTCAAGCAGCTGGTGGAAGACCTGGATAGGATCGTGGCCATGACCTCCAACCAGGTAGGAGAGGTGGCACCCGCCATTCCTTCCTGCACCCCCCCTGCCTGCGGCGGGTGCTGCCCAGGGGGTGCCCAGGCCCCTCCTGAGCCCGGTTCCTCCCTGCCAGGAGTACCTGGACCTCTCCATGCCCCTGGACCAGTATTCCCCCGGCTTCCCGGACACCCGCAGCTCCACCTGCTCCTCGGGCGAGGACTCAGTTTTCTCCCACGACCCCCTCCCAGACGAGCCGTGCCTTCCCAAGTTCCCCCCTCAGCACAGCAACGGCGGACTGAAGCGACACTGAGGGTGGCACTGCCAGCTGGGACCGTGCCATGCCGTGCTGTGCCATGCTGTGCCATGCCATGCTGTGCCCGTGCCTGCGGACGCTGACGGTTTCCAGAGACACAACCACAGCATCTCGTAACCAAAACCACCCACCTCCCGTGCCAGCTTCTCCTGCTGCCGTAGTCGTGAGCTCTCTGCAGCCCAAAGGTTTTGTTCTGGTGGTTTTTTGGTGTTTCTTCTTTTTTTTTTATTTTTTTTTAAACCCCTCCTTTCCATGAAGTCTGTGCTTGAATATTTCTGCTTGGTTAAGCTGAAATCCTCTCCTGCAGGCATCCCTGCCAGGGTGCCAACACTCAGCCCTGCTGCCAGCCTGGCAGGGCACCAGAGCCAGGCTTATCTGCAGCGTGGAGAACTCACTAAGCCCAGACCAGCGCCAGGTTCCTGCGGGCACTGGAGTGCCAGGAGCCTTGCTGGCACAGGTGGCACCGGGGTCCTGACGGGTGCTCTGGGGCTGGTCCAGTGCCACCCATAGCCCAGGGACCTGAGGAGCAGGAGATGCAGCGTCCACATCGCTCAGCACGGGTCATCGAGGCAGCCAAACACCCCCAACACCAGAGTCCTGTGTACATAACGAAAAATATGTATAAATATGAATATATATTTACATGTCTTTTTAAAAGGGTTGTTACCAGAGATATACCGGTTTGGTAGTAAGGTACTAGTGGCTGGTAGGTATCAGTTGCTATAAAAAAAAAAAAAAAAAAAGTTCATATATTTTGCTACTTTTGCTGTTTTTATTTTTTTAAATTATGTTCTAAACCTATTTCAGTTTAGGTCCCTCGGTAAGAATTGCTGCTGCTGCTGCTTCAGTTTTATATGGGGTTGTATTAAACAATAATAATAATGTGTCGATGCCTTTTGGGAATACGTTGTCATTACGTGCCTGGCCCTTCCCTGGCCCCTGCCACCCCCCCGGGCTCTGGCGGGGCCGGGGCCGGGCATCACCCACGGCACCATCCTGGTTTTGGCAGTGCCAGCGAGGGGCTGGTGCCCTGGGGAGGGGGCTGCAGCCCCTGCCCTGGCAGTGGGCTCCCTTTGGGAAGGAGGGGGGAGCCTGGGGTCACAGTGGTGCCACCGGAGTGGCACCAACCCCTCCAGCCCAGCTCGGTGCCCAGTCGCAGCCCCACTGTGCCCCGGGTGATGCCCACCTGTGCCTTACCAGTGCTCGGGGAGCATCCTCATCCAGAGCACCGTGCCCCGTGGCTCTGCCCGGCCGCGCCCCCCGCCCTCTGTCCTGGAGGTGGTTGCAGTGCCTGGCTGCCCAGTTTGCCATGCCAGGGGGGGCAGGGCAGGGTCCACGGGTGCCCCCCTGCCTCCCTGTCACTGGCGTTGAGACTCCGGAGCCAGGATGCTATTACTTGAAAAGTTTATTTTGCCTTTGTATGGAGAAATATTATTTGTTGTAAACTCTTCTGTAATGAATCTGGAATTCTTGTAATTATTAAAGACTTTAACCGAGATTTTTCCAGCCATGGCCCCATCCCTGGAGGGGTTGGGGGATGCTCTGGGCTGGTGGGCAATAGGGAAGGAGCTGTAAGGGATTCCAGGCACTAAAGCTCATCCGAGAAACTGTTCTGGGACAGTGACATTCAGAGCAGTGAGGAACAGCGGCTGGTTTTGGGAACTCCTTCCCTAGCTCCGAAATTCCCTGTAAAAATACTCTCCTTTTTAACACCCAAAAACCATTCACCTTCTTTTCGCTGCCACCACGATGCCCACACAACTGTGGCAGTGTCAGAAGGTGTCACCCAGTGGGGACAACCCACCCACCCTGCAGAAGGTCCATCCCCAGGGGCTGAGGGTGCCAGGCTGGGTGGGGGTCTGGCCGGGCAGCCCCTCCCTCCTGACCCTGCTGCAGCTCTTGTTGGACCTCTCCGCTTCTCCTTGACCTTTTTTCCTCCTCCCTGGATGTTCTCCCAGCCCCAGCCTGTTTGTGTTTAAACTCTCCCAGCTGCCTCCAGAACCTGCTGGGAAAGGCGTTTCATGGCCAAGAAGCCCCGGAGCATTAAAGATGCTGCTGAGGACCCTCAATCAGGGCACCCCAGGGGTATCTGGCACCCCACGGCCCCCGAGCTGCTCAGGCATGTGGTGGTGGCTCACCCAGGGGGGCAAGGAGCTACCAGCCCCTTTGCCAAGCACTTAAATGGTTAAGATGAAACGGCTGCAGCATCACCAGCCTCACCGGCCCTTTTAAAAGCATCTGCTTGTTGCTATTTCCCCGTGTAAATTAAATCGATCAGCTGCGCTCTGCCCCCTCCCTCCCTCCTCCCCCCTCCTAAATTAAGTAGAGCTTTTAATCAAGTGATTTATTTTGAATCCACAGGCCTAGATTAAACTCGCAGCCCAGGCAGGCAGGAGCAGGGCTGGGGGTCCCTATAAATCACTGCTCGCCATGGGACCGACTTGGCGAGGTGGTGGGGAGAGCTGGAGGGTGTTTACATCATCCCAAACTGCTGCTATCACAATCTCCTGCTCATTTCCTGGGGTTACCAGGAGGGCAATTAAATATGATAATAAGCAGAGCGGCTCCAGCAGCACTAATGTGGGGCTGGGGAAGGGGTGGGCACAGACAGCTAGGTGCCCCCTTTGCCCTGGGCATGGCTGGTCCCTCTGGTTGGGGTTGCTGTGCCCCTTCCATCCCACTGAAGCCTTGGAGATCTGCAGGGATGGAGCTGCCTGGATGCTGGCCCCAGAGCAGGGAGATCTGGCTCCTCTCCACACTTCCCAGTACGATGTCCTCTTCCCATGGGTGGCTCCAGGAGATGGAGATGCCCCAGAGCTGAGATCAGGACCCTCCACCTGGGTGGCCCCTGCACTGAGCTGGATCCAGAGCCACCAGCCCCGAGGGTGGCAGCGAGCTTGGGATAAGGCTGCAGGAGCTCAGCACAGGGACCTGCAGGACCAAAGCCATCCCCATCACCCAGCGCTGCTCCTGGCACCCGGCCCCCTCTGCTGCAACTGAACTTAGGAGGTGAGTGGGATGGGGTCCCTAGGGAAGAGACCCCCAAAACAAGGGGGATTCGGAGCTGTCGGGAGCTCCCTAAGCGGGTGGCCGGGGGCACTGGTGGCGGGTTTGGCTCTCACAACATCCTTTGTCTCTTCCACTCCTTGCCTTCCTCTTTCTCTCCTTTTAAAGCCCTCCGGCTGCGCAGCTCCCAGACAACCTCTTGGCCGGTGCCCAGGACCCGGCCGCTCGGTGCTGAGCGGGGCTGTGTCCTCCCTGAAAGGAGGTTGGAGCCAGGTGGGGTCGGGCTCTTCTCCCAAGGAACAAGTGACAGGACAAGAGGAACCGGCCTCAAGTTGCCCCAGAGGAGGATGAGGTTGGATCTGAGGAACAATTTGTTGGTGGTCAGGGCTGTGAAGGGCTGTGCCAGGCTGGGCAGGGTGGAGTGGTGGAGTCCCCATCCCTGGAGGGGTTTCCAAGGCTGGAGATGTGGTGCTGAGGGCCAGAGGTTAGTGGTGCCCTGGTAGTGCTGGCAGAATGGGTGGAATTGATGCTCTTAAAGGTCTCTTCCAACCAAAATGATTCAATTATTCCGTGATCTGCCCAGGGCTTGAGCAACGCTTCCCAAAACCCTGGGGATGTCCAGGAGCAAACATCCTTTCGCCCCCACTCTTGAAGCCCTGTCCATGGGGTCATGCTGGGCACATGGAGTTGTGAGGTGTGGGCAGAGGAGGGCAGCTCTGGCAGGGGCTGCTGGCACACAGGGTCTGTGCCCATGCCCAGCCCTGCAGTGCCTCTCGGTGTCCTGGCATGTGTCCCAGCCCCAGTGGCACCATCCGCTCCGGCCCTGCCGAGGCAGGAATTTGGCCCGGCTCTGAGTGAGGTTCCTGCTGCACATCAGTGCCCTGACAGCTCCAGAGCCCGTCACACACCACGGATCAGCTTCATTTCACCCAAACAAAACAGTGGTTATGAGCCGGGGCAGCTGCAGATGACTCCTGCTCCTGGCCAAGCCCCACCACGGGCTCAGACTGGATCCTACACCCTCTGTGCTGCCTCGACACATGGCTCTGGGCTGGGATCCTCCCAAATCCTGAGGGATGGGCCAGTGGCAGCACCGGGCTCAGCTCCAGCTGCAGGGAAAGCCCTGCAGATAGGCAGGAGATGAGCACCCCCCCCAGCATCTCTCCATCATCTCCCAGCATGTCTCTAGCATCCTTCAGCATCCTCTCAGCACCTCACAGCATTCCCAGCACCCTGCACTGCAGCCAGGGCTCTGTTGGGTGTGCTGGGGTGTGAGGACAGACAGAGGTGGGACTGGACCATCACTGGCAGACAACCTGGGGCTGTTGCCACCTGTGCCCACATCACTCCACGCAGGGTCTGGCTCTGGAGCTCTCGCTCCGAGCTGGGCTGAGCCTCCATCTCCTTTGTTACAAATCTGTACCAGAGACAGAAAGCCTGCGAGGAATGTGGTGCTCCAGCACAGGGCTATAAATCTCAGCCTTTGTTGTGCTTGGGCCTCACTAAATCAGTGCTTTTCCCTCTGAATATTAATCTACTCTAAAAGTGCTGACCGGTGCATCTTTCCCCAGCAGCTTTCTGGGGAAGAGGCTGATGCAAGGACCAGGGCTGCCCGTGGCACGGGAGGTGTTTCCATCCAGCATCCAGCAGAAATCCTCCACCCCTGGGGCGAGGAGCAGCCCCGACACCGTCTCAGCGTCGCTGGCAGCACTTGTGGGTGCCATAAACCCAGACCCGAGGCGGGATCTGGGGTGCCAAGGGGATGCCCGGGGGAGGGATAAACCGGCAGAGGAGCCGGGAGGGCTGGAAGGTGTTTGGCACCGGCGGGGCTGGAAAAGCTCTCCCCACGCCAAAGCACACACGGCCCTGGATCTCTGCAGCGGTTCATTCGCCCGACGTTGCAGAACAGAATCCAGTGATTTATGGGGCTCTGCTGGGTTCGTTTCCTCTGCTCGCTCAGGGGGTCATGTAGCAAAACCACTGACTCCCCTTCTCGGTGCCTGGAGGGCGAGGGGGTCCCAGGGAGGTGTCTGGGGTCCTGGCACTCCAGGCAGAGCTGACTCGGGCACGTGCTGCTGGGCCTGGGGACCAGGGGGGACCAGAGCTTCTGTCCTGGGCTGGGGGATGAGGAGGTCAAGCCCCATCCCCTCAAAAGCCCTGTGGCAGCCAAATGCATGCGATGGCTGGGGGGTAAGCAGCTGGTGAGGGATTTGGGGTCTGAAAATGGGTTTGTTCAGAGATGTGTCAGTGGCCCAAGATTGCTCTGGGTTTATCCACCTCTGCCAGGCCCCAGTGCCCTGCCCTCCCCTGGAGAAGAGACTTTATTCACCGTGTTTCTCACTGGCTCTGTCAGAAGCACCTGGGTGGGGCAGGTCACCCCCACCCACAGAGAATCCAGGGCTGGGTGGGGCTGTGGGTGGGTCCCTTTAAAACCAGAGCAGGAGAAGGGCCCTGCCCTATAGCCACCCTACAGCCCTGTGAGCATTCCAGGCACCCCCGGTAAGTGCTCCCCAGCTCTGGGGCTCTGCTCTTGTTGCTATTATTGTTGTTTTCTAGTGAATGGGGGGTTTTTGCACAACTGGTGCTGTGAGATGGGCCCAGGGGGGTTTTCCCCCTCCTGGGGAGGTTACTCACTCCTGCCCAGAGCTGTTGGCTGGAGGGGACCTACACATGGGGCTGCTCTGGTAGCCCCTGATACTGGGGAGCAGCAGGAATGGGAAGATCCCAGTGCAGCTCCCAGTATGACTGGTATTTCCAGGACCTGGGTGTTTTTAAGACTGGTTGTTGAGTGTCACTTAGATATGGAGGAAGGATCCTGAGATGGCTGAGAAAGTTGGGATTGTTCAGCCTGGAGAAGAGCAAGCTCAGGGGAGACCTTGTTGGAGCCTTTCAGTATCTGAAGGGGGCCTAAAAAAGCTGAGGAGGGACTTCTTACAAGGAGTTGTAGTGATAGGATGAGGGGTGATGGATTCAAACTGTAAGAGGGTAGATTTAAATTGGAAATTAGGAAGATGCTTTGGAGTGGTGAGACCCTGGCCCAGGCTGCCCAGGGAAGCTGTGGATGCTCCATCCCTGGAGGTGTTCAAGGCCGGGTTGGACGGGGTTTGGGGCAACCTGGTCCGGTGGGAGGTTTCCCTACCGTGGCAGGAGCTTGGAACCCGTGTGGGGTTTCTGGGTCCGGAGCTGCCCGCTGCTGCTACCTGCCGGCGGGGACCGGCAGCGGCTCTGCCCGGAGCAGCCCGGGCTGTGCGGGGCACGGTGCGGGGGTGCCCGGGGGCTGGGAAGCGGGTGGCCTGTGGCTGGGCTGGAGTTGTCCCGGGCCCCACAGCAACAACTTATTGGAGCTTCTCTCACTGCTACTTTCCTTGCGCTCTGAGACACTGGCACAGGCTGCACGGGGGGGCTGTGGCTGCTCCATCCCTGGAGGTGTTCAAGGCCAGGTTGGATGGGGCTTGGAGCAACCTGCTCTAGTGGGAGGTGTCCCTGCCATGGCAGGGGGGCTGGAACTGGATGATCTTTAAGGTCTCTTCCAACCCAAATCACTCTGTGATT
Organism: Brachypteracias leptosomus; assembly: GCA_013401335.1. Lineage (NCBI taxonomy): Eukaryota > Metazoa > Chordata > Aves > Coraciiformes > Brachypteraciidae > Brachypteracias > Brachypteracias leptosomus. The sequence continues at coordinate 498,501 of VYZX01011612.1, forward strand.
CTTCAGCACTTCAAGAATCCCACAGTTCCCCTCAGCCTGTTTCCCTTATCAAAAAATCTGATGTTCCTCCTGCCTGTGACATTTTTGCTTTGATGTGATTTAGTGAAGCCCAGTTTGTGCTTTAGAACAGGGACTTTTCCCTCCTGTAGCTCTTCCCACTCACCCTGAATTCAGGAATTCCACCTCTCTATTAACACGCTTTAGCCAGGATACAGAAATTATGTGTTCTTTTATTTCTACACACAAATTTCAGTGCTCAAAACCCAGGGAGTCTTGCACTGAACACTGGCACTCGGTTCTTCAGGGGGCGAGATGTTTTCCTGGATGTTGTGGCCCTGCAGATGCTGTCAGGTCACAGCTCTGTTCCAGTGACAGCAGCTGTCACTGCTATCGAGGGGACAAAGCTCCTGCTCAACAGAGAAGCAGCCAAAGGCTGTTCCAGCTCAGCTGGTGAAGCACTGGCCACCAGTAACATCCCACCCACGCTCCACAGAAGCAGGAAGGACACTTGAGCAATGCATTGCTTTATTGAAATAACATTTGTTCTCATTTACCAGTTAAATACAAACATCCAGCTCCTCCTGCAGGTAGGGAACTAACGCCCCAGGAGCTCAGCAGCTGCCCTGTGCTGCTGTGACAGCCTGAAGCCACATGGTTAAAGTGCTGGTGACACCTGACCAGGGGATGATGGCTGGTGTTTATGGAGTGGGATTGTTCTAAGGGCTGCCTGACCTCTAGGAGAGACATTTCATTCTACTTAGCACCAAGTCTAACTTTAATTTACAGTCAGTATAAATATACATATTTAAAATCCATAATGTGAGTCATTTCCAAACACTTACATAGGACAAAGTAAAAAAAAAAAAAGAAAAAAATCACAAATGCTAAAACCAGCTTTTCAGCATCCTCCTGTGGAGTCTACCAAAAACCAGCCTGGCCAGAGCACGCCAGGAATCACAGTCTCAAGTTCAGCAAGTCTGGAGTGTTTGCTGATGTGTGGCTCTGAGCCTGAGGAGGTTTAACCTCACAGTTAGTCTCACCTAACGTGTGGGTGCCAGGCTGGTACCTCACATGACACATCAGGATCCTAGAAATGCCAGTCTCTGCCTTCTGAACCCGTGCCTGGCACCTGCTGCAGCTCTTCCTGATGGATGCAAATGCTCATGTGGTGGGAGCTGTTCTCTTCTCCACCCTGCTCTCATCCAGGTCCTTTTGAAGAGCTGAGTTCAACCACAGCACTGAGCAGAGCACTGATCCCACCTCTGCTGGGGTTGTTCTGGGGGCAGATGTGATGGGGGAACACACGGGATGGCTGCACGGGTCACTCTGTGCACTAGTTACTGGTTAAACCACGCTGGTTAGGATCAAGAGCTTGCAGGATGAGCTGCCAGCCCTGGGATGGTCCTGCAGAGGATTTAAAACTGCAGAACAGGCTCCACTGGACTCCCAGCCTGGTGCATTCTGTGCCCAGGCCCCTGCCACAATGAAAAGCTGCCATTTCTAAGGTTTAAGAGCACAAACACCTGGTCAGTGACAGCAGCGTCGTCATTAACCTATTTATAACACCAGTTAAAATGGTAGGGTAGAGGATCCAGCACAGATGGGACACTGGTGCCACCCAGATGGCTGCAGCATGGCCTGGAGCAGAGCTACTGAAACCTTTATGGGTAAAGTGGCCTCCTGGAAGTTACCCTTCCCTACTGAGGTGAAGCTCCAGGCTAGGCACCATCAGCCTTGCTGCTCTGAGACGCTCCCATCTTCGTCTAGGGGAAGAGAAAGTTGCACATTTTAGGCAGTACAAATGCAGCTTGAAATTCAAAACCTTTTTAGGTACCTTCCCCTTTACTAGGGGAAGCTGCTCTGGAGAGGAACAGCTGACTAAGAACAACTTTGAGAGTAAAGGAGCATTCTCCTGCCAGTGGAACTCTGGACCCCCAAGCTTGTTTTATGTGGACACCCCAGCCGTGCACAGAGGCAGATAAATGCAGTTCTCATCCACAGCTTCTCCAGTGGCTCCTTGAACTTCTTTCACAATATCATGTACCACAAACTTCACAGTTTGCAAGTTGTATGAAGAACAATCTCCCCTGGGAAGTCTCTGGACTCTGACCAGCTTACCTCTCGTGGGGGAGGCTTCACTGACACTCCTGGGACCGGCAATTTCTCTGATGGCTGAGATACAAATTCTTCATTCTTTAAGGGAAAAGCAGCTTTAAGTCACAGAACCCTCCCAGGAAACAAAGCTCCAGCTACACCCTGTACAGTCCCCTCTCCTTCCCAGTCAGGCCGTGCCCTGCCCTGCATTTAGGAAAGCTCCATTTCCATTGTTTCCCCTACACACAATTTATCAGAGCTATTTGGAAATATTTCTAGCAGTTGACTCAATGTTCTCCTTTAATTTCTGATGCTGTTTTTATCAGCTTGGACTAACGTAAGGAATTCACTCGTGCTGGGAGCCACATGCTCCTCCTCACTCCAGATATGTTGGCTCTTTTTGTCCTGGATGACTCAGCCCAAGTTCAGGAGAACTGAAAACAACCTGTAACCAGCTTCTCTGAGCTAAAGGTACCTGGACTGAAGTCTCTGTATTTATGTGAACAAAGCGACTGAGAAGCTTGTGGATGCTGCTCTGCTGGAGCCAATACCACGGTGCTCAACAACCAGCTGCTCCCAGCAACAGCACAAGATGTGCCACAGCAGATCCCTGTCCCCTCTCGTGGTCTCCTACACCAGAGCACACACTGGGAGGCTCTCAGGCAGAGCCATGGACACAGTGTGAGAACAGATGATGCTGGGGAGCTCTCTGCAGTGGTGCCCATCACTGGGTTTTGTCCAGCTTTGCTCACAGGCCCTTCCCACAGGTTACAGCCCCACATGCTCATTTTCCTACTGCAGGATGCTGTTTTCTAACCTTTCTTCCCTGTAGACTGGGGGCAGGGTCCACCAGGGTCTCTTGACCTTCAAGAACAGATGTCACCATCTCAGCAGCCTCACCTATCTAGGGGAGAACACACAGTTCAGCACAGTTAGAACTTCAGCCCACTCGGAGGATCAAAGAACAAGATTCATGTCACAGCACTTCATTTTTATAATGGGTAATGGTTAAACTATTAACCTGGAAGTTTTATTCAAGCAACTCACCTTGTTTTGTGGAACTGGAACAGTTTGTGGCTTTACATCTATTAAGTACAAGGCACGGGAAAGCAGGAGCAGAGAAGGTGGAACGTTCTCTTTTAAATGCAGATCCAGCCACTGTTGGGAGAAAACAAAAGAAGTGATTTCACTTTGGCTCCATGTCAGCACTGATTTATTCATCACTTTCTGTCCTTCAACAGCTTAAAGCTATCTTGAGTTTGGCTGATACAGTTCCAAGTTACCACAAAGAGAAGAAAAAGTTGTGAAGAGTTAGGAGTACCTGTGAAATAGACACTGGAGAGGAGGTTTTCAGCTACTGGTGAGGTACCAACATCACTACAAACAGCTGACAGTGGAAGCCAAGTACTTTGAGTTCCCTACAGCACCTACAGCAGCATCACCTGTCATTTGTTGGAATGCTCAAGAAAGATGAGTGTTGGCTCTACACAAGTCTTGGCTACTTCAGAAGCTTAAACATATTCTACCCCTCCTCACTTCATCTTGCTTCTAGGTGGCCCTGATGCTACTTGGTCTTCTCTTTAGTCTCAGACATAATCCAGATACTTCACGCCTTAAAGCTCAGCTGTGGAGGTGAGGATCTAGAAGGGCTTGCAGGAACTCCCAGTGGCAGTGCTGGCTCTGTCCCAGTAGGAGCCCAGTCAAACCAGAGCTGAGCAGAGTGTTCTCACCTGTCGGAGCTGCTCCTTGAGCTGCTCCTCGGAGAGCCCCAGCGACCGCATCCCTCGGGCCCTGCAGGCGCTCTGCAGCTCGGGCACGCTCAGGCCACTCACTCCTTCCGTGGCAATCATCTGAAATGAAAAGGATGTTCCTGTCTAGGTACTTGATGAGCTCGAGTCCCTCAAAATGTCCATTTAGGTAAATACATTTAAATTCACACCAACACAAACCCATGTCAGAACCTTGTAGAGAATTCCTTCTCTCCCTGAACACCGACAGTCTTCAGCTACAGAATGAAAAACCTTGATCCTGATTATTTTGCTTTTCCCCCAAGTATTGAGAATTTGACTTTCACATTGTTTTTTTCTGGAACGTGTGATGGGGAGAATCCACCTCCCAGCAGTATCAGACTTCCCATCTGAGGACAGGGTGTGGGCAGCGCCTTACGTAAAGCAGGGGGTGACTCAGAGGGCAGAGCCTGTGGCTGTGAGCAGCAGGCATCCACCAAAGCAGCTACATCAGTGCTGTCCTCCACTTACCTCATCGTCTGCCTTGATGGTTCTGAGCCGCAGCAGGAGCTGGAAGCGGAGCAGGTTGTTGGTGCCAATGGGCTGCAGCTCCAGCAGTTTGCAAAGAGCCACCAACTGCGGCCGTTCCAGGTGCTCCAGGGTCAGCTCGTCCTCAAAGAGCTTGGAGAAGCTCACGATCTCCTGGGTGCTGGGCTGGTGGCCACTGTGGCGGATCTACACAAAGCAGAGGCATCAGGGACAAGGGCCAGACCACAACAGAACCTCCCTGTGAATCCTCTGAGGACAAAGCCCTTCCTACTCCTCACGCTGGTGCTCCTGTCCCTCGATGGAAACAGGATAATTTACTTTAAAGGCCAAAGTGCCAGGACAGCTCTGTGCTGTCAAACCTCTCTATCCTTGTACACATCCCCTGTTCTCTGCCCCAAACAGCAGCTCTACAGCTGATACTGGTGTAGGTTCTGTCACTGCCACCCCCAGCACAGCTCATTTTACCTGGTGCACATAAGAGGAGAATTGTTTCCCTTGTCCTGTATCGGCTTTGTTCCTTTTGGCCATCTCTGCAATGGTCTCCTGCAGGAACTTGGCCAATTCCAGCTTTGCATTTAATTTCTTTTTCTGCTTTTCTTCCTTCATTTAGGAAATAAAACGCGATTAGAAATTCCCCTTGAAAAACAGAAGGGAGGGGATTTTGGGAAGGAGATGAAACAAGACTCCAGCACTTCAGAATGTTAACCTGCTGTGTGCTTCCCTACTGGTCACTGCTTAACGTGCAACCTCCAAACTCTGCTGTCCTGAGCAAGCTCAGAGTGCCTGGCCCAGGCCCATGTGTGAGGCTGGTGCTCACCCAAGCAGCAGGCAGGGCTCAGCAGCTCTTTGTGCAGATGTTCCAACATAGTCTAAGCCTTCAGAAAGGATACAAACCTTTTTGGACTCTGTCTCGAAGGTTGAGGGCAGCATTTCAGGGAAGAGTTTCAAGAACACAGGCAACAGGAACTCCATGAAGGGGACAATGACAAACACCAGGAAGGGAACCAGCCTGAAGAGATCTGCACAAGTTCTCAGCAACTGCAGAGAAGAGCAGAAACCATCACTCAGCCAGACACCAAGAAAATGTGTTCCGAAATGTGGAAAGCGAGTGGTTAAACTTCTATCATACAGTGAGATGGGAACACAGCATTTCAACACCTGGCACTTACCCTTCGTCTTTCCCTCCTGGTGAGGACCTGGCCATGCAGCAGCCTCCACACCATCCTGGCAGCCACCTTGGTGTCGATCCACAGCAAGTGGAACCCGTTGTAATAGTGCTTCAGCTCCTCCACCACCCTCTGCCGCACCGACTTCTTCCCCTCTGCGCTTCCTCCTGCCGCCGGCGGGCCCGGCTTCGAGCCTCGGGCTGGGGGACTGGGGGGGGCTCCATCCTGGGGGGCCCGGCGCAGGCAGGAGGGAGTGTGGAGCCCTCGAAGTGCTGGGGAGCCAGGAGTGCCCAGCCCTGCCCAGCCCAGCCCTGCCCAGCCCTCAGGGCCTCTGGGGCAAGCTCGTCTGAAGTGAGGACCCAGCAGCTGGGCACAAGCGAGGGCTGGAGAGATGGAGTGTGAGAGGAGGTGGGAGCCTCGGAAACTGGAGAGGGATTTAAGCAGGTAACAGAGCACTGTGGGTAAGGGAGGTTACACACAAACTTATGTTCCTATTGACAAATTAATCCTCTGAAATTGATCTTGTGGCTGCCTCCGTGTCTGACGGTCTGAGCCTTTGGCAAGGGATAAAACATTGAGAATTTGTCCATGTAATGGCTCTTTCTGGGGAGAATAATTCAAGGCTCCAGGAAGCCCCTTCTACAACTGCATAGGCTAAAACTTTCCAGCTGCAAATAGAAAGCCAAAGTCCCTTCTCCTCTCACCAAGTGTTTATAACTCGAGTTCTCTGTACTTCCTCTTTCCCCCAGCAACATAGATGGGCTGTCACTGGCGAGAGGCTAGGGAAAAGGTTTTATAAAAGAGCTAAGACCTCGCAGGCTGCTGCTGAAACCCCTTAGTTTTAGATAAACCAAACTTTGTACTTCTCACGTTTAGCCAGGTAACCTTTTACAGATCCTCTCTGGTTAAAGCACTGCCTGGGACAGCACCGGCCACCGTCAGTAAATCACTAACGAGTGTCACCAAGTGAACCTCCTGCTCCCATAGGAGTGATCACCCCCAGCCTGCTCCATCCCCCATCCCCAGGGAGCAGGAGGAACGCCGGTAAAGCCCATCCCCGGCTTACCTCGACCTGGCTACTGCGAGCAGCGAGCTGACGGCCATGGTGCCCCGCGGTCACCGGCTCTGGCTGGGCGCGGCCGGCGGAGGGTCCCTCATCCCCGGGGCGCGGCGGGGGGCCCTGGCTGGGCCCGCCGGGCCTCTGGCACATCACCTTCCTGCTGCCGGGGGGCAAGGGGAGACGTCAGCTGGGCCGGGACGGCTCGTCCCGGGCTGGCGGGGGGACGGGGCCTACCGGGGACTGGGCCCGGTCTCCCCCCCTCTACCCTCCCAGCCTCCCCCGGCCTCTCTGCCTGGCCCGATCCCCCCCGATCCCCTGGTCCCGGTTCCCCCGCTCACCGCCGGCCCCGCTCTCCCCGACGGGACCGTTCCCGGTTCCGGTCCTCCCACGTTGTCTCATCGCGCCCCGCCCGCGGCGCTCTAGCCCGCCGAGCCGCACTCTATGGTCCCCTCGCCCTTACGCCATCACGTTGCGTCACGGCGCCGTCGGCGGCAGCCAGTCAGAAGGCGGGACAGCGGCCCTGCCGGCGGCCACCCAATGGGAGCAAGGGGCGGGGCGAGGCTTGACCCGAGGTGCCCTTAAGAGGAGCCGCTCATTGGCTGCAGGGGCGGGTGGTCACGCGCGAGAGGGCGGGCCTGGAGGGTGATGTCACGGGCCGGTGCGTGACGCCATCGCGGGCGGTGGGGCTGCGAGTGACGTAAGGGAGGGCGAGGAGGGGCCTGAGGAGGCGGGAGCTCTGAGACAGCGACCGGGGCGCCCCGAGGCCTGCAGTGAGGCCTGCGCCAGAAGTGAGGCCTGCGGTGAGGCCTGTGGTGGGGCCAGTGCTTGGGCAGGCTCGGGGGTGCGGGGCCCTGGGGCTCCCTCCTTCCCCCCACTCCTCCTGTTACCCCCCATTAGTTTTGCTGCAGCTACCCTGGGGATGGGCAGCGCCCCTGTCCCAGCAGTGTCTTCAACTGTGTCTGTTTATTGCTGTTTCTGTAGCACCTGGAGAGCGGGAGGGAAAGCGGGAGCCATGCACAGAGACAGGCTCCGGGCTGGAAGGGACGCGCTGGTTCAGCTCCACGCACTTGGTGACCCCCTTGAAACCTCGGCTCGAGTCCTGGCGAAAGGTAGGAGAGCTTGTTCAGCTCATAACTCCCAGGCTGATGTCATTTCATCAGCGGACACGCTGGATGTTTCCTGGTGCGTTTATTGGGTTTTCCAAAGGGAGAACACTGTTGGTGGTTGAGCAGCCCACGCTGTGCAGCAAAACCCTGGTAGTATCCCTGTATTTTTTTGTACAGAACAAAACTTTGCTTTCATGTGAAAGGTCCCCACTTAAATGATTGCAGTTTGTGTCTATCTATAGAGCAGAACATATTCTGAGCAGCTGTGTGTACGACAGGGTGTGTGAGAGGAGAGGCTCTGTGTGTGTTATCGCCTGAGAACAGCTTTGCACAGAATTAGGTGTCAGGAGGAAGTTTCAAGCCCAGACGTGTTTGAGGGAAGTGCTGTGGGTCTGTGGGGCTGATGAAACACGGAGGCAGATGGAGAAACATTCTCTGTAGGTGACGGGAGACTTGGGCTCTCAAAATGTCTTCTGTGTTTGAGAGACTCATTTGGAAAAAACATTTCATTGCCTACAATGAGAAGGGTTTGTAACCCTTTGGTGGCTTCACTAATGGGTGCCTGAACAGATGAACAGTGTTTAAAATAGAGGATAAAATTGGGAAAGATGGGTAAGAAACGGGACAGAAAGCTCCCAAGGTCTGGCAGCACGTTGCTGTGTTTTCCATCGGTTGGAAGGGACATTTCCCATAAAGGGCTGGTCTCCAAGTCCTTTAAATTTTGAAAAATACTTTTGTATTGTCAGAAGCATCTCTGCATTGTTACTGCAGACCACATAATAGCACAGTTTAGTTCCTGTGGCTTTGTTCTGCCAGAGTCGCAGAGGTTTGTTCTGTTGTTGTGTTCCCCTGGGAGAGGCTCTTGCTTGGGGAAGTGACAGAAGAGAAAATCAAAACTAGAGGAGAAGGCACATATGAGCATGTTTAGATGATGTTTCCCCTTCCTCACCGGGTCCTGCTTCTCCTCCCTAATCCTGTTGGGTTTATTATCTGACTTTTTTTTGTGCTGCTGACAGACATCATGCACCTGATCTAGGTGAAGAGATCCCTGCTGGCCTAGGTGACCTTTAACGGTCACTTCCAACCCCAGCCAGTCCATGATGCTCCATCCCATCTCGTTGACTCTCCATTCCCAGGTGCTTTCCCCATTTTCCTGTGTTTTCCACATGGATGTTTTTGGGTTTCCCCCGTGAGAGAAATCCCCGGGGGCTGTGGGGCAGGGGAGCTGATGGCGGCATTTTCCTGCCCTTTTCCTGCCGTTTCCCGCCCGCTCCCGGGACCACGTTTCC
>VYZX01011612.1:507527-560806 GCA_013401335.1 Brachypteracias leptosomus
GGCAGCGGCCCGCCGGCCACGGGAGACGCGGAGCGGGGCCGCGGGGGGCCGGGCCGGGCAGCGCTGCGGGACCCGCTCGCTTGTCCCACCGGCTCTTGTCTTTTCAGCCTCCGCATTCCCCGCTCTGCCGGTTGGTGTTTGCGCGGCAGGTAACGGGGCCGAGCTGGGGGAGCCTGCCTCGGCCAGTCCCGGATCCCCGGTGGGGAGAAACTCGAGCTTAGAGCCGGCACCGCGCTCCTCTGGCACCGTGCGAGGCCGCGGACTTGACAACAACTCACATCCAAAGGTTTTCGTTACATGCTCTTGAGAACTGGGAGCTCTCCAGTGAAGGATTTGTTGGGTTTTGTAGGTTTTTTTTGCAGTGCTGTTGCATTGTGCTCCACTTTGTTGTGTGTCTCATGCTGCTTTCTTTTGACCATCAGCACGCTTGGCAATTTCAGTGCAGGTTTAAGGTTTTCAAATTGTCATAAAAAATATTCCTGATAACATAGTTCTGTATATACCAGCCAACCCAAAAGACAGCAAAGTAGCCTGTGATTGTAGTTGGAGAAAAGATTGTGGCCTGTTTTGATGACACTCTAGGTCTTCCAGTGGCTTGTTGTAGAGATGCACAGAGAATGTTTTGGTTGTTAGATTTAAAAACAACTTTAAAAATTAATGAAGCGCTTGGAAAGATTTTGCTCCAAAAAATGAGTGTATGCTTTATGAAGTTCCAGAGTAAGAGTGGAGGGTGATGATCAAAGACTGTGTGGGGGTTCTAGTCCTACCATGTTCTGCATGGTTCAGTTCAGGTTTGCCCGAGGTTGAAGTGGTTCCCAAGGGTCCGGTGCAGTTGTGACACTGGTTTGCACACATGAAAGCAGGTGCAGCTCTTACAGTGTTGGGCGTTGCCAAAGGTCTGTGTCTGGGTTTGTGTGAATATCAATTTATAACTTTCTCTCAAGAACAAAAGATTTTCCTCCATGTTTTCCTTTTTCCTTCTGTTTAATGCATGGCTGTTTCCTTGGCTGCTACCCGAGTTGTTTCTTTCCATGTCACCACAGGAACCTTCTTAAAAGTGGCCTTATCAAAACCATACTATAGACGTGACTATTTCTTCTGGCATTTAAAAGAAAAAAACAACAAACCCCAAGTACCTTTAAAAGGTGTAGAGGGAAGTAGTCAGCCTCAGCCTCACCACATGCCTCAGAGTTTGTGGAGAGGCTGTGATTCACCATCAGGGTCTGCCAGGAGAGTCTGTGCAGCCCCGTGGAGTCAGTACAAATCTACAGGCTGCAGTTTCACTGCCAATGCCCTGACGTGCTGGGGAAATCGTGGCTTTGTCTTAACGTGTGTAAATGAAACTTTCCATGGGTGGTTTCATAAGGACATGCAGAGCAGATTGAGAGCAAGCAGGCCGCAAATACTGGATGCAGGAATTGATGAGAACAGCTGTTTTACCTCTGCCTGCAGTTTGTGTGGTTTGAGGAGCCTGGGGTGTTGTTGTGGTGGGTAAAGGTGGCCCTTGGGTGATTTCTGACGTGGCTGTGGAAGTGCTGGGCTCTGCTGAGGAGTTTGGGGCAGGGGTGTGCTGGACATCAGCAGGAGCCAAGGTGGACATTTCACCTGGTTCCAGCGAAGGTTTTGAGAGGAGGATGGAGACGTGACAGAAGCCGATTGCATCACTAAAAACCCAACCAGCCCAGCCTGTTCCCAGCAACCAGCTGTTTGTAAACCACGTGTGGCAGTGGCATCTGCTGGGAACCACTGCTGCCTGGAGTGGGTGTTGGAGATGACAGCACCAGTGCAGGTCAGATACAGGCACAGATCAGAATGACAGAAAATGGCAGCGAACGCGTGTGTGGAGACTTGGGTGACGAAGGGGTGAGGGATGGAAACTGATCTTTGGTTCAGGTCTGAGTGCACAGTAGCTGGGGTGTCGTTTGTGGCCTCAAACTTCTGCTTTCAAGGCTGTTGATAGAAAGTCCAGCTCAGAGTGATGAGGCAGTGACAGTTCACTGAGCATGTCAGACTGACTCAAGGGAGGCTGTCTCAGCTCTGTCGGGGAGCCAGCGGGACAGTTTCTGTTCTCTGAGAACTTTCCACCTCTGTGAAACAGCTCATCTCTAACAAGTGTGAACCCGACCTCTCCAGGCGGGGCTGCCCACGTGGTGGGTGTCCCAGCTCTGCATCCCTTGGGCTTTGGAGACAGTCCTTCCTCCTCGTGCTTAAGCTCCTCTTCAGTGAGGAGCAGTGGTGGGTGCTTCTGAAACTTAGGAAAGTTCTCTTACACGTTGCATGGTCACTGAATGTTTTCTCACTTTTTTGAGCTCCTTCGTGCTCGAGCAGTGACGGGCTGTGTGGACAGATGTTTGTTCTGTAGTGAAGTCCCACCAGGTCGCTGCATTCGTGCAAACCTGCACAGCTTCTGTCTGGGAGGAAGAAAAGCTTCCACCACATGGGATCAGCATTGCACAGAGTTGTTTGATAATCTGAGAGGTCGGTTATTTCTAGATCTACTGCAGCATGACAGCAGTATTTGAGAACTTCGTAAAGATCCTGTTTTCTTAGCGTGAAGATGCAAAATACTCATGCTAAAAATGTCTTTAGATAAGTGCAGTTGTTGGTGCAAGATGTGAACCCCGAGGATTCCTCACCTCGGAGGCTTTCCCACGGCTGGGTGCTCACTGCTGAGGGTGTAACTGGGTTTTTTGAGTTGTGCTCAGTCAAGCCGAGAAGCTCGGGATGGGAAATGAAACAAACCTGGTGCTGAGGTACAAAAGAGCACTGTATAAGAGCTCTACCAGGCTGACCTACCTTATCTTTTGTCGCTTGGGGTTTTTTTTATTTCATTTACTTTTTCCTCTAATACTTTGAATCATGACTCTCCCATGGGCAGCATGAAAATATTTGCTCAAACAATGTCCATGTGTAAGGTCTGTAAACAGCTGAGTTTTCCTGCTTGCTCAGATCCTACGGCCGTGGGAAAGGACAAGCACAGAATGCTGCCTGCCTCCTTCTAGGGATCAAACTCTTTTTCTCTGATTTGAAAATTCAGTTGCAATTTTGAAGGTATTGTTGATTTCGAGTTGTTTCCCAGCTGCTCTGAAGTATCCATTTCCTGTAAACCTTGAAATAATGACATTGCTTCTTTATCTGTTGGTTGAATTCCAGTGTTGTATCAGTGTGGGATCTGTTGTGGGTCGTATCTGGAAGCTAAATTCTGTGACTTGCAGGAGGCTGATACTGTAATTTAATACTGCTGTAGTGAGAAGAGTTTATTCTGAAATACTTTTCTGCAAGATCCACACATGTCACTGAAAATCACCCTCGCTTTTGGTTAGAGCTGGTGCTCCTCTGCCTAAATCCAATGTGAGTGGAGTGTTCTGGAGTTTAAGCCACAGATTTTGTCAGGTAACTAAAGGAAGCACGCTGGTGACCCACCCTCTTCAGGTACTGCCTGTGAATGAGTAGAGCTGGCCCAGCTGGGGTCTGGCTGCTGTGAAGAGGGGTATGGCGTGGGGGGACCTTGGCACGGAGGAGACAGGAGGGACCAGGCACTGTCCTGTGGCTTTTGAATCCTATTACTACTATGTCTGGTCTGATATGGTACCAGATCGGCCAGACAGGTGCTGTAACATCCCAGAGAGTAAATAACCTTGTGTCCTGGTGAAGTGCTGCACAGAACAGTTTGGTTTCTATCCCAACTTTAAAGCGTGGAAGCTCCTTTAAGGACAGAGTTGCCAGTCCAGTAGAAAAAGGTCTTTCTTACAGAGTATTTGTGTAAAAGAAAGTGATTTAATTACTATTAAAAGAAAACAACGACAATTAAAAAGTGGGAAATTGAGAGTAATTCTAAAATTTCTTCACCTGTTTCTGCTTTGAGTCTGTTTGTGAGTGATGGATGTACCAGGATGAGTGCTGTAGTTTCTCAAGATAAGTTGGATTTTTTTTTTAAGAATTCAGAAGAAAAAAAAAAAAAAGATTGCACCTGGTTTTAGTAACAAATAAAAACAGCCTAGGGTGCAGTTTGTTACCGGTGTGAGAGATCTGTTGTTTGCTCTTCAGTTTGGCAGATGTGAGGTAACAATTAGTTGGTAAATAGTACGAACAGTCCCACTTCCTCTTCCTAGAATGGGTGGTGGTTCTGCCTGACCTTGATGTGCAGTCCTGCTCCCCCCACATGCTGTCCATGGCTCTGCTGTCCCCTCGACAGCAGCGTTTGGAGCAGGGAGCTGCTGGAGACAAGGGGTGGTTCTGCAGCCACGAGATATTGCTGCAGTTAGTGAATTTAGCTGCGGAGTGTTGTGCTGTGGAGTCTTCTCCCTGAGTCACTTCGTTACGGTGACAGATGTGCCCCTGGTTGGTTGCACAGGGCAGTAAAGATGATACAACCATGGGTATAATGTGGGTGTGAGGTCCACAGAACATGCAGCCAAATTCTGGCCAAGTCCTAACTTGTTAGGGTTGTAACTTCAGCTTCTTTTTGCAGTCTCAGAGGAGGGAAGTGCTGTTGGTGTTTTGAAAACTCCTCGATAAGGTGTTGAGACACGGTGCATTGGGAGGGTGAGAATTTAATTTGGGCTGTGTTCTGTGCTGATCCTGGCTATGGGGAGGATCTGTGGGATGTGTCGATGCTGTTCCAAAGCCTGACCCAAAGGGCACAGCACCCTCCTTTGTGCCTGCCTGGGGACAGAGTCAATAACCCAGAGCAGTGTTTGCTTTGGAAAGGCCAAAGTGACCTTGCCTGGGAGCAAATGTGTTTCTTACCTGAAGTTCAGGTCACTGTATATCCTCCTTGTTGAGCATGGAGATTGTTTAGGTGAATGCAGAAGCCTTCTTGGAGCCCTTAGTCGAGTTTTGGAAGAGTTAACTTTGATTTGGTCTGATTTTGGTGGTTTAGTGTGCAATGGGAGATGGCAGGTGTGTGTGGCAGCTTTGTCCGCTGCAATCTCATTCTGTGAATAACCGCGGGGTTTGGAGATCTTTTGGTGCTGAGGCAATTTTTCTGTCCCTCGGAACCACGGAGTGTTTAAGCCTGAAATGTTTAATACTAAAATAAGGCAGTGGGGCAGGGAGTGAGGAGAACAAACCTCCTCACTCTGCTGAGACCAAGGGGTGCAAACTACTCTGCTTTTCTGGTGGGGGGAGAGGTTGGGAAACCCCATCTGAGGCTGTGCACTGGTCTTCCCAGCAGCTGAGGTGGAATGACCTACTCACTGTGATTGTGCCATTGTTAGAAAAGCCCATGACTCAGGTCTCCTGTGACCTGAGGGCTGCTCATCTGGCTGAGATTTTGGCAAGGAGATGGGGAGGAAAAGAAGAGGTTTCTCTCTTGAGTGGTCTTTCTGTGGTTTTTCTGGCTTGTTCAGTTTGCAGTGATTGTGGTGTCAAGAGAACTTGATATCTTCAGTGTGCCCAAAGTCTGCTCTCCTGCTGCTTTGTGTTAGAATAACGCACCCAGCACCAAGCTAGGAGGGATAGAGAAGTGCTTGGAATTCTGTCATCGCCGTTCTGACTATGTACCGCTTGGGCCCGTAGTTTTGAAGCTCCTGTAGGTGCTTGTAACATTTCTTTAAATGCCTTGGAAAGTGCGAAAGTGGTTGTATAAAAAAGCTTTTCTGCAGCAACGTGTAAATAGCTCTTTGTAAAGATCCAGTAGTACTAGACCTCTAAATCCATGAGAGGGTGACCACTGAATGGAGAGGGGAAATTTGCCTTCAGGTCTCAACAATTTAATTTGCTTAATTATTACCTTTTGACTTACACTGACTTCTTCTTTCCCTTCCCCCTGCCTTTAGGCCCTATGAGAAAAAGGGAAAGCTAAGGATGCTGGAGCAGAACAATGGATTTCTCTTTCTCTTTCATGCAAGGGATCATGGGAAACACAATTCAGCAACCACCTCAACTCATTGACTCAGCCAACATCCGCCAGGAGGATGCCTTTGATGCCAGCAGCGACATTGCTGAAGATGGTGGGCGGACGCCCTACGAGGCTGCCCTGCAGCAGGGCTTCCCCTACCCACCGCCCACGCCGGAGGACCTCCCGCCCATCACCAACGGCTACCCACCAACAGTCAACGTCTACGAACCTCAAGCCAAATACCAGCCCTACAGCCAGTACCCCAATGGCTCAGCCAACGGGTTCGGTACCGTCAGAAACTTTAGCCCCCCAGAGTATTACCAAATGGACAACTCCTCCGCAAGGCCGCACGAAGTTCTGGACAAACCTTCCCCTCCACAGCCACCACCTCCACCCCCACCTTCAGTTTCACAGACGGTGATTCCAAAGAAGACTGGCTCACCAGAGATCAAATTAAAAATAACCAAAACTATCCAGAACGGCAGGGAATTGTTTGAGTCCTCCCTGTGTGGGGACCTTTTAAATGAAGTACAAGCGAGTGAGTATGCTAAGGCGAAACATGAAGGGAGAAAAGAGAAAAGGAAAAAAAGTAGCAAGCATGACTCTTCCCGATCGGAAGAGCGCAAGTCGCACAAAATTCCAAAATTAGAACCAGAGGAGCAAAATGTAAGTGGAATAAGAGTTTCAGCCATCTGTCTACCTGGTGTTGTTGAGGGAGCACGTGGCTGCGGCCGGGGGTTTCCTCGCTTTTAGCTGTGTACATAAAGCCATGAGGCTGGGTTTATTTGTCAGATACACGGTATTTGGCTGCTGGGAACTGCATTTCTAGGACAACAGTTTTGATTAAAAACTGCCTGTGAAAAATTAATGTTAGAAAACATTATATATTTTAAAATGTTCTTTAGCGTTTCAGCACATTCCGAGTTTGCTCCCCTTTGGGCAGTGTTGCAGCTGGAGCTCTTGGTGCACACATTTTGAAAATTGCCTCTCGAAACAGCGCTGGGTTATTCAGTGGAAAGTCGGGTTGCTTGGAGTGTTCAGCACTGCAGCTGTTAGAGGGTCTTTGAAAGATACTCTGAATATGATGATATATGAAACTCGAGCTATGGAGCATATGTAGAAGCCAGTAGAAATTAGCATTCTGAAAGAAGGGGTGAATTAGAAGTAGCCGTTGACTCGGCAAACTTTGGGAAAATTCAGTCTTGGTGTCACTGCTGGTTCTGTAACGTGCTTGTCCGTGCACAGGGGTGTAGGTGAGGTGGTGTTTTAACTTAGATTCTGGAAAGCAGAGACAAATTCGTGGTCTTCTCCCCTCTCAGTCCTTTCTTTTCCTTCAGTTTTATAAACCCCTTCTTTCCTTCTATTTCCTTTTCTCTTGTTTATTCCTGCCAGCTCTGTGATAACTGGTTTCTGTGTTTCCCAGTTTGAGGGGAATGGGAGCAGAGAGAGGTGGGGAGTGTCAGGAATGGGGAAGTTGCCATATTGGGCCAGGACAGAAATGACCCAGCTCTGGCCGGGCTGGGCTGTTACAGGATGTGGCAGAGTTCCTTCTGAGTTCCTGTGTAACCCCTTGGTACTCTGCTCTGGGGAGATTGGGTAGAAGATCCTGGTCTGTAGGGACCAGGCTTTGATGTGGTGTAGCAGATTCGTATGCTTGATGTAGGTTAGTAGTAGAGGTGGTGTTTTTGGTGACAGACACGCTGATTTCACATACACATCCCTACCAGAAATATAACAGTTACAGAACTGTAAATACCTCCCTTCTGGTAGGAGGACCTCTCCCAGAGATCCCTTTGGTGATGTCAGGATTTTGAGCTTCCACTGTGTTTAGTGACTGTGGTTGACTCTAATGAAGCTCAGTAAGACCTTACAATAAACAGACTTTGTCACCTCCATGTCAGGCTATCAGTGTCACCTTCCCATTTTGTTCTGCTTCTTACCAGGCACTCTGATCCTCCTCTTGAAGCTTCAGCTGTGCCTGTCCCCCTGTTTGACTGGTGTTACCTGGTTATCAGAGAACGTAACCTGTCTTTTCCAGCATGTTGTGTGTCCCAGATTGAGCTAAAATTCCAAGTTCCTAGTCATATGTGCCATCCAGAATTCACCAGAACCTTGGTCTTGCTTTTGTCCTCCTTGTAGCTTCCACTTCCCTTTCAAAAGATGTTGTTGCAATGAAATCCTTCGTGTTCTTCACCCCTGTTTCAGAGGGCGGCTCAGTCTGACACCAACAGGATTTTGTGCTAGTGGTTTTCATTATGAGTTACCCAGTGCACTTTTGGTTTCATCCTCCCACCCTTTGACTTTCCACTGCACGATTCCATCTTCGTGTATGTTCATCATGTACATTTCATCATCTTTAGTATTACTGATGTGAGACTCGTCCCTGAGGATCATCTTTGTAGGAACGAGCAAAACCCCATTGGTTGTTTCACACTGTCCTGCTTGGTGTGGCTGTTTGAGAGCAAGGTGCTCTGCAGCCATTTCCTCATCCTGACACTGTCGTCTCTGGAAACCTGCTGATGGGGGAGCACGTTCACACCTGGAAGGCTGATTTGAAATGAAAATGTTATGATAACATTGTTGAACTTTAAGCTCAGAATACTTGCTTTAAGATTAAGCCACTCTGCTTGTTAGTTGTGTGCTGCAAGGAGCTGGGTGTGTGTGATCTGTGCACTCAGCTTGGCTCTCCTGGCAGAGGTGACACTCCCACTAACCCACCAGATAAAGAAAGGCTGGAGTCAGTGCTCTGCTTTCTCTGTCCAGGGAGGAATGATTTCTACCCAGCAAATATTAATATGATCAGTCTTATGTATAGGACTGACCTGGCAGCTCTCTCTTCCAGCAAAAACAATTCTATGATTCTGATTTGGGTCAACACCATTATTAGTTTCCCACTGCATGTGTCTTGACTCCTCTTCTTGCTGCTCTTTGAGTCCTTTGACTTCTCCTTTGCTCTGGTAGAAGCAGATGTCTGGTCTCTGTCTCACTAGATAGTTCCTGGCCCACCTCTTATCTTCTCAGCTGTGCCATCACACTCCCTGTCATGGCCCCTCCACCACTGACGTTGGCTTCTGCTCGGTGGTGATCCCTCTTCTGCCAAAACCCTCTCCTGTCCTGCTCTGCCAGAACAGACTGTGTGCCTGCCTCAGCCTGCCTTAGGAATGCACCCCAAGCTTTATGGTGGTGACTTTTGATCCTCCAAATATTTGTCAACTAAATGCAATTTAACGTTGATTTCACAATTTTAATGTTGTACATTTTATATGACTTTTATAATGTAGTTTTTTTGCAAATAACTAGCGTACAGTGAGATTCACCATGTTACGTGGATATCCTTCATGTGCTCTTTGGTTTTTTGAAGCTGTGTATTAGTTTAGGTGGAAGGTTACTTGGGTTTGCTGTCCCTGGGTGTATGTTGTTCTGTTACAGGAGAACATCGCTGTGTGTGGGTGTGATGATAACCTAAGTAGTGTAGGGAAAAATGGTATTTTCTGGTTGTGATGCTGCATGTTTTGAATTGGGCATAAGGATTCACCATATTCATATTTTGTGGGTTCGTGGTTGCCCTGCTCTCTGAATTATTTTTCTACCTGGTTTCTTTATTAGCTTTTTTTTGTTTTACTGTCCCCTTACCTTGTTTGTGTTTGTTTTCCATTTTTCTCTTCATTGTTACCCATTTCCTAGAGACCAAATGAGAGGCTTAGCATGCTACCAGACAGACCAAGAGAAGATGCAGTTTTGGAGGAAACCCCGGTTAGTACATCTGCTAATTAACACTTTTTGAACTTCTGATGTGTTAATATTCTGGGGTTAATTATTACATGGATTCTGTAATTTGTCGGATAAATCAGTTGCCATTTCTTTGAAACTCTTACTAGTTATTACTGCATCAAACATCTCTCATGTTGCCTTTAGGATATAAGCAATAAATCTTCATGTGTGAAGCAGGAACTTTTTTGGAGTGGTGGAGGGGGGTTGCTGTTGTGTGTAGGTAGCTCCTCTCTGTCATGTTTCTAGAAATGTTTCCCTCATGTTAGATTATCAAACCTGAGAGATACTTGAGAGAAAAATGCCAAGTCCCTGTGGATGGTGTGTGCATCTCTAACTGTGCTAAATCCTCTTCTGTGACTTTAAGCTTGCATTTTCTTTGCAGGTCCAGCAGTTCTTGCCTTCTCTTCCACAACAAGTCACCCATGACATCAAGTTTCAGGTTGGCGATCTGGTTTGGTCCAAGGTGGGAACATACCCGTGGTGGCCTTGCATGGTTTCATGTGATCCACAGCTTGATGTTCATACCAAAATTAATACAAGAGGTAAGGAAGGAGGATCTTTGCCAGAGTATATCAGGTGTCTGTGGCTGTTCCTTTGTTAAAAATAGCTTCTCTTTGAACTCCCTTGGCGGGATGAATTCTGCTTGAACAGAAGTGTGCAGAATTGTGCCTGTTAAGCTGCCTCCACAGATGAGCTGTGCAAGTGAGGCTGGTGCACAGATGCTCCCACCTCTGTCAAGCTAGTGCATTTCTGAGAAGACACTGATACGTGTGGGAGTGTCCGGTGTGGACATTCTTACCTTCCCATCTTGAACTGCTCTAAATCTCGTCCCGTCTCACTGCCAAACTTCATCTGGGTCCTGCACCTGCAGGAGCTGAGCCATGTGGAGGAGGAGGTGTAAGCTAAGCCAGCAAAGCAATGTGGGTAAAACTGCTGACGAGGCTGTTTCGTTTTCAGGTGCCCGTGAATACCACGTTCAGTTCTTTAGCAACCAGCCAGAGAGGGCCTGGGTGCACGAGAAGCGCGTTCGCGAGTACAAGGGACACAAACAGTACGAGCAGTTACTGGCCGAGGCTGCTAAGCAGGCCAGCAACCACTCTGAGAAGCAGAAGGTATGGTGGACACGTGTTGTGTGGAGGGTTCTCAGCAGTGCCTGCTTGAGTGAAACTCTGCTGGGACACTTGTGAAGCTTGGTAGCTCTTTACCCCGCACAGGGATGTCTACGTTTTACTGGCTGAAGTGGTTCTCACAAAGAGAACAAAAATATTTCCATGCTCATGACTTTCATGTGGAAAAGCTGATATCTGAACATCCTTTGTGGCTCCTCATGGGGGAGCCATCCTGGGCACTGGGGGTAATTCTATGTCTGTATTAGAGTATTAAACACACCAGTGCTTGTGTTCACTCTGAGCCTGTTCTTTGGAGAACTCAGTTGTTCTTCCAGCCCTGACACTGGTGGATATGTTCTTTTCCATCCTGTTACTGGGAAGGAAGCATTAGCTGCAGGAACGACTGTAGATGAACTACTTCAGTCAGTATTCATGCTGGTCAGAATATTGATGTGGAAGGAAAAGAGTGTTTATAGAAAAATAAGGAGGATTTAAAAAGTAGATAAGTTAGGATTAACTCTGTGTCTCTTAACAGAATAATGGGCTTGAATTCTGCCTGTTCTTGTCTTTGGTGAAGCTGTAACTCAGGGCAGACACTTTTAAGCATCATATGATCCAGCTCGGGTGTTGCTTGTACTCTGAGCAGGGGATTCACTGTCCTTCCAAAAACTACCCTGTAAATGGAGAGCAAACTTAAACCTACTGCCTGAGAGATTTGAAGAGCCTCAGGATTGTATTTTAAGTGCTGTACATGGCAAAATCTTCAGTGTAATCAGCTGCTTGTCTTTGTTCCTTAAGATTCGCAAACCAAGGCCACAAAGGGAGCGTGCTCAGTGGGACATTGGCATTGCCCACGCTGAGAAAGCCTTGAAAATGACTCGGGAGGAGAGGATAGAACAATACACCTTCATTTATATAGACAAAGAGCCAGAGGAGGCTTTGTCAAAAGCCAAAAAGACTGCTGCTTCCAAGTCGGAGCCCAAGAAGAGCCGGCGGCCGAGGCCAGCCCTGGGTGCCCCAGCGGGAGAGGCGGGTGCGGCGGCTCCCGGGGCAGAGCTGCGCAGGCAGAGCCAGCGGCGCCCGTCTGGCCTGGAGGAGGAGGAGGAGGAGCCCCCTCCTGTGAAGATCGCGTGGAAAACAGCTGCGGCGAGGAAGTCCCTGCCAGCTTCAATAACCATGCACAACCTGGACCTTCAAAAGTGTAACATGTCTCCGGTTGTTAAAATTGAACAGGTTTTTGCCCTTCAGAACGCTGCTGGGGATGGAAAACTCATCGACCAGTTTGTTTATTCCACTAAGGTATGTGCTTTGTGTAGTGGCTCCTCTTCTGTTCATGAGTTATCGCAAGTCTGTCTTACTGTGGAGCTTAAACTTGTGCCCACTGAGCTTTGACAAAACGTGTTCCTTCCTTTGGAGAGGTTAAATCTGACTGATGTGACAACAGAATCTTGTAGGGCACTGAGCTCCTCAGTTCAGTGCATCCAAGAGTCTCTGGCTGTGACCATTCAGACTGGTGGCAGAGGAGCTCCCTGTAGATGGTCACATTCAAATTATTAAAGCTGTTTAATTCTAGCTGCCTTGTTGAAATAATCCAGAAACTCTGTAAATCTTAAAATCCGTGGATTTGTGGGAAACAGATGAAATGATAAAAGCTGTTAATAATGTACTAAAATAATAACTACGTTTTGTGTAACAGACTTTAAAATGAGTTCTGCCTCCCGGCTTCCTTCAGGTGCACAGCAGCTTCTCACAGGCAGTGTAAGGAAAAGGTTTAGGACTATTTCTCTGCCTCCTTCTTCTGCCTCTCTACCTGGAGGGTGTTTATTTCATCCTAAGCATTATAGAGAAGGTAATGTTTAGAAAAGTCAATGGAAATACTTTTTTTTTCCTTGTGTTTAAGGGGAGATTGAGAGGGATGGAAAGTTCTGCAGGGAAGCAGCTCAGTAGCAGATACCATCATGTGTATGTGTTACATTGAAGAGCGTTGAGTGTTTCTGTCCCGAGGGTTAGGAGTTAGCAGCAGCATATGTTCAGAGGTTAAGACGGTCTTCTCTTCTTTTTCTTTTCAAGGGAGTTGGTAACAAAACAGAAATAAGTGTCAAAGGACAAGAGAAACTTAATTCTTCATCAAATCAGAGAACTGAAAAAGCAGCAGTGCAAAACGTGTCCTCTCCGGAGACAACTTCTGGGTCAACAGGTAGGCAGAATTGTGGGATCCTTCTCTGGGCTTCAAACCTGACATCCTCTCATTAGTTAAAAACTCTTAACATCTTTCTGTTTACACAGTAGTTGTAACAAGCACGGCTGATCTAACACACGATGAGCCCAGATGCTTGAGAAACACGGGGTGTCTTTGTGATGGGATTGACTGCTCTGGCCTCTGAACTTTTAGCGTCTGCAACTTATGGTGTCCAAGTCATGGCATCAGAAGGATGGAGCCTTGTGGAGAGCAGATGGGCAGTGGGTAGAGGCTGTGTTAGCAGAATCTTGTAAGGGCTTTTGGAAGCCGATGTGAAATACCACAGCTGGGATCAAAGGAGGAGAGTCTGGTGGTGGCACAGGCCAGGAAGGGATGGCTCTGAAGTAGGACGGGTGCTTCCTAGGCTTTGTTGTTGAGTTCCTGCATGACGTTTGTAGAGGACAGTGATTCTTTAAACTGCTTCAGCTGACTCCATCAGCAGAGTGAGGTAACGCTTGTCTTCTGAAGGTGCTGTAGGGGCCCCATCATAACACTGAGTTTTGAAGTATTATGCCTGAGGGAGAAGAACCACTGAAGCAAATAATGGAGCTTCAGACTCTAAAGAGAAATCGTGGAACAAGCTATTTGGAGTTTAATTTGTAGTACAGTAGTAGAGAAGAATGAGAAAGATAAGCAGGATGAGTGCTTTTGAGACTTGGAACAGAAAAACATAATTTTTTTCATGTTTTTTGAGGAATAGCTAATGGGAATCCTTCCAAAGGGATTGAGCATTTCCTCAGCAGTAGAAACTTGCCTGCAGTGTGTCCTCTCATCATCCTCACATGGAGACAGATATTCTTTGGTGAAAGGATGGAGGTTCCTGAAAAGAAACAGTTTTGAGTCATCCTAAACCAAGAACTTTTCAAGTTCCTCCAGTCCCTCCAGTGACTTCTGTTTTTCAGCCACAGGTTTTGTCCAGGCCATGTAAAACCCCCATTAACTGTTGCGTGTTTGTTACTATGCTTGCAATCTTATCCTTGGGATAGTCTCAGACATCACTTGGTTTTACACTGGATGTGTAAAAGTCAGTTCTGGGTTGCAGCAGAACACCTCGATTTCCTCTCACAGTAGGATGGTCAAATGCTCGTGGTGTGGAAGCAGAAAAGGTGGATTACAGCTAAAAACCCAAACCCTTTTTTCCTCTTGAGAAAAAAAATCTCATCGTGTTGCCAAGTGTCACTTCTGCTTTAATGATGTGTCTGGTTGGTTATTTCTCCCCTTCCAAACATAAAACAAATGAGATTCCAGGTCAAGTACATGAGATCACTGCCCTGCAAACACTCCTCAGTTTCTGTAGCTGTGTAGTTCTCAGGGTGATTTTCAGACGTGCTGTTTGGGGTGTTAAAGGCCGAGTGCTCTGGTTGTGGTGTGAGCAGGGTTTCCTCTGCTGTTGTCAGCAGTGGTTCTCCTCTCCCAGTTTAGTTGCTGTAGCTGCTTCAGTGTTTTCCAACAGTTGCTACTTTCATTGCCTTGCAGCAGGAGAGGTGGTGGCTGGTGTGTTTCTCTCACCTGGGAGCTAAAGGCTTCACCTTCACAATGGCTCTTCAGACGTAGGGGGGTGAGAATTCTGAGCCTCTCTTTTTTCATTTTCTTAGGTTTTTTGGATACGTAAAACTCCACGTGATAAGACCCTATAGAGTGCATGAGCTTTACTTCAGTATACACTCCAGACAGTCACTTTCAAAGCCATTTCCAAAGTCCAGAAAGTTATTGGTCCCCTCTCATGGAGCATAACTGCGAAGTCCTTTTTTCAGATTTAAGGTCGCTGGAACTTCAGAATAGCCTTACGGTAAAGTATGGTACAGAGTGACTCTGGGAGCCCTGTTAGTAACCTGAGCTAGATACGCAGAATCCCAGAATGCTGGGAAAAGAGCTCTGTGACTGGAAATCTGATAATAAGAGAACGACTTTGAGAACTCCTAGTGCCCCTGGTGTCCACAGCAGCTGGAACAGGATTGTCCTGACCTGAGCTGAGTAGTGAGGTAGATTGCTGGTCTGAAACCTGTCCTGAAACTCTGGATCAAAATAAGTGTGAAGATGGGGTAGGAGCATTGTGGAGGTGATGCACTGGGGCCTCGGAGAGCAGGAAGAGGAGAAAGTGCCCGTGGTGTCGATCAGTGTTGCTTTCAGCCCGTGTTAGATGCACTGATCTGGAGTATTTCACATTTGTGTTGTCTTTAGGTGGAACACCCGAAACTGAAGCCCACGAATAATGCTTCCCAACAGATAATTGTAAATCTCAGGTTGCAGTTTTCTGTCAGGGCAGCTCTGGGTGTGAGCTCTGTTCAGAAGGTGCCCGTGGGGTTTGTGCCTGTTCCTCAGTGTGCCCTTTGGGAGGTACTGCAGCATAGAAGGCTCTTGGATTTTGCCAGCCTTGGGTGTTGAAAAACCTAGCTCCAACTTCATCTCTGGAAATGTCACAATAACCTCCATTAATCTGAGTTCCTTTTCCATTACGGTATTTCCAAAAACTATTTTTTCACTTTCATTAATTACAATAACACGTTGTGGTCACTGTTTGCTGAGTGTTTGCTCACCTCTCACTCCTCAGTTGGTCTGTGTTTTCTGATCCATGGCACGTGTCACAATGGGGTTTGTGCTTTGAGTTTGTGTGTTGGGCAGTGCCAATAGCAGGAGGTCCTGGATCAGGGGCATGGGGCTGGTGTTCTGAGTGGAAACTTGGAAGCTGTGTTCTGCGTCTTTAATTTCTGGCTTGTTTTAGAGCAAGAAGTTGATTGTGGATGCCTTCCCATAAGCACCAGAGATGGACTGTTTGGTTAAAAATTAACCAAAGTGAAGACTGTGCTTGAGAGATGTTGTGAAAATCTGTTTGCCTTAAACTGGATCCCAGCTTGTTGTTTCGCTCTGTTCCTGGAGGCTTTTTTTCTGAAGCCAGTCTCTGTCTGTGGGATCAGAACGTGTTGGCTGCTGGAACCACAGCACCAGTTGGCAAATAGCTTGGAACTGAATTTAAAAATAAAACATTCAAAAGAGGACAAAGTCTTGGTTTCATTACTTTGCCTGTTGGTTTGGTGTTGAACGTCTTGCTGTGCCTGGGAAATACAAGGAATCATGTAATGGAAACATTTCTCCTTCTTCAGGGTCTGTAGAAAAGAAGCAACAGAGAAGATCGATTCGAACCCGCTCAGAGTCTGAGAAATCCACCGAAGTTGTGCCAAAGAAGAAGATCAAAAAGGAGCAGGTTGGCTTCCTCCATGTAGAGAGTTAAAATATATTGTATTCATAAATGTTGTGGCTTATATTGGTGCCTTTTTATTTTTCTCCATTTTTCCCCATCGGGTTTCGTTTTGGACTATCCTTCATGAAATCCCCCTGTCAATACCATTGCTGTGACTCTGCTACTGGCATCTTCACAGTATCAGTCAGGCTATGGAACATGGGAACTCACTGCAAGACTCCCAGCGAACCTGCCATGTTTCCCTTGAGATTTCTGTTATGAGCAAAATGATTTTGTTTCAGTAATTTCTCTCTGATGGAATTGCCACCAGGTTCCTTCCTCTCGCTCTTGCTTTAGCTGCTGGTTTGTATTGAGGTTTTGTTTTTCAAATGAAGTTAGACTGATTAATCTGACCACTTTTGAAAATGGACTTTAAGAATGATTTAATTTAAAGATGAATAGTCAGACTTTTATGTTGACAGACATCAGCAAAACAGATCTTCTGGGATATACGTTCCTTTTTTTCCTTAAGTAGATCTAACTTGTACAGGGCATTCCTTTAATCTGGATGTCAGACAGACAAATGTTGTTGCTTTAAAAAAAAAAAAAAAAATTCTGCGTGGAAACAAGTAGGAAAGTTCAGTGGATGGACATTAATGTGGACCCGGAACACGCTGCTTAAGTTTGTCAAAGTTGTTGGTTCTTTTCCTTACGTGGTTGGTTTTCCCTCCTCAAGGACCTCTCCACTTGAAACCTGAGAATTTTATATGAAATGTTTTGTAGTTTAGCTTTGACCAGTGAGAGTTTTTAAAAAGGGACAGTCAGGCTGAAGATTTATATGGGAAGGGGAGAAATTGTTTTTATCTCTTTAATTTATTCTTTGCCCTTTACGCTTTGTTTTGCACTTCATTCACTTCAGAGATTGAAAGTGGACCCAGTTGCTTTTTTTTCCCCCCATGTTTTTCTTTCAATGCCATGGCATTTGCATCTGCATCAGCAGAAGAAAGCTCAAACTCTAGAAAGTTTCTTGCTGAAACTTTAAAGCAGCGTCAATGTTGGGTGTGAGATACCCAAGGCAGCCCCTCAGACTCCCTCTTCTCGAAGGAGTTATTTTATGTTTGTAAATGTTTCTTAATTTAACAAAGGTATAAGAACCAACAATATGAACTTCATGGATCCCAGTTAGCTTCGCTTGCTTATATTATCAGCTAACGAAGACTATGAACATGAAAGTGCTTTTCTCAGGAAAAGTATGACTAAAAATCAAACAGAGATGCACTGTAATGCGCATAACCTTGAATGTATTAAGTTATATAAAGAAGAAAAAATTTACTAGCTTCTTACAATTATGCAACAATATTTGTTACCCAAAGTCAAGTTTTCTTGCAACTGATTCCCAAATTAGTCTGCAGCAACTTGGTATAAAATTATAACTGGAAAGAGTTCAATTAATGGGAAAAACAAAATGTTAATGCTACTGTTACAGTGACTAGTGGAGAAATAAAAGTGATTGTTTAGATTTTATATTTGTATTATGAAATGTATCCTATACAAATCCTTCTATTGTATGTTTTTACCTATTGTACAACAAAATAAAATATTTTTTAAAAAAATTATAGAATAATCCTTAAATATTTACTAAATGTGTTTCTCCATGCATATGTAACCACGTTGTAAAGAAATAACTTGTAATTCTTAACCTTAAACCCAAGATTTTAGGCAGCAGCTTTCTCCTCCAGTTATTACCCAGTCTCCTGTTGCTCATCCATTGCCAGAGCAGTTTCTAAACGTGCCCTCCTGACGTAGCACCGAGAACTGGAAGGTTTTGGGAGGCTGTGAGGTTGGCTGCCCCAGTGTTTGCTGAGGTTGTCTCCAGCTGTGTAGAGCCCTGCAATGCTCCGTGGATCCCCGTGGAGCCCTGCCAGGGGCTGTGCCAGGCTGTGTGGAGCCCTGCCACCCTGCCCGGGGCCGTGCCACGCTGGGTGCCTTGCAGTGCTCTACACAGGGAGGAGCTGTCCTGGAGCTCGGGTGGTGGAGCACCCTTAATGGTGATGCAAGAAGAGTAACCAGCATCAAACCTGCTCAGGGGAGCTTGTGCTGACACACGAGAGGGGTTTGCAAAAGCATCAGAGCTGGTGGCCAGAATGCACCCTGCTCCTGCCCGCTGGACATGGACAAAGCTGCCCAGGAGAGGACTCTGCTGGTGCCCGCGGGGCTGCCGGGGCCCTGGCGCCCAGCGTAGGCAGCTGTAGGAGTAGACCCAGAGGACCAAAGGCTGGCGCTGAGGAGGGGGGCACAGGCTGCCCCTGAGATCAGAGATGTTAACCACTTAAACTTGAATGTTTGCTTTTGAATACTAGGGATAAAAATTCCTCTGGTTTTAACTATGGGTTTTCCTATTCAAACAGGTCGAAATGGTTCCACTGACAGCAGTGAAGACGGGA
This sequence comes from Brachypteracias leptosomus, assembly GCA_013401335.1. Taxonomy (NCBI): domain Eukaryota; kingdom Metazoa; phylum Chordata; class Aves; order Coraciiformes; family Brachypteraciidae; genus Brachypteracias; species Brachypteracias leptosomus. Next base: position 526,111 of record VYZX01011612.1, read on the forward strand.
TTGCAGAAAGGTGAGTTACACACAAAAATAGACTATTAAAACTTTCTGGCTCATCACGTTCTGGCAAGGGTTTTATTCTGTGTAAACTGCAGAGGACTTAGTGCTTTCTGGTGATGAACAGGATAGATGCTGGTCTTAATTTCTCCTGTGAGGGTTTTCTGGGTTGGTTTTTTTGTTGTTCAGTTGTTTTTTGTGCATTACTAGTTGGAAAGACGGTGCTTGTTAATGTGCTGTAAGTCCTTCATCTGGACATTTCTTTAAAGTTTTTGCTTAGCTGTATTTTAAAGACAAATACTGAAGAGAGAATCTTAAGGGTTTATCCTGTTACAGATAATTTAGTAGCTTCCTTCACAATGTCAGTATATTCAAAAGTTTGTCAGAAGGTGGTTTTCAGTTAATGAGCTTTTCAGGAGAAACTAGTATCAAAATTGCAAACTCAGAATGTAGGCTAGCAAATAAAGTGCAATTTCAGGCTCTCTCTCATCTTTCTCTTTTATTAATTTTAGGCAAAAAGCAAAGAACATAAATTAAAACTAATTTCAGTATGTTGTGTTAAGGTGCCAGCGAGATTTCAGATTCTTGTAAACCTTTAAAGAAGAGGAGTCGAGCCTCGACAGACGTGGAGCTGACGAGCTCAGCTTACAGAGACACATCAGACTCTGATTCCAGAGGACTTAATGACTTACAGGTAAAGCCACACTGCTTGTCTTTTACTGTCTAAAAAAGAAAGCCTAGTCTTTTTCTTTCTAAATATTTAGTATCTTTCTAATCTCCTCCATTGTATTGATATTAAAAAAAGATACAATCTTCCTTTACAATTTTCCTACTTCTTTGTCTGGCAAAGCCCTGGTTGAGGTCACTGCCTCCGTGTGCTCCTTGGAAGGTCCTTTGGCTCTTTGGGAAGTGGGGGATGCTGCTGTATCTTGGTGGGAGGTGTCTGGGCACAGTGAGACATCTTTATGGTGTTCTGTGGTACAGGTAAAAGATCTGTCAAGAAAGCAGCACTTCTTGTGTCCTCCTAAAGAAGTTCAGCAACTGTCAAGGACCTTTGTATCTCTTGACACATTGAACAACCTTTTAATCAGGGGGCTGTGATTGTCTTTTGACAATGTGGTTGTCCTCTGAAGTGTCTTGTTTGAGTGCCTTGGGTTTCTCCTCTCTAGGGTAGTTTTGGGAAGCATTCAGACAGCCCATCAGCCACTGCTGATGCTGATGCCTCTGATGTACAGTCGGTGGACTCGAGCTTGTCCAGGAGAGGAACTGGAACCAGTAAAAAAGACACAGTTTGTCAGGTAAGTGATGGTCCTGCCAAGAAGCAAATACTAAAGGTTCATTGTCCATTTCTGTTTGAGCAGAAGGACTTTTCAAATTGCACTTCTTTGTTTTAACCATGTCTCATTATTCAACATCTTAGATAAAATACCAAGGCTTTTAGGAGTTTTTATGCTCTGGAAATGATTCATAATCCCTCCTGCATGCTAGAAAGATCAAAAGCTAGAAAGTGGTACCTAATCTATACTGGCTAGCTCGAGTACAAAAAGTAGGTGCCATTTTCTGCTCCATCCAAAGGCTGGAGATGGTCTTTCTCCTGCCTATGTCCAGGGACAGGGTAACATGCAGAACATGTGGGAGTGTCCTCAGCCCGGAGACTTAGGGGTCTGCTGTGGGGGCAGGCCAGCTCTCCTGCCTTGCCTTGGCTCTGGAGAGATTTCAGCTAGTTTCTGTTAACATCTGGTTGTTTGCAGTGAAGCACGTCAGGTACCTTTGTTCTCTGACTCTCTGCCTGTTTCAGATCTGTGAGAGCTCTGGTGAGTCTCTGGTGTCCTGTGAGGGCGAGTGTTGCAGCGTCTTTCACATGGAGTGTCTGGGCCTGAAGTCAATGCCTGAGGAGAAGTTCGTCTGCAGCGAGTGTAAGAATGGTGAGTGTGTCCCTGCCTCTGAAATTGGGGAGGGATTTCTTGCTTTGCCTGGGAGCTGTGTTCTGGTCTGGGCCAGTGGAGGTGGCAATTTCCTCTGCTCTGGGAGTGGGTTTGTGTTATTCTATTACTCTTCTAACCTCTGAAGCCAGACTCTCATTTTCCACTTAGCAAATATCTGGTGAAAAATGAATAAATGAATACCTAGGAAAAAAAAAATGAATAAACTGCTTGGGGTTTTACTCAGAATGAGGGACATTTATGTTAACAGCAATTGCGTGGATTATAGTAACCAACGTACCTGTTGGAAGGGAAGGAGCCCAAGTTGCTCCAACAGGAAGGAGCCCGAGTTGCTCCAACCAGTGCTGGCTTCAGAGTCTTTAACAACATCTGTACTCAAAGAATTGTCCATTACAGTCATGCTTCCTTATTCCTTCTTCCCCAAGGAGAACACACGTGCTTCTCCTGCAAGCTGCCTGGCAAGGACGTGAAGCGCTGCTCGGTCAGCACCTGCGGGAAGTTCTACCACGAGGCCTGTGCCCGCAGGTTCCCCACGGCCCAGCTGGAGCCGCGGGGGTTCCGCTGCCCGCAGCACTGCTGCTCCGCCTGCGCCGTGGACAGGGACCTCCACAAGGCCAGCAAAGGTGAGAGCAGAGCTGCCTCTGCCCAGGAGGGACTCCAGTGTGGCACCATGGTCATGATGGAACCGGGGTTTCCTTCTGAATGAGGTCATTGAGTCTGGGGTGGGGGGAAGCGGCTGAAGAACGCTGGTGGAGTGTACCTGCCAGCTTTTGGTGCTGGGTTTAATGGAAGTTGTGTGAGGTTTGGTGTGGGTTTAGTGGAAGCCCACTCAGAGGGTGGTGAGACTGGCACAGGCTGACCAGGGAAGCTGCGGACTCTCCATCCCTTGAGCTGTTCAGGGCCGGCTGGATGAGGTCCTGGGCAGCCTGGTCTAGTGGGAGGTGTCCCTGCCCTGGAGGGAGGGTTGGAACTATGATCTTGGAATGTCCCTTCCAACGTAAACCATTCTGTGATTCTGTGGTAATGCAAAGCCAAGGAATGGGTTTTTTAAAAGCCACTTGGTAGCGGCCTTTAGAACAATTATCTTTCAAGAAAAAAAAAATCCTTTTAGAAATTAACTAAAATATTAAGTAGACTCTGGAATGATTTAAACCATGTATTTTTTTTCTCAACAGAGTTTGAAAGTTAACGTTTGTGGAACATTTATTTATTTATTTTTTTAAGATGTAAATGTTTCTCTTTAATCAAATCCTCTGGAATAAAACCCAACCTTGCTTCTGTCTGAGGTGTCTTCTGACAAATCCTGACCTCAGGGTGACATGGAGCATTTCTCTGCATTTATATTAAACAGGTCGCATGGTGAGATGTTTGAGATGCCCCATTGCCTATCACTCAGGAGATGGCTGTATTGCTGCAGGAAGCTTGTTTGTGTCATCCCACATTCTCATCTGTAGTAACCATTCCAAACGGAATCACTCCTCATCAGCTGTAAATGTAGGCTTTTGTTTCGTTTGTGCAAGAGGTGAGCACACTTGTTTTTTCCCCTCTTTTATAGTCTTGTGGTCACGTGTGCAGTTTAGTGATAAAAATGATGTATTTCATAAAGAACTCCTCCCTTAGGGCTCTCGGGGGTTTAAATGCTGCCTGTGGTTATTCTTTATTGTTATTTTTTGGTTCTCATGAGACTTCCACTTGCTGTTTTGGTCCATAACATTTGCTGTGCAGAAGCAGTGACAGGTTCTCGGGAGGCCTCTACTTGTTTTGCCAGTAGGAAAAAGTGGGTGCCAAGCCCCCAGCTCCAGCCACTGCCAGCTGAGAACTGCTGCTGGGGTGTTACTCACTGTGTTAGGCAGAAGGGGATTCCTTCACTGCTCACAAACTTTAAACCGTTTCAGTTTTTAAGGCTAAAAGGTAGGATTTACTCACAAGCTAGAAAAAATCATTTTAATTTACAACTACCATCACATTGAGAACTTTGAAAGGAAACCCTTTGCAGTGCTGTAAAAACAAGGTTTGTGCTGGGATTTCCCATATGCCAAAGTTCTCTCTTTTTTTTTTTTTTTTTTCTCTTTTCTTTTCTTTTTTTTTTTTCCATTTGTTACTTTATGGCTATTAAGTCACTGGTCTTGCCAGGTAGGAGGTGGAAAAGTTTTGGTGCATCAGTTGCTTTAGTCTCACGGTGCAAAGCTGTTATTGTTCCCTCAGGTTAATCTTAGTGCCAGGGTTAAATGTCTGAATAATGGTCTGAATCTTACACAGTATTTCAGAGGCTTCTGTTGGATGTGATCTTTTGAAAGTCACTAATAAGGAAGCGAAAGTGAAATGGATCCTGAAGTGGCTTCTTCTCTTGTGTTCGTCAGCTGGATGTTTAGGGTGGGAGCAATTGCCTTGAATTTGCAAGAGCAGAGTAGTAATTAAAGATTTTTGAATAGGAAGGAAAAGATGGTGCCAGAGTCATTTCCTTTCTTCCTCTCTCCTTTCTTCCCTTTCCTCATTTCCAAGTAATTTCGGAGCCATCACAAAGGATCAAGTTTAAAATATTTAAAATATCCAGGAGCTCAGAGAGAACCAGTAAGCTTTACAACGAGCTTTAGAAAAGCTCCTCTGAATGTGTACAAAGATCTTTACAACATGGTTTAGCATTTGTCCTGTTGTGGGCTTTGTGAACTCTGGGAAGGTGATTATCTACCCTTGACATCACTGAGTGAACCAGTAGCTGTGTCCAAAAGCCCAACCTAACTAGGTGGGAAGAAGTTGTTTGTTTTCTAGAGCTGGAGTCATTAGAAAGAGTTTCTGTGGTAGGTGGAGCAGCCCCATCCTATTTTCAGCACTTTGGTTTCATGTTTTAATCAGATCAGATACAGCAGAAGAGTTTCTGTGGATCTCCCCTGGCTTGATGGTCTTGGGGTCAGGGAGATGTTGGTGGGTTTCTGGACTTACACTAAATATTTTGCTTTCTGCCCATTTCAAAACACTCTTAAGCTGTGCTATCAAGATACATGATGTGATACAAAACAGCTGAAGAAATTCCTCTGAAGTTGTACTTGGTGAAACCTGGGCCAGCTGCTGCAGGTGCCTGGAGCTGACCTGAGGTCCCAGTGTGACAGAAGAACCCGCTGAGGTTATAAATCTGTAGTAGTTTGTTACAGATACATAGGAAAGGGAATCTCCTTGGGAATTTTATCTCCAAGTTCTGGCTACTTTGTGAAGCAAAGGTGTAAAGTAGAGGCCTCTAACTTCTCTTGGGTAGAACTTACGTTAAAGCCTTGTGAACAGGAGTGCCTGGCATCTGTCTCATGTATGTGTCACAGAAATCAGAATTTAGGAGTAGAATTCTGAACTGATTACAGTAAAAGTAAAGGACTCTTGTGCTTGCTGAGCATGCAGATCTGCATTTATTTCTAAAAAATACATGAAGTGCAGAAGAAGAAAATGCTTTTTCTTTTTTTTTTTTTCATTTGTCATTGTTTTAGTAATTCTGTTTATACCTGAATCCTGCTTTGTCAGAGATGAAACTGCAGAAGTCTGTATTTTCTCCTGGCAATATAAGTAACTTCTGAACCCCGGCAGGTGGAATTTCACTGACTCTTAGTTACTCACCAAATCCTAGTTAGGAGAACTTGAAAAGTTACAACCTGTTAGCACTGACTGAATCCTCTATTTTACAGCAACCTTGTACTTATTCTTCTAGAAAATTCTGGTGGGATTTGTTTCCACTGGGTGTAGCTGGAGCCAGTGAGCTCCACCCCAGAGGAGGTTTACACTTAGCAAACTGCCCGGGTGGGCTGGATTGAGTCCTCTCCAGTCAGATGTGGTCAGTGTGAGGAACACTGGGTGAGGACAGTGTCTGTGGCAGGATCACTGGGGGTGCCTGTCCCCAGAGGCACAGGGAGCTGAGTGCTTTAGACACACCTGGGTGTGTGGAACCATTATTGAGTAGCTTTAGGGGATGTCAGAGGAACTTTGTGTTTAGATGCAAAGTGTTAGTGAGAAACACAAAGTGAAGTGAGAAAATGTAGATGTGAGACAATCTGTAAAATGCACAAACTTGCTTATCAGGAGGTACTTGAAATAGGGTATATTTAAAGTTTTCTTATTCACCTTCCTGCAATATCCTTGGTTAAGCCTGTTAGAGGTCACCCACTTGCACGTGTAGGTCAGACTTGTGTTGTGAACCCTCCTGAGGCTCTCCAGGTAGGCTGGTGCCATTCTCCTTGCAGCCGAGTTCTAGACACCCCATTTCAAAAGCTGCTCGGGAGCACGTGACTCCACGTGTGTCCCACAAGGGCAAGAACTGGGGGCTCTCTTGGTAGCCCGTCTTTTCTGCTTCTTTGGGTCTCAGTTGCTCTCCCCTTCTGTGAATTACTGGCCAAACGCTTCTGCTCCATAGCTATGGGGCTCTCACCCAGCTCTGTGGAGCTATGGGCATAACTCTTCTTGGAGAAAGACAGAGAAATGCATCACCGCCCTCCCCCCTTGTTATGTTTTTTTCCCAACACCACTATAAAGGCAAAACACCTTCGTAGACAAGATCTTAGAGACAGGTTTGTAGTGAGTGGGTTGGTGGGTTCTCGTACACAACGTCTGCTCTTCCAGTCTGCAGCTGACAGCATGACCATCATCCCCCAGCTCTTCAGTCAGCTCCTTCCTTCAGTTGGGAGGGAGGGTGGGACATGCAGGTTTAAAATTGTGCTTTTCTGTAAATACACAAATAAAGAGTAAAAGCACAATTGAAATTCCACTTAGAAGCAGCTTATTCATCCCTAAGTTTTTGCAGTTAAGTCTAACTCAGTCTCTCCAACACATAAGCTCTTTCTTAGTGAAGAAACTTTCTGTCAGACCTTTCTTTTTCTTCATTTTATCTTTTTTTCATCCACACATATATGCATTAGAGGTGTTCATTTGGTTTATTTTCTTTTCTCCTTTACGGAATCATGGGTAGTTTCATTGCAACTCATCTCTTTCTGTTTGTTTCGTATAGGGCTGGTAGTGCAGGATCATTCAGACCCCCTGTTCAGTTCATATGCCTATAAGTCCCACTACCTACTGAATGAGTCAAATCGTGCTGAGTTGATGAAATTACCTATGATTCCTCCTCCTTCGTCAGCTTCCAAAAAGAAATGTGAGAAAGGTAACCAAAATAGTTTCTTTCTCTTTAATTTACTTTCTTTTTCTATTATTTCTCTCTCTCAATCAAACGAGAAATGTCTGCTTGTCAAGCACCACCTCCTGCTTCTCAGCGACCTTCACTCATTGGTTATTGTGAGCGTGTGTTCATGTTGTTGGCAATTTTTTTTTTTAAGGTTTTTTTTTTTTAAATTACAAAAGGGCTTAAAATAATTGCTGTCACTAAATTCTCCTTGAAAGAGGTTAAATCATTTTGTATCTGACCGAGGCAGTTTCAGCTTCAGGGAAGTGATGAGGAGGCAAATAGAGCTCGATATGGTTTGGTTCAGTTCAGTATCAGCAGGAGGGTGTCAAAGAGCTTTAAATTGATTTTATGTCTGGAAGAAGGGGGGGGATGTTCTGTTTCAGATCTAGGCAGAGCCTGAGAGGAGAAAGGACTTTTCAGGTTGGAGGAGGGTGGGTGCTGTGTCCATCCAGAGGATGTCCTGAGGGTGAAGGCAGCGAGGCTTCTCCTGCCCCTGTGTTGGGCAGTCCTGGGGCCTCATGCTGGGGACGGGCTCTGTCCTGGCCAGAGCACCCCAGCTCTGGGGAGCGGCTCAGTCTGGTGTGGGTGGTGCTGCAGCAGCTCCCAGGTCCCCACGGGAGGAACTGTTGTCCGTGTAAAATGCTCAGATGTCCTATTTTATTCCCCACAGAAATTTGATTTCCTGAGAGTGGTCAGAAACGTGCCCAATTAACCCTTCTAAAGTCAGGTTGTTCTGAACGTTGCTAGATTGGTGGCTTTCAGTAGTTCCTGTAATTCCTGAAAACAAAAATTATTTTGAGCCCTCTGCATAGCTTGAGCAATATCTTACTAATGCATCCTGAGAGCAAAGTGTTGGGTTGTTGTTTTTATTTCTTGCTTAGCTCTGAAAATTTTGTGTTTGATTTTTGTTTGGTTTTTGCATCTCTTGGCATTTTACCATATCGGGGAACGTTCCGGTGACTCGTGCTGGGTCTGTATTTCCTCTGAAATAACACTTGCAAAAACATATTTTAAAAGTTAAATTTCTGTCACGGGTTTGGGGAGCTCTGGAAAATCCATACGGTTGGATTTTACTGTTTTAAGCAGAGGAAATACAGAATTGGTGATGCAACTGGTTTGTTTAAGGAATGCTTCTTGTGACATGCACCAACCAATGCAGTGGCGGTTTTGAAGGTCTATAGGTGGACAAGATTTTCTGATAAAAGTTTGAAAGTTACTAATGACACTTTTTTTTGACAACTGTGATTGAAAATTGTTTTAAACACTCTCAAGTCTCCCCCAGTTTTCCCGTCTGGGACACAAACTTGATAATATTTTTTTTAAAAATTGTATCTCTACAAAAATGTGTCTGTATATTTTATATACTTACATCAAACATGTTGGAATATTTTATATATGCATCAAGTCATATTGTATGAGCTGCTTGGTTTGCTGAGGGTGGCTTAGAGTTGTGCTGTGGCACATTTCATACATCTGCTAAAACATAAGCCAGCCAAACAACTTCTGTCCCAATAAGTGTAAAGTTCAGCAATGGACATTAACCACTGCACAGAAGGAGCTTTGGGGATGGGGACGACTCGTGGGGTGTCTCTCTCTGCATTGTGTGCTGTGCTCATCCTGGTAAACTTCTCTTTTTGTGGAACAAACACAATTATTGTGACAATTCTTTGATGATGTCCTTGGTACAGAAAAGCATTGATCAACCTATAGGCTGCGGGGGTTTGATGCACACTAACTGATTGCTGGGGATTGGGTCACAACAGTGGTGGGTGAAAAAGAGGTGCTGAAAAATGTGGTTATTTGTCATTGTTTTGGCTGTCACCAAAGAAATAAACCAAAGTTTTGGCCATCGCTGAAGAAACCAAAGCTGGTGATGCTGCTCCAGGGCAGTGCTTCCTTGGGGAATGTCACTTAAGAAATTAAGATGTATGAGAAGCGGCCAAGGATTTCTTAAATCAGTGATGCCATCAGGAGTCACACCCTGCACTTTGGATGTTGCCCTGCACCGTCTTTTTCAGCCAACATTGTTATGCTTGACCTGATCCCCTTCTTGTGCCATTTTTTTTCTGTGGGACAAGCAGCTGTTGTTGGGAGGATGGTTTAAAAGGAATGTCAGTTGCTGTGCACCTGGGAGGCAAATCTGTACTTCTATAAACCAAGCAGGGTTTCTTTGTTTCAAGGTGGAAAACTGTTGTGCTGTGAATCCTGCCCAGCTTCCTTCCACCCCGAGTGTCTCAACATAGACATGCCAGAAGGATGCTGGAATTGCAATGACTGTAAAGCTGGCAAGAAGCTTCGTTACAAGCAGATCGTTTGGGTCAAGCTTGGGAATTACAGGCAAGTTCCTGGGTTTGTTTTTTAATGCTCTGGATGGTTTTAATGTGCTCTAGAATTACAGGAAGATAAAGCAGCTCAGTCTTTGTAAACAAGAGCTAGAAATACAATAATTCATCTCCTTTGTGTCAGATGTTGCCCTTGAAATTCAATTCTGCATTTTCCAGGCAGTGATGGATATTTGGTTGCTCTTGTTTGCTCTGTAGAGTGTAATGGGGATGTGGAGAACCAGGGGCTGTCTGGTAGAGCCAGGATGTCCCAGCCTGGGTCTGTTGGTGGTCACCTGCAGGAATTCAGGCATTCATAGGTGACCTGAGATCCCCTCTGCTGCCAACGATGTTCTGAAAAGACTTCTCCAAAAGCTGGAGTAAGAACTTTTCCTGTGTTTCATGTGGTGCTTCCAGAAGGAGCCTGGATTGCAAGAGGAAGGAATTTGTTTTTTTAAGAAAGGAAAACTGGCTTTTATGTCTCAGTCCAGCGAGGCAAACACAGAAGCCGAGTCTGTGTTTCACAGAACTTACATTCTTCTCTTTTTTTCTCCTCTTTCCAGGTGGTGGCCAGCAGAGATCTGCAATCCCAGGTCTGTGCCTCTCAACATACAGGGCCTCAAACATGATATCGGGGACTTCCCAGTATTTTTCTTTGGTTCACATGACTACTATTGGGTACACCAGGGCAGAGTTTTCCCTTATGTTGAAGGAGATAAAAGCTTTGCTGAGGGGCAAACTAGTATTAACAAGACCTTCAAGAAAGGTAAAATCAAACAAAGTTTATAGTGGTTTATGACAAAAATTCCACGTGTTTGTGTCTCCATCACCACTTAACCTGCATGGGAATATTATGTGACTAGTGTTCTGTGTTCACGTAAAATTGCAAACATTGTGTAAGATCCCTTGACTACGGGTAAAAATGTGTTTCTTTAAGTGCCTACTCATTGTGTATCGTGGGCAAGTCCAATTCTTCCACAAACTGGGAAATGTTAAGATGGAGCTTGGGCTCTGCTGCATGGGATCATTGTTCAGGGTCTCAGTACCTGCTGAGAAGTACCTGCTGATAGATTCATGATAAAATGCAATAACTCATTTCTAGCTTGTGTTTTTGTTTATAGAGTTCTATTCCTAGCTTCTTTTAAAAATACATTTAAGTACCTAGATGTACATATTCAATTAACAGCAGCCGGTGCTAATTGCTTTCTATTTTGAACTCCCTTGCACAGCACTTGAAGAAGCAGCAAAACGCTTCCAGGAGCTGAAAGCACAAAGAGAAAGCAAAGAGGCATTAGAAATTGAAAGGAATTCAAGGAAACCTCCACCTTATAAACACATTAAAGTGAGTTGGCTTCTTTCTTCTCGTCGTTTTTATTCCATGCATGAATAAACTGTTTACTTAAATCAGGGTTTGCAACAGTTCAAGCTTAAGGACGTTCAATCATTTTGTTGTTCTTTTCAAGAATCTTTTGTTCTGCCTTGCAGTGCCATAAAGCGTTTCTTAGCAGAGTTAACAGTTGAAGAACTGTTTTACCTAAGGCAGAATTCTGCTGGTTGTGAGCTCAGCTCGTGTGGTGCTGGCAGCTCACTAAACACTGTGCACACTGACCTTGGTGTTAGTGGCTCGTCCCACTGCAGAGTCGATCTCCTGCCAGCAGCTTTGGACATGTAGGACTTGGTGTTGTTCCTTCAATGTTTTTAGTTTTAGCTGGAAGAAATCCTAGTGGTGTACTTGATAAACTCTATGAGCTTTGAGTCCTTGAACCAGTAATTCCACTGGAGAGAGACTCTACTGTCTGGAGTTGTGAGCTTTAATGTTCTTCATTTAAATTTCTGACCCTTCTCTAGGCAGTGTGAGTTGGCAGCAGAGTGGCAGGTTGTAGTGAGGTGGAGTTGGGCTCTTCTTCCAAGGCACAAGTGACAGGACAAGAGGAAACAGCCACAAGTTGCCCCAGGGGAAGTTTAGGTTGAAGATGAGGATCAATTTCTTGGTGGGCAGGGTTGTGAAGGGCTGGCCGAGGTGGAGTCCCCATCCCTGGAGGGGTTTCCAAGCCGTGGAGATGTGGTGCTGAGGGACATGGTTTAGTGGTGCCCTGGCAGTGCTGGGGAAACGGGTGATCTGAAAGGTCCCTTCCAACCCAAACGATTCAGTGATTCTGTGCATGTGTCTGCCAGTGAATTGCAGGAGCCATAACAAAAGAGTCTAGAGGAAAAATGATGACGTAATCATTATTTTCTTGCCTTCTCATGTCAGTTGATGATTGGTAAAGCTGTTAAGTGGGCGTTCTTTGTGCATTGTCTTCATCATTTACTCTTTTCTTTCATTGTTGCACAGTCCAACAAGGTGATAGGGAAGGTGCAGATCCAGGTGGCCGACCTGTCGGAGATCCCGCGCTGTAACTGCAAACCCTCTGACGAGAACCCCTGCGGGCTGGAGTCCGAGTGTCTCAACAGGATGCTGCAGTACGAGTGCCACCCGCAGGTGTGCCCGGCCGGGGAGCGCTGCCAGAACCAGTGCTTCACCAAGAGACTCTACCCTGACGCGGAGATCATAAAGACAGACCGGCGGGGGTGGGGCCTCAGGACTAAGAGGAGCATTAAGAAGGTAGGATTGTGCAGGACAGAGGTTGTGATGGCTTCAGAGTGGGTTTTTGAACAGCATCCCTGGAGGCGTTCAACAGACGAGTAGATGTGCTTCAAGACATGGTCTGGGGATCACAGAGATGTTGGACTTGGTGATCCTAGAGGTCCTTTCGAACCTAAGTGATTCTATTTTATGTAAAACAGCAGCTCGGTGTGCCTTCAGCGTGCACAGAAAAATCCCAGTGCTTGCACCAAGTGCTTTGTGTTAAAAAGCACAAACTTGTGTGATGGTGAAATCTGCTCAGCTGCTTAGACAGAAGTGTCTGAACCTTGATACTTGAGAAGTTGGTTCAGGTGACTGTGGATTTGTGAATTCTGTTGGTGGAGGGAAGGAGCATCCGTGTGTGTCACAGAAGAGGGGAGAGTGGTGTGGGGAAGAGGAGTCCAAATCAGTTTCCTTCCCTAAATAAGGCCCTTGAAGATGATGAAATCTTAGAGGGCTAGAGTCAGTGAATGTCGTGTCATTGTCACACTTCCTTTTGGAAAGGAAACCTTAAAAGATTTGGGAGAGGTGACAGGTCTGGCTGGTGCAGGGAGCACAGAGACAGCACCTGGCTCTGCTGTCTTTCTATTTTGGGTGGGCTTATTGCTGAGACCACAAATACCTGCTCCATCTAGTCACATCTTGTGATGATTAGAGGTTATTTTTCATAGGAAATGCTTTTTTCTGGGCTGCTTTCTTGATCATCCTATGTAGCAGTGAGCTCAGATTTCTTATTTTTGTTTTCCTTTCCCTCTCAGGGTGAATTTGTGAATGAATACGTTGGTGAGCTCATTGATGAGGAGGAGTGCAGACTGCGGATCAAACGGGCACATGAAAACAGCGTGACCAATTTCTATATGTTAACTGTGACAAAGGTAAATATGATGTCTTGTTCAGCATAAACTGTTTATGGTTGAAGCAAGGGGCAAAGTGGAAGCGTCACTCAGTGTTTGGTCTGTGGCTAGAGTGTCACATCTGTGCTGTTGAACTTAGGTCTGTGCTCTGTGCCTGTTTCATTTCTGTAAGCACAAATATTTAGACACTTTTCCATAAAACTAACTCTGCGGGGAAAATGTAACACTTAACTGATTTAAAATAAGCATATTTTTGCTTCCTTAGCCACTAGTCAGCAGGAAACCTTCCTTTGTTTGTCAGCACTAAATATAAGTGTGTGTCTTTTTCTTTGAAGGACCGGATAATAGATGCTGGCCCGAAGGGGAATTACTCTCGTTTTATGAACCATAGTTGTAACCCAAACTGTGAAACGCAGAAGTGGACAGTGAATGGTGACATCAGAGTCGGACTCTTCGCTCTTTGTGACATTCCTGCAGGTAAGAGGTGGCACTATCCAGGTTCCTGACTCAGCCATGGCTTTGTTCTCTGAAGTTACTTAACAGCAGTGACATTGAGGAACTTCATCATTCACTGGAGTGGAGGCAAATATTTACATTCCAGTTTTCACAGAGATCTTACAGACAGAAATAGTTTGAAGCTGAAAGCTGCTGTTACAGGGTTTGCTGCCATGTACCGTGGTGACCCCGTTGTGTAAGCACTTACACAGTGATGGTGCTTTCACCAGAGTTGGGCTGGGGTGGCATCATCACTCTGTGTTAAGTGTTTTACCTGCTCTAACTGGTCTGGGTCCCAGTCCAGCTGCTGCTGGTCTGGGCAGGATTTGCTGCTTCCAGAGTTCATGACATGAGTGCACTATTTGAAGCTTACCCTTTAAAAACATACTGCTGCCAGATCTCAGGCTCTGCAGAGAGAACTGCTCGTGAAACATCACCAGCCTGTCTGTCCTCAGGGTTTGTGCAGATGAATTGTTTTTCTTTCAATTTCAGGAATGGAGTTAACATTTAATTATAATTTGGATTGCCTGGGCAATGGTAGGACTGAATGTCATTGTGGAGCAGAAAACTGCAGTGGTTTCCTTGGGGTGCGTCCAAAGGTACGTGGATGAAAATTGGAGCTTCTCTTCCCAAACCCAGAGATCTAGTGAGAGTAGGGCAAAGAGGAGCTTTTGGTTTATTTACCTTTTGTAATACTCTCCACCCTTGAAAGTCTCCAAAGATTTTGGTTCTGCACTCTAGTGCTGTTGTGTTCGGGGTGAAGCTAATTTACCAATTGTGTTAATTCAGATACATGTGGATGGGCATTTCTGGCTTTCACAGCTTAAACCCTTTTTTTTTTTTTAGTGGATTTAATGTAAGCATAGTTCATGAAAATAACCCAGAGTTGATTAATTTTAATGGATGGGGTTTATAAAGTGACTGTGTGCTGTGATCTTTGTGATTGCCAGACAGCGTTTGCATCAGCGAATGAGGAGAAGGTGAAAAATGCAAAACTAAAGCAGAAGAAACGGAAAATCAAAACAGAGCAGAAGCAGATGCATGAGGACAATTGTTTCCAGTGTGGAGATGGGGGAGAGCTCGTCATGTGTGACAAGAAGGACTGTCCCAAAGCATACCACCTCCTATGCCTTAACCTGACTCAACCACCTTTTGGTAAGAGCAAGCCTGTGGCTTCCTGGTGACCCTTCCTGCCCAGCAGCAGGGCAGTGTTTGAGATGAAACGTGCTGGTAGTGTCATTGCAGAGGTCCTGCACTCTCTGGTTACTCGTGCAGTGATGGTTTGAGGCAGTGAGGCCCAAAAATGCAAAATGTCTAAGAGCTGTTGCCAGTCAGATGCTTGTAAATGAGAAGCAGAAATAGTGACTACAGTTAAGGGCAGATTTTTCTGAACTTGATTTGCATTCATCTGAACCGTTACAAGGTGGAGTAAAGGTTAAGGGAAATGCAGTAATTTCAGCTCCCTGTCTCTCTCCCCTCCGCAGGAAAGTGGGAATGTCCGTGGCATCAGTGCGACGTCTGTAGCAACCCTGCGGTTTCGTTCTGTGAGTTTTGCCCTCACTCCTTCTGCAAAGACCACGAGAAGGGAGCCCTGGTGGCCTCGGCGCTGGACGGCCGCCCCTGCTGCTCCGCACACGACCCCAAGGCTCCCGTGGCACCCGAGTACTGGAGCAAGATCAAGTGCAAATTGGAAGCACAGAACCCTGTAGAAGAAGCGAAGGAGTGAATTTGGTTTAAAAACAAGGGGAGAAGAGGAGCAAACGGGCGACAAGTGTGAAGAGACTGCTATGACACATTCAGTCTTCATCATGGAGCCGTCGTGTGTGAACTGGGAGCGGGACCATTTAACCTTAGCAAGCAGAAGCAAGCAGTGGTGTTTGAGTTTTCTTGTTTGGTCTTTCTTTCACCCTTGAATGTGCTACAGCAGCTCTTACTGTTGGAAACCAGGAACGTCTTGGCCTTCAAAGAAAAACGTAGACCTTTCGACAGTGAAAAGAAAATTCCGTTTAAAATATGTTCTCTGAGTGTAGAAAGCAAAGCATAGCAACATATTTATTTATTTAATTTTTAAAGGGTGTTGAAGATCTGGTTTTGATCAATCAACGTGTCTTTAAAAACAAAATAGCAAAACCAACGTAACTTTTTATGTCTAGTCTATGAAAGGAGTGAAGCCTCCCTGCTCTGTGTAACACTGAGATGCCATAAAGACAGACCAGGTGACCCTGACATGCCTCTATTCCAGTACTTGTTCTTACAGGCATTTTGAGAAGGTAGGTTATAGATCATGTTAACTTACAAATATTATTGTAAAGCTTTTCCTATGAGAAATCAGATGTGGGACTTCTTGGGAAGCGTTTTTAACACGAGATCTGGCGTTGGTTAGGGAGGAAGAAATCGTGGTTCCTTGCTTGAGAGCTGTAATTGGTGTTTGTGGATAGGTGGAAGTTCAGAATGAGCTGAGTTGCACAATGGTCATTTCTTTATCCCACCTCGTTTGGGAAACTCTCCTAGTTAGGAGAGCCCCCAACCTTGGTCACCTACCGCAGCTCGCTCAGAAGGGACACCCTGGTCCTGCTGTGGAGCTCTGCCCTTGGCTCTTCAGGTGCAGGATCGGTCTGTGCCTCTGTGTTTGCCACCTGCCAAGTCCTTCCTGGTTTTGGGGCAGTTCCATCAGTCTGAGTTTCTGTTGCCACCTTCTCAGACTCCCGTTAGCTTCAAAGGAAGTTTGAGCACTTAGGGAATCCAACCCTTGTTTGTGCTTTGATTGAATATTCAGATTTGGTTTTGCTGAGAGAGATCTTCTGACTTCAACCTTTGTTTTTAATTGAGCTACAAAAAATCTCAGCACTTCTTTAGCAATCGGGGTATTTTCAGTCTGGGTAAGGGGCCATGTCCACCACCAGCTTTCGCCTCAGGAGACACTTCTCTCTTGGCTCTACTGCTCATGGGTAGAGAGACAGGCTCCTTCAGTGAGGCTCTTGAAGTGGCTTGGGGAGGTTCCTGCTCGGGATTTTCTTTTGGAAACCTATCAAAAGCTGTTCTCCTCCATTTCTTGTGTGAGGAGCCTGAGGGGACTCATTCCCCCAAGCTGAAGTCAGTCCTTGGTGCCCCTTCTCCCCTAGCCCACCATGTACAAAGCACTGTGTGTGCCCCTGCCCTGCACTTCTCTCTTGTACTGTCAGCTGACTTCGGGCTGGCTTTTTGCTAAAGTATTGAAAATAATCCTGAATGAAAAGAATTGATATCAAGTGTTGCTGGCATCTTGCTAAGTTAACCCTTTGAATTAAGAATTAAGAACTTTGTCTCTGGGGAAACTGCTTCTGTAAACCTCTAGGAACGTGGTGACTTCTCAGCTCAAGAAAAGAGTAGGCTGGAAAAGTACAAGCAGGATTTTGGAGTATGTCTTGCCTCTGGCTGGTGTCCTCCTCATCCTCAAATTTGTGCAGGGGGGGATTTTTTTGTGTGCAATTGTAGAATGCCAGATACACTACAGTCCCTCTGAACGGCCACCCTGCCGTGTGACTGACCTGCAGTTCCTCCTCTGGACGTCTGCAGGTGCCTTTCCTCCAGACCTGGGGTGTCTGGGTAGCAGAGCTGCAGGTACCTCCTGGGTCAGTTGATGGCACGGGGCTGTCGGGATCTCTAAAGCACTTCATCCTGTGGTCAGTGAATGTCTGGAACACTAACCTTGCTTGAAAGCAGTGCTCTATTTTGGTATTTTTTACACAAAAAAAAAAAAAAAAAATTACAAAAAGGATTTTATTTTTCTTAAGATTTTCTGTGATAAGTGTCTCTTTTTAAGCTCTTACTGGAGGTGTTGAACCTCTCAGAAACTCCAAACATAGCTCTTGCCACCGTGTCTGCAAGGCCCGATGTTTACTTTATATTATTTATTAGGCTTGGAAACGTTCAGATGCTTTTCTCTTGGGCGGTCGGAGCGCTCTGGCTCTCGTGTGGGTGACCCACCTGCTTCTGTGGTGACATAGTGACCAGGGGAGATGGTGTGGCAGCCCCAGGACACCCTCAAGAGCTCCTGACCAGAGCCAGGGACCATCAGTTGCCACGTGAGACGTGCTGGGTGTCGTGGAACAAGAAGGGATCACAGAAGGCTTAAAAACTTTTCAAATGCTGTGAATCGAGGCCTGTGGCTGCTCCTGTGCCATGCCCCTGGTGTCTTGTTAACTTGATTTTCAAGCTACTTACAGGTGCTCCTTTTTTTCCACCAAAAACAGATTAATAATAGCCAATGGAAGGGCTTGGGAAACAGATTGGTTTCTAAGTTTGCACAACTTAGGAACAAAAAATCTGAGCTGAATTTCACGGCATTTAAGAGAAGATGAATCTTTAAAAAAACTTGAACGTTCTGAGATCAGAAAATGCCTAATTTGAAGTATCTCATGGGGGTTTGTTCTATATGCCAAACATCAATGTTCAAACACATTTTCACCACATCCTTGTGAACCGAGTCAATGATGTGATTCCTTTGTGAGGAAGGGATTTACCAACCGCGTTATCAGTTGGCGTTGGCAGAGGGGGAGGCAGCTGCCAAAGTGAATTTGTGCAGCCTCCAAATTGAGTTTAAGTATCATGGGATGGTTTGGTTGTTTTGTGCTGGGGCCTGGAGGAAATCCACAGAGCTGCTGGAGGCTTCGGTTGGGAACCAGAAGCCGCTGTTGAAGACTCGTGGTGGTTCCTGAATTGGAACCCACCCTCATGCTTTTTTTTTCCTTTTTTTGTGTTAAATTTTCCTCGCTTCTGGTGACCCCGCGGCTCTCCCTGGAGTGCAGCTGCTCTGCCAGCTCCACGGGGTTTGGTTGTTTACTGGAGCTTCTCCTCCATGGTTGGCACCTTGGCCAAGCGGCGCCACAGCCGGGTGCTGCCGTGCTCGAAACACGTGGTGCAAGCGTTAGTTATTGTAGCTTTCAGAGTAGTGTAGACTCGTCCTATCAATAGGTTGTCGAAGGCGTTTGCAGCTCAGGAAGGGTAACGTTCGTTAAAGGCAATTTTTGTGGGCAAATTACCTTCTCTGGTCACCACCAGGGTCTTGGAGAAGCTGTTCAAATGGAGTAATAGGGCTGGAATGTGTGATTTTGGCCTTTGTTCTAAAAAAACCTTCTTGTATCTTAACTTCAGGATGGAATGGGAAGGACACAATTACTAGACGTAATTAACAGTGAGCATAAAATCTGTATATATTGAAACTTTACAGAACTATGTGGGTGGGGAGGGGGAGGAGGGTGGGAGGGGGGTGTCCAGCGCTGGTACGAAGTAGTCACTTTAACATGGAAACCTCTGCCTCATTGAATTCAGGGTTTAATGTACTTGAAGCTCTGCGGTTCCTTATACAGCTTTTTTTTATTTATACATACCTGTTTTTGTATACTACATTGAGAATGTCCTTGAGTTCCCTCACGTTTCTTTCCCTCCCACTGTACAGGGATCCGTGGCTGGGGGGGTTCTTCTGTCCCGGTGCAGGGGGACCAGCAGCCTCTGGTTGTCCCTTCACTTTCCGTTCCCCACCGTTTATCTTTGTGTAGCAAAAACATTTGCACTTACGATACACTCCTACACTTTGGATGTATTCACGATGTTGTTCTGAGGAAGAAAAAAAAAGAAAAAAGGCAAAAAAAAAAAAAAAAAAAAGCTGTTTCCTCTGGTGTTGTTCCTGAGTGCCAGGCTCAGGTGGTGGTTCCCCGGTGAGGGGCTGTCTCTGGAGCGAGGGGGGTTGTGAGCTGGAGCTTGTGCTTTGCACGGGGACTTGTGTCATTAATGTGGAATCAAAAGGGAAGCACAGACACATTTGCCAAAGCCATTCACTCACTCATGTGGTGCCGAATGGAGGGGACCACGTCCTGCTCCTCTGGTGTCCTGGCACCAGACCCTCCCCAGCACTCCCACCGCTTCGGGTGCCAGCAGGCGGGATGAACGCCCGGTTCCCATCCCTGGCCGAGCTGCCTCTTCCCGGTGTCACTTTTCCCTCCCGTTACCACGGGACAGGCGGTGACGGGCGCCGGGGCTCCCGTAGGGCTGTGCCATGGGAGCTCCCCCGCCAGCCACCCCGCACAGCACAGGTCCCTGAGGTTCCGTCTCCATTCCCACCTACTCTGGATCCGTACGATGACCTTTGTAGAGTCGTTCTTTCCGTAGACTTTGTTGACCTGTAACAAACTTTGTAGATCCTGTGAAATGTTATTTTAACGAAATCACTCGAGTCTTTACTAGCAAAGCATCAATATTCACTGAAGTCGGTATCTTAAGAGTTTTTGGGGGTTGACTAGAAGCTCTTGACACTAAGGAAGTAGTGTTAATATCCCTGGCGATGTTCCACTGGGGCATTACTGTATTATGACTTGATGTTGCCGCATAGACTTTGAGATATACGATATTTTGGGGGTTTTGTTGTTCGGCCCATGTTCTCTTGCATAGTGTGAAACCTGTAAAGCTTGGTTACCCTGTACATAGTTAGCTCCTGTCAACTAGTTATAGTGTACCTAGAATTGCCTGTAATATTTTAGCTTCTTACTGAATGTGTGTGATGGTAGGAACATATAATTTTTGTACATTATATTTACTGAGATGTTGCCTTTTTTTATTTTACAAATACTTTGGAATTCAGATGTGTTTTTGCTTCCGTGAGGATTCATTTGGAAAGGTTTTTAATGACATTCCACTGATTTGAAACTTTTTGCTTGAGGTTGACTTCAATAAATCGTTCTGAATGTTCCAACGACGAAAACGCTTCTCCCTCCGTATCCGTGACCGGGGGAGGCCGGGGCGGGAAGATGGGGCCGGGCCCCGGGGCTCCTGCTCACGGGGCGGGGAAGGGCCAAGCCGGGCCCCTCGGTCCTGGAGGGCTCCGGTGCCCCTGTTCCCGGGGCGGGCAGGGCCAGGCCGGGCTCCTCCGCCCCCGCCAGCCTCTGCTCCGCCCCGGCCGCGCCGCCGCCGCCATGTTGAGGGCCCGGGGCCGTGCGGCGGAGCTGGCAGTGGAGGCGGCGGTTCGGGCCCTGCTCCTGGCCGCCTTCGGGTGAGTGTCCCCAGGGCTCCCGGCCCCGCAGCCCTCCCTCCGTGTCCCCGGTGCTGTGTGGTGTGGGCAGGCAGCGCTCCCCGCTGTCCAGGGGGTGGGTTCAGCCTGCCCCCAAATCGGGTGTTTTTACCCGTTTTTTCCCTCCGCAGGATCATGGAGTTCTTGCCGCCGTTCCAGCGAGTGGTGCAGCCCGAGGAGATGTGGCTCTACAAGAACCCCTACGTCCAGGTGGACCATGTCCCCACCCTGCCCATGTTCGTAAGTCCAGCCCATCCCTTTGCTGTGGGTTTTCTCCGGTTATAAACGGCCCTTTAGAGCAAAGCCACCAGCTGGAAGGCCTGGGCTGTGCTACCTGCAGCTCTTAGTGCATAGATCTGTGCAAACGAGACATGTACAGTCATTTTGTCATCTCTTTAGGCATTAGCATCCAGGGTTGTCTTTGGGATTTTAACCACTTCATCAGAACTCCCTGGTCAGCTTCACCTCCTGATCAATTTCCCACCCAGGTCCCACAGGCCCTTCAGGACAGCTCTGAATGTTTTGTTTGAAAGTAACTATTTTCAACACAGCTTTGTTGTGATTTTGTTGGCAAAATGTTTTCTCTAGGCACTGTTAAAAGGGTTTGATACAAAACTCATGGATTTTGAGCAGGCAGTACCCACCAAGTGGCTCAGGCAAACACCTGCTTCCTTGGCAAATAGCACTTGGGATTTTCTGCAAGAGAAACACTAAATATTAAAGGGCACTAAATATTAAAGAACAAAACCTCAATGTTTGGGTTTGGTGGTGTAAAGCCAGACTTGGGGCAGTATCAGACTCCTTGGGAGCCTGTCCCACACCCCATGGACACCCCTGGGATGAAATTCCCGTGGAGATGCTGTGGGTGAGAAGGGGTTTCTCTGAGTCAGCAGCTCCTGTGGTTTTTGCTGACAAGCAGAGTGGGTGCTGCTGGCAGAGCTGACCCTGGTGCTGCAGGGCTGGGAAGGGCTGAGGGGCTATGGCTGCTGCTGACACACACAAGGAGAGGAGGGGGTTTGGGGCAGGAGGGTCCTGAAGCCACCCAGAGCAGCGCCTGTGCCACAGCTGCTCTGTGTTTTGGGGACGTGCTGGGCTTGTCTTGGAGGAGGGGAGGATCTGCAGCTCTGCTCAGCATGAAGGAGTGGGATGCAGGGAGGGGATTTTTAGTGCACTGCAGTGTTTATGTTGCCTGGTTTGCTGGTTTTTAACTCATACCTCAGTGCAATGTTGGTGAGGACAGGCTGCTGCTTGGTGGTGGGGGAAGTGAATGGTCTCCTTGAGCAGTTGCTGTTGTGTGAGTGCTTCAGTCTGCTTGGCCAACAGGCTCCACTTAACAGTCCTCTCATTTTGTGGCAGTTCATTGCATTCCTGTCTCCTGTACTGGTCATTGCTCTGGCGAGGGTGTTCCTGAACGCTGACCGGGAGGACACTCGGGAGGCCTGTCTGGGTGAGCATCTCCTGCTGAGGTCTGAGCTCTGAATGTGCCTGGGAGCTGCACGGTGAGGTGGGGACAGTGCTGACCTGACCTCTCTGCTCTTTCCTAGCTGCCAGCCTTGCCCTCGCCCTCAACGGGGTTTTCACAAATGCCCTGAAGCTTGTTGTGGGGAGGTGAGAAACTGGCTCATTCCTGGCTGCTCTGGGAGGGGAGGCAATGGTAGAACTACAGAAGAAGGCCATGAGCTGGAGCTGGGCATGTTCAGCCTGGAAAGAAAGTGTTTTTCTAGCTGTAAAGGTGATTAAACATTAGAACAAAGGCTGGCAGGGACCCGGGCATCATTTGGATGGGCTCATCCAGACCTGTGCTGGGGAGGAGAGCTTTGGCACATGTCTGGGGACCACATGAGCTGGTTTCATCTCCCTGGGCCATGTGGTCAGCGTGGCAAAGAGTTACTGGTGCCAAGCAGCAGCCTGAGAGGTTTTCTCTGGTGTGCCCGCAGGCTGTGCAGACCTGGGAGCTCCAGGGCAGGGCTGGGTGCTCAGGGGTCTCCTGAGTGCTGTGCTTAGGAGTCTGTGTGTCTTGTTCTCTGCCCCAGGCCACGGCCAGACTTCTTCTACCGGTGCTTCCCGGACGGGCGAGCGAACGCGGAGCTGGTGTGCACGGGTGACCCTGGCACAGTGGCCGAGGGGCGCAAGAGCTTCCCCAGCGGACATGCCTCGTGTGAGTCTTCCCTGTCCTCTGCCTGCTGCAGCCCCAGACAGTGAACCCCATGGGAGGGGCGGTTTGGGCTTTGGCTGCATTCACTGGCCTGACTGGGGGGTTCAGCTTTGCCTCTGCATAGCAACGGGGTGAAAAATGTAATCGTAGAATCATCAGATTGTGTTGGTTGGAAGAGGTCTTTAAGCTCATCGAGTCCAACCATTCCCCCACCACTAACCCATGTCCCTCAGCACCACGGCTTTGAAACCCCTCCAGGGATGGGGACTCCACCCCTGCCCTGGGCAGCCTGAAGCTGTGTAGCTCCTGGGAGGAGGGACGTTTGCCAGGTCCCAGCTTCTACAGCTCCTCCATCACTGCTGAGCCGATGCTTCCCTTGGCCCATGTGGACAGGACTTGCAGCCCTTCCACTGCAGAGTGAGGGTCTGCGGCAGGGCCTGGAGCTGTTTCTGAAGGGACACGTTTCTCTTCCAGTCGCCTTTGCAGGTCTTGCCTTCTCTGCCTTCTACAGCGCGGGGAAGCTGCGCAGCTTCTGCCCCAGCCGGGGTGCCCGCGGCCTGCGGCTCTGCGCCTTCCTCCTCCCCCTCTTCCTCGCCACCCTCATCGCCGTGTCCCGCACCTGCGACTACAAGCACCACTGGCAAGGTGGGTACATGTCTGCCCATGGACCTGGTCAGGGGGCACCACCATGTGCCCTGAGCAAGGCAGGGTCTGCAGAGCCCACGGTGGCAGCTTGGGCTTTGTGATTACTCCTCGGGTGGTAGTTTCTTTGCTGCCTGCAAGATGGTGACACCTTTCTCTTGGGTTTTGAAATATACACTAAACTGAGAATAGTTTGGATGGGAAGGGTTAGAGCTCAGAGCCCCGGCCAACCTCACCTGCAATGGTTCCAGGGATGGGGCAGCGACCACCTCTCTGGGAAACCTGGGACAGGCTCTCGCCGCCCTCAGCATCAAAAATTTCTTCCTTCTCTCTCATCTAAATCTCCCTCTTTTAGTTTTAAACCGTCACCCCTTGTGCTGTCCCAACAGGCCCTGCACAAAAGTCTGTCCCCATCTTTCTGACAGGCCCCTTTAAGCACTGAAAGGATAGAGCCAAGGGTCACGTTGTGGATCCAGCTCAGCTCTGAGGAGGCTGGAAAGCAGATGGCTGGAGAATCCAGTCATGACACTTGTGAGGGTAAAGGGAATTAACTCTCCTCTGGTCTTGCCCACAGATGTGTTGGTTGGCTCAGCGATGGGCTTTGTGCTTGCATTCCTCTGCTACAGGCAGTATTACCCTCCTCTGGTGGACTCCATGTGCCACAAACCAATTCTGCACCAATCCAGACAAGTGCCAGCCCAGCAGGAAAAGCCTCCAGTGTCCAGCTTCCACCTGGATGTGTAACAATGGACTCTGTCCTGCAGGCATCATTCCTGCTGCTCCCCCAGCGCTGGGGGGACATTGGTCATGGCCTTCAAGAGGTGACTCAGATGGGGATGAACCTGCAGCCCAAGCAGGTGTCCTCTGCAGCACAGGTAAGTTGTCCTGCTCAGGGGCCTGTGCTGCTTCATTAACTGAATTTTGAGGGCGTTCCTTCCTTGGTGCCCACTGTGAAGCCCTCTGTGTGTGCCAGCCTGTGGAGCAAGCCCAGGAAGCAAGAACTGGAAAAACAGGACAATCTGGTGTGCCCTGTGCAGTGGGTGATCTCGTGTCCAGTCCTGACAGCACCGTCAGACACATCCCTCCAGCCCAGCCCTGCCCCCTCTCACAGGGGGTGTGTTGAAGGGCAGGACCTGCTCCTGGTGCCTGGTTTGGGTCCATCTCAACTGCAGCTGAGCTAATTGGGAGTAATGAGCATGTGGTTGGAGCCTTTAACCAGGGGGAGAGGGAAGATGAAATGAGCACGGTTGTTATCTGTATTACCATGCTAGCCCTGATCTTTTCTGATTTGCCAAATAAAGGAGTTTAATTTTTTTAATGAACTGTGGTGCTAAAAACTTGACTTCAAGGGCCAGATCTGGTGCTGTGTGAGCCCTTTTCCTCCGTGTCTCTGCAGGTGGGGGTTTATTTTACATCTTTTCCCTCACAGCTTTAATAGAGTTGTAAAGAGAACCAGCAGAAGGTGGTGTTTGCAGGCACCCCTGCAGAGGTGCTTGTCCCTGCCCCATGGTTTGGTTCCTCACAGTGGAAGGGCGAAGAGCTGCTGAGGAGCCCGGGGTGCACTGTGCCAGGATGCTGTAAGTAGCTGTTTGTTGTGTCTCCTCCATAGATCCATGTTCTTATCAAATGCAAAGGTTCCAGCTCTAGCATCACGTGGCACGTGTGTCTCTGCCAAGCTTGGGACATGCTGGTAACAAAAACTCTACCCCATCACCTTTGGTGCGGGCCACGTAATCCCTCCACGACCCTGCGACTTCAGTAGAAGCTACAGAATAGCTTCATTTTCCCCTAAAATTGTGCACATGGGAATTCTTCAACCCACTCCCCTCCCTCTGCCCCCAGACATGCACAAGCCACAGTCATCTACTTATTTATTTTGGCTTTTACTGGAAAAGACATTAAATAACATTTAAAATGTATTTAACTTCTTTTTTTTTTTAACAAAGTGCATAACTTAAAAAGCTGATCATGAGAGTGTCCCGTGTTAAGACTGTTCCTTTTCCTGCTCTCACAGGAGATGCTTTAGCAAAGGGTAGTTCAGGTGCTGAGCAGGTAAAAGAGCAGCTTCTGCTCCTCGGGACAGGAGGGGGGATGGAGGCTACAAACAAAACCTTTCCAGTAGTGCAAATAATGCAGTACCATGGAGGAGAAACAAATGGGCTGTGGAAAAAAGGCTCCTTACCCCATGCAGGGCCAAAGTCAGTGGAAGGGAAAGTGGTTTGGCTCTTCCAAAGGCTGTCACAGCAACAACCTCTCCCTGCCCCCCTTAGCACAGAGCTAGCACCCCACAGGCAGCTCAGCCTGCAGTGCTGGTATCACCCAGACCCTACAGATCTGGGCTCTGACTTCAGCTGGCTGCATTTTGTGTTTTTAAAATCCAAAGCAATGACCGAAGCCACCCTGAAAGCCCCAGAGCATCATGACAGTCCCTGCACAGGGCTCTGTCCCTCCAGACCCCACCAGCTCAGCCTGGCCCCAGCTTGGTCCTACACAAGACGCAGATGACAGGTCCCTAGAGCCCCACCTGGGCCAAGTGCACACAAACACCACTCTGAGTTGTCTCACAGGTCAGTCCAGCCCAGGGGTGCCCAAGCCCTGCAGTAGCAGTTCAAGGAGATGACTACAGCTGGTGGACATGTTCCTGCTCGCCCAAGAGCTTTGCCTGTGCCCTCCCAACAACCACAGTCCTCGCCCGTGTCACGGCAGGGGGAAGTTCTCCATCTCCTTTGCTCCCCAAGGCTGCTGTAGCTCTCTCCACGCTGTGTCTTTAAGGCTTCTATTCCTCAAGCTTCCCCACTGAGCCAGGAGCAGGGTCAGGCCCTCCATGGTGGTTCCCAGCCCAGGCAGCTCGATCTGCTGTAGTCTGGAGGAGCTGGTGTGATGACTTGTGAGGTGGAGGGTTCACAGGACGTGTTGCCACAGGAGGTCTCAGTGCACGTGCTGTGTGTGTTCGAGCTGGAGTGTTTTCCCGTGATGGTTTTTCCCCCCACCCATACCCAAAACAGAGGAAAATCCTCCTCTTCTCCAGGTAGCAGCAAGTACTTGGGAAGCAGCATGCAGGACACAGCAGCAGAGGAGAGAGGAAGGCAGAGAAGACATCTGGACTTTCCTGGTGAGTACTCGGTTGAACTGGATCTAAGGAAGCAATAGGAGAACACAGGAATAGGTGCACTAGGGCAGCCCAGAACCCTCCCTGCCCAGCAATGACCAGGCCTCACCCCTGCTCTACCCTCAGCCAGCAACGAGCAGGAGAGGGTGAACACAGCCCTGCAAGAACCACAGACTCCACACACTGGTTTGCCACCCATCCCTAGGGAACATTTATCCCAGGAGCCTGGAGCATAGGCCATGTGTCTGGTCATAACCCTGTGGTTGCTGCTGCCCCGTGTCTTCAGCAGCAGTTTATCAGCTCTCCTCGTGTCTGAGGGTGTG
Organism: Brachypteracias leptosomus; assembly: GCA_013401335.1. Taxonomy (NCBI): domain Eukaryota; kingdom Metazoa; phylum Chordata; class Aves; order Coraciiformes; family Brachypteraciidae; genus Brachypteracias; species Brachypteracias leptosomus. Next base: position 552,767 of record VYZX01011612.1, read on the forward strand.
CAGGACAGGAGGAAGGTGCCAAACAGGCTCCTGCCTTAGGCACAGTGCTGTAAATAAGGGATATTATTCCCTCTGAGGTGCCCTAGGAAATTCAGGGGTGTAGGTGGGAGGACTTACAGCCAGCAGCCGGAGCAGCACAGGCTGGTCACTGGCTTCCTGGCAAAGGCTGATCCAGTGCAATGCCTTGGGTCTGGTAGATCTCCTTCAGAACCAGCAGAACTGTGTCTTCTGACTCCCTGGAGGAGGAGAATGTGGGAATTAGAGGGGGATGCTTCCCCCTGCTCTGTCAGGATGTGTGATAGTTATGGGGCAGATGCAGCTCCCAGCAATGCCAGCAGGACTGGGCAAGGAGAACCAGCTACCTCAGTGTCCTTCCCTTGTCCCTACCCCCCCCCCCACGTCTCCTTTGCAGGCAGGAGTATCTTGTTCACTTATTTAAGGCTTTTACTATGTTGGCTGAGAAATGGCAGCATTCTGCTTACACCCAATGGGAATTTGAAGCTTTGGCAGTTATACAGAATCTCACCAGTAGCAGAGGTGCCCTTGTAGTGCAAATAAATACTCGTTGAAGCTCTCTATGGGCTTCTCCTGCAGCACGTAGTCAATGCGATTGCCTCCGTTCAGTCTCCCCACGTTAATGAGGGGGGTCTCTTCCTTCACTGCTGCTGGGGTCTCCTCTGGCTTTATCTCTGAAGGAATGAGGAAGAGCAACACGGTCCAGTCACGGGGCACGAGCAGCCGTGGAAATACAAGAGCATTGAGCCCTCCCTTGGCCACTGCTCCCCCAGCACACAGCACTGACCTGGCTGCTTCTCCACACCAGCCTCTGCCTCGGTGTCCCCGTTGGCAGCGGGCGCCTCGACGGCGGGCAGGGGGGCGCGGGTGAAGGACTGCCAGGCCACCCGCAGGGACCCCAGCAGGTTGTTCTTCAGGTCCACGCTCATGCGGGTCAGTCCTTCCTTCAGCTCTGAAAGGCAGGAGGTCGGGGTTGGGCTGGGGGCTGCAGCAGCCACCCCGGGCAGGGGAGAGGGGCTGCCCTTGCCCTTACCCAGGTGCATCCTCTTCCTGCCCTTGTGGTGGGGCAGCAGCATGGGCTCAAACTCCAGATCGGGGACGATCATGGGCTCGATCCTGTAAGCCACGGGGTCAAACTGCAGGAGGAGGGGACAGTGAGGCAGGGCTCATGTTCTGTGCATGAGGAACGCCCTGGCTCTTATACCTACGGGGTGGAAGATGTTGAAGAAGCCTTTGCAGGTGGGCAGGCTGTAGTTTGGGTCGATCCTCTTCACTCCTCGCACTGTGAGAAACATCCCGATGGGGGACCCAAAAGCAAAGAAAATAGAGGGCTTGTAGTCCAGCTGGGGGTAGTTCGCCGAGACCTGAGGGAGAGGAGACTTGGGTTTGTTTCGTGAGACAAACCCAGGCTGGTGTTACAAGTCCCTCATTGCAGGTAGAGCACAGTGCCCAGCTCAGCAGTTACCTGGCCCAAGGCAACGTCCCGGTATTGGCAATTCCTGCTGTCGTCTGTGCTCTCCAGGTCGGGCTGTGATGGGGACCCAGGCTCAACTTCGTGCTCCCCACTGTGCCCAGCAGCTCCTGCACTCTGGTCCTGCAGCAACACAACCAGGAGACCCCGATGGAGCAGCTCCCACAGCGAGACCTTGGCCCATCCCACCCACCCGTGAGCAGGTACACGAGACAGTGACTGGATCCTCCAGAACTGGGGCAACAGAGCTGGGGAAGGGTCTAGAGCAGGAGTGTGGTGAGGAGCAGCTGAGGGAGCTGGGGGGGTTCAGCCTGGAGAAAAGGAGGCTCAGGGGAGACCTTCTGGCTCTGCACAACTCCCTGCAAGGAGGTTGGAGCCAGGTGGGGTCGGGCTCTTCTCCCAGGGAACAAGCAATAGAACAGGGATATGACCTGGATGGACACAAGCCAAGCAGAAGACCAGAACACAAACCTGCATCTCCCTTTTGAGGCTGATGTAATGGAGGATCTTCATTCTTGGTCCTAAGGGAAGTCCCATTTCTTTAAGGTTTTCTTCTGTGCACAAGAGCTGGAAAACAAACAACAGGTTAGTCTGGGGCCGAGGGGTGTGTGGGGTGAGGGGGTCCTGTTCTCCCTAATTCTGTTCCTGCTGCATTCTCAGACATTTCATCTGGGAGTGACTTGGTACCAGGAACATGTGCACAGGGTGGGAGGGCTGGGAAGAAAAGCAAAGCATCACAAGAGACATCAGAACAGGAGAGCTGCTCACCAGTGCCTGCCTGTCCATCCTCTCCTTCTCAAAAACATCACAATACTCAGACAGCTCCAGCTTCTCCAGGATTTCTTTAACCTCCTTAATACCCCCGTGGCTTGAGGTTGTCCTGGACCCCTGTGAATAGAACCATCAGGAATTATGTTTTCTGCTCCCTTATTTTCTCACGTGTGTTTTGGACTCTCTCCCCTTCCCCAGGCATCCACAGAAGCAGGATGATCCCCCCACACACTGCCCCGGGACCACCACAGGGTCCCACTGCAGAGCTCCTACCTCCTGGCTGTGCTCGTCCTCCTCAGGAGCAGCTTTTTGGTTCGTCAGGAGATCAAAGAGAATGAGCGACCCTGGAAACCAGGCACAGCATCAGCATCGGGGAAAAGCCCCAAACTTCTCCCTTCTGGGACAAAAGCCAGCACTGGTGGCACTCAGGGCACCCCCTTACCCAGGCTGTGCCCCGCGATGGAGACCCCCCCTTTGAAGAGCGGGTTCCTCTGCAGGAAGAGTTGGTAGAGACGGTTCATCTCAGAGGCCACCGTGTCCACGATGGTCTGGCAATAGGTGGAGCTGTTGTAGAAGAAAACGTCCAGGATGGTGTCGTTGATGAAGTGACGCAGGCGGTTGATGCTGGGCAAGGTGATTCTCTCCAGGTCACTGGAGGGGAGGAGAGAGGGAGCTGCAGTTAGAGGTGCCAGTGAACCCCCACCACCCTTCTAGAGCAAGAGGTAAGTTCAGAGAAGGATTGTCACTGTCTGAAAGGACAGAATCATGTCCCTCTTACAGTCCCCCCCCTGCAGCAGCCACCAGAAGCAGCAGAGAAGGAACTGTCTGTGGGCTCTGCCATCCCCAGGGAGCTGGCTCAGGGGCAGCTGGGCACTTACACGTCCACGCCAGTGGAGTGGAGGGAGCTGTGCCAGTTGACAGGCAAGAACTCCACCCGCCCGATCTGCTGCTGCTCCTGGGCCTTCCTGAAGTGTGCCTGCAGCATGCTCAGGGAAACGCTCCTGAAGTCGTTCACTGAAAAAGAGAGGGAGCTCTTACCAAGAGGGGCTGTGGGACAAGCCTGCTGCACCAACAGGGCTAATCAGATAGGAGAAAATCCCACCAGGGTCTTCAATCTGCTGCTGCTACCCTAAGGCCTTTGACCTTTCACTGCAAGATCAGGGGAAGGCTCCATACTCGTGTGTGCTGGATTTCACTGTCCCATCCAGACCAAGCCCCAGTTCTGCATGGGCAGAGCTTTAGCACAGCACTTAGGATGAGAAGGGTACTTTTAGAAACTTAAAATAAATAGATCTGTTGTGAAGATGCATGTGTGAGAAAAGGAAGTTCTAGGAACTAGAAAATAGTTCTGAGGGAGAAAAGCCAATTTCCTGCATTTCAAATGGCCTTGAAAATAGCTTCATCAGGTGAACATGCAGAGAACAGGCTGCCCTAAAGCAGAGCTGTGTTTTATAGGAATTAAAGAAGCCTGCTGAGAAAAATCTCATGTCTCTTGATGTCTGCAAGACCAGCGACACCTCTCACATGCTCTGCTACCCCCCGGGGTAGGAGTGGACTGAGCACATTACTCATAGCTCAGCAGGTTTAGACAGTTTGGGGAAATCTGGATGGAGTTTGGGCAATTCAGTGATGTGAACAGCAGCAGCAGAGAGCCCCAAAGAGCCCCCCGGGGTCCACACCCACCACACTGCACGATGCTCCTGAAGCGAATGTCGCAGGCTGGGCCGATCCCGTGCACCACGAACACCAGGTGGTCAATCTGCAGCGGTTCTCCTGAGGAGGGAAGAGCAGGAGATGTCACCTCATGGAGAACTGACCTGCTGGAACCATGTGCTCTGCAGGAAGGGAGCCTCCCAGCCTCCCCTCAGCCAGGTAACAAACCCTTGAGCCAGCGCCCGGGATTTGTGCCTAAAGGGTCATAGAATCATAAAATGGTTTAGGTTGGAAGACACCTTTCAGATCATTGAGTCCAAGTGTTCCCCCAGTACCACTAACCCATGTCTCTCAGCATCATGTATCCACAGCTTGGAAACCCCTCCAGGGATGGTGGGTTGTGGGATTTCTCATGTTTCTGAACTGTCTGTCCTGCTAAGTTCGGCTGTCACTATCCTCTCTTCAGCAGGAGCAGATGGTCCTCACCGTCCACACCACCCAGCCATGGTTCAGCACAGGAGGAGGACTCAGCCCTGCTGAGCCACCCCACGTAGCCGCATCTCTCAGGCAGGAGCAGGTGGGGTTGTGTTTTGTTCTCTGCTTCCCACACACCTTGGTTTGCACGTGTGCCTTCCTGAGGCATGTACGTATGGAAATGAAGGGGTTAGACAGAATTAACCCCCTGTCCTCACCACGGGGATAAGTCCTGTGCCTGACCAGGGCTCAGGGACAGCTGGGAGGGGGCAGAGCTGAAGTTCAGCCTCAGAGTGGGGAGAGGACGTGCCCCAGAGTCACCAGCAGGGAGGTGATAAACCCATGTCCCCACCACAGGAAGAAACTCCTTCTCTATGAGCAAGCACTGAGAGATCAGGGGTGATTTCAGGCCCCAACAGCTCTGGGCTGAGTGCAGGAGCTGGAAGCTCAGTGCCTGCTCCCCATGTCTACCTCTGCTGTGGGCTCTCTGTGCTAGGAAAGTTCTGAAAACCATCCAGCTCCTTTCAGCACAAAATCTGTAGATGTGTCCATTGTTTAGAGGGATCACAGAAACTTCTGCCTTGGTCAGAAAACAGACTCTGCAGCTTTGGAGGGGTGGAAGGGTTTAGTGGTAGGGACATGGGTTAGTGGTAGGGACGTGGTTTAGTGGTGCCCTGGCAGTTTACAGTTGGACTTGATGATCTGGAAGGTCTCTTCCAAGCAGAACAATCCTGTGACTCTGTGTGACACGAGCTCACCGTTGGGGATCTCGGCAGCGATGTTCTCCACTCCTCTCTTCACAGTCCGAGGTCGACCTTGTTCCGTGGGGGTGGAGCCCCAGTCATCCGAGGTGGCAACGGGGTGGTAGTGAACCATCAGCTTGTAAACAAGGAGAGCCTGTCATTAACCTGCTCTGCACACCATGGTTAAGCTGAGGAGACAGCCCAGATACCAGGGGTGGTACCAGAGCACAACGTTTAACTGGGCTGGTAGGAGCTCTTTGCACCAAAGGTGTGCTGGAAGGACACGCTGAGGTGTAACGTGGACTCTCTGCTGGCTTTGCTCTCTGCTCCAGCACAGGCCCATGAGGGCAACACGTAGAACAGAACTGATTGCTCAGCAGATACAATTCAAAGAGGCAGCACAAACCCAGAGCACAAACAGGCCATGAAGAGAGCTGGTGGGAGGTCCTTGCTGGTCAGAGACCACCAGGCCTTGCTCACCTTGGGGTTGTGCAAGATGATAATTTCCCTGCTGGGGGACTCCAGTTTCTTCTTCCACTCGTCCAGGGTCACAGCAAGCCTGTAAGCTTCCTAAGGAGGAGAACACCCTGAGTCGGCTGAAGGTGCTCCCGTGAATATGCAACCGCTTGGGCCATTCCCCACCCATCTCTTATCAGGCAAAGAGGCAGAGACATCAGCCAGGGTCGCCAGAGTATCAGCCACCTGCTGAAAAGTTGCCAAGAAGCCTCCACTTTAACAGCAGCAGCTATTTAGAACTGTGGGGTTTGGTGCATCAGAATAAAGGTCATTGTAGAGATGTGTATTTTAATACATATATTCATGCACCTCTACACAGATGTCTTTCTGGAGAGAAGTCCCCAGCCATTAAGAGCAGAGGCCACTGAAGTCTCCAGCACTGCACAGTGTCCAGTGGGTCCCCGCAATGATGATTTCTCTTTATTGCATCCACAAGTCCCTTGGCTTTGGTGCAACTATGGGCGTAGGGGAGGACAATCCTCACAAGAGCTAGGGCCAGGAAAAACAAAGCCAAGCTGCTAGAGCAAGACCTCCAGCAAGGCCAGAGCCACAAGCATGCCAAGAGCAACCAGTACCTAAATGGGTGGCAGAGAGATGCCAATGAGGCTGGGCCAGGGCAGGAGGAAGGGGAGGCCACCAGCCACAGCAGGCTGGGAGCAGGAGGGTGGCTGTGGTTAGTTGTGTTAATCAGCTGTAAAAACACCAAAGCCTCTTTGGAGTTCATGTCCTCAGCCCTGACTCTGGTGCCAGTTGCCCCATGTGGAGTTTGGGGCATCAGGGCCGGTGCTTGCCAAGGAGAGGGATGCTACCAGGAGCAGCACGTTTACCTCCAATTCTTCACTGAAGGCCTCCGAGTAGGGGATGTACTTGTTGTCCTTGTCCCCCTTGTAGAACCAGGTGCAGCGACGCACCTCGGACACCTCCTCCTCCCAGTACACGGCCACCCGCTGCCTCTTCTGCAGGTGCACGTCGTACCTGCCCCCCGACGTCGGCACAACCACCTCCTCTTTCCCTGCAGGAACCAAGGCCTGAAATTAATCATGACAGGACCAGAACGGGATGCTACTTGAAGCTGTTGACCCCACCAGAGCAGAGGGATGAGATTGGAGCAGCTTCACACAGGAGCACACGTGAGCAATGGCAGCAGACACCGACGCTCTCCATACCCAAGCATGGAACAGCACAGGAGAGATGCCCCCAAGCTGGACTTCCCCAGAGGTAGAAGGTAAGACGAAGGCATTAAAATACAACCGTCTTCCTCTCTAGTCCAGGCACAGACTTACATGGACACTTCCCCCATCGCTTAGATGGTAGGACATGAATTTGTGGCCTGGGAGGTGCACTGGAGGTGCAGGTCTCCACGTCTCTAAGCCCCTCCCCTCTAAAACAGAGACCTCCACACAGAGCCCAGTACAGGCTTCAAATCCAGCTCATTCTCTGCCCTCTAGGGCTGCCCAGGCTGCTGGCCCTGTGCCCAGTGCCCTGTGCCAGGCTGTGCCGAGGACCAGCAGCACCCATGGCACAGCTTCTAATCCCAAACTTCCTGGGAGAGGGAGGACAGGAGCATCCCTTGGGCAGTCGGTGCCCTGCCCGTGGCCGTTGGCAGCAGCCAAGCTTCAAGCATGGTCCTGGCAGCGGGTGGCACCGAGGGGTGATGTTTGATGGCACAAGCGGTGCTGCTCCCCGCAGACCCCTCCAGGAGCAGGCAGGGACCACGTGTCCACACCAGAGACATCTCCCGGTGGAATTTCACCATCCTGCCAGCTCTCAGCACCAGGAGGGTGCTTTGCTGTCTGATGATATATAATTTAAAGCTCTATCGATGGTTGAGGTTGGACCATTCAATGCACCCAAACAGCTCAGTTATTCATGCATCCACAGCACTAATAGTGGGATCATTGCCAAAAAAACTCCCAATTTAAAATTCCCGAGGGAAATTCAAGCATCCCAGGCTGAAGCCATGGATATGGCCATGGAATTTCCCTCCCAGGGCTTCCCCTGAGCACACACCTGATGCTCTCCTGCTGCCCTCACCAGGCCCATTCCTTACAGCGATTTTAAGAGCAGGGGCTGGGGAATTTAAAGTCAAAGGGGGATTTAAAGGTAGGAACAAGAGGATCTGGAGCTGCAGAACCCCCAGACCTGGGGAGGGGGTGATGGAGCGCGGGAAGGGAGGATGGAGCCTGGGGCGGGGGTGATGGAGCCCGGGAAGGGAGGNGCTCCCGGCCCGGTCTCAGCGCAGGCCCCGCTACCGGCCCCGGTCACCGCCCAGCGCGGGGCGGAGCCGCCACCGGGACCCGCCCGCATCGCCCGCGTCACCGGGGCGGGGCTGCCTCCAACCCTGCCCTGCCTACACCTCTGCCTGCAACACTGCCCTGCCTGCATCCCTGCCTGCAT